>VZRQ01008861.1:751050-768295 GCA_013397975.1 Machaerirhynchus nigripectus | reverse complement strand
AAGTAGTCAGCCTGCTTCGGCTCTGGCATCTGCACCTGCTGCAGTTGCCATCACTGATGCTGCTATTGTAACCGCTGCTACCTCTTAAACTGGGATGCTGGTCACAGCATCCCTTTTGCTCCATCATTTTAAAAAATAAAAATGAGACTGATCGAGCAATGAACTCTCTGTGATATCTTTCAATCGTCTGTCCCGCAATCCCGACAACTCAGGATGTAAAATTGCTTAAAATGTTAACTGGGCTCATATACAATGTGGTGAATGCAAAGGATTGCTGAGTGCACAGTCTTGGTTTCTTCCAAAAACTTAGGCTTGCTGAAGACTTTTATGTCCAATATTTATGTCAGTGAGCAAGCAGCAGTTAATCAGTCAGCTAGATAACATGTAAACAATGTCTTACAGTGGTTTCTTCAGGTGAAATAGCTCCAGATGAATTATTGAGGGCTGATGCTACACATCAGCTGTGTAAGTTTGCTTCAATGTTTTCAAGCCATTAACTGACCAGAATGAGAAAACTGAGCTGGGGTTTACCTTAGCAGCTTGGTATTCAGCCTTGCTCAACCCATGCATTAGTTCTGCTCATCTGTTTAACTCAAATAGAGTCATTCCAGCTCTTCTACCAACACAAATATCACGTGCAGCACTCTGCAGAGGCATGGCATGAAAAGTTTCTTTTCAGCTGAGCAGAGCTTAGTGAACCACAGCATGTCCTGAGGAATGGCAAACACACCCACCCCAATGCTGAAGCAAACTGAAGCAAAAATCTTAAGCAAAATCTCCATAGCCAGGTAAACAAATTGTGGTGTCTCAAGCAAAATCTCCTCAGCCAGGAGGAGACTGTCCCCCACCTTCTCTCCCAGGAGATGCTTCTCTCCCACCACCAAGTACATCCTAGAAAAGTGTTTTGGGTTGTTTTGTGGTTTTTTCTCTCTTGTTCTCAGTCACTTGTTCACTTACATACAGTGTTCCTTGAGCAGCAAGTTTTGGCTATTATGCTACTTGCCCCTGTAGCTTTAAAAGAGCATCAACTTTGGGAACATTTGCAGAAGTGCCTCATCTATATGCATGATGCTCTAGAGTTCCTTTGACAGCGTCATGGACAGCTCTTTAGGAGATCTGGTACAAGCCTAAATCTTCAACAGCAAACATCACAATCAGTATCACTTGTAGTCTTACAGGTTCCTGTGCTGTGACTTGAAGCCTCCTGGTGCTTTTTGTTAACCTGGCAGTGACAGAGTTACATCTCATCTCATCATCATTCACCTCAGTGGTGAAATTGCAAATCTTGTGCTAAGATGTACAAACCATGACAGGTTTCTTCCAATCATCCCCAAAGGAACAAACAAAAAAAGCTAGCAAAAAAGCGACTCCTAAACAATGTTTCAGGAAAGAAAAAGCATATAACCAGCTTTCCGTCAATAATACCTCACATAATATCTTTAGTTCTCAGATTAGAGGGCAATGTACCTTCAGCTTGAGGTCCCAGCAGAGGAAATCTATCCATTCCTTTTGAAATGCTGAAATGTGATTAGTTGTGCATCCTGATCTTATATTCTTCTTTTTACACCATCTTTGCTTCTTATCTCAGAGATTCCATTGTGACCCCACTCACCATTTAGTATTTTCATTATTTAATTACATTAATAAGCACTAGCTGCACAGCTTCAAATGCTGCAAGGCTAACCTAGCTTTCTACCACTCCCCTTACACATCCTGACAGACCAGGGGGGAAGCCCTTACCTGCTTCCTATGCCCCCAAACATCCCAAACACCTAGTTCAATCTTTAGAAGTTCGATTACAACCTGGAGAACAGCCCTGTCAATATGCGACCCTCCTGTGCACTGGGTTCCAATGACCTTGTTGTGCTCTACTTTTACCTCACTTTCAGACTGTGGTTGTCCCAATTCCACCTTCTCTCTTTGTTTTGTCCAGTACATCTACTCCAGCTTGTAACAGGCCTCTGAGTTTGTCACTGCTCAATGAATGAACCACATTGATAATGTTTCTGTAAGTCGCATGGAGAAACCCTGTTGTGCTTTTCCTCCCTTACTCCCTCTGCTGTAAGAACCTTGCATAAATTGTAGTGTCACTTAGTCACACATGAATAAGACTCTTTCAGTGCCGTGGAAAAAAATGTCATTGAAAGGCCAGTTATGAAAAAACTTTAATTTCCCTTAAATCCAGTAGAAGCTGTATATATTCATTTTAATCTGGATCAGCCCTTTAGCTAGTAGAAATTCTTATTTAGGTGCTGTTATTGTGCCTTACATTTTGAGTGAATGCTTTCTTCAAGCAAAACTGCATGGATTACAATTTATGGATTGAGGAATGTCAGCAGAGAAACACACTGAATATTTCAAAAATTGCTTTAAACCATAAGCGGTTAACATTAACATCTGTTTAGTGCCAATGAAGTTAAATTTATGTGACACATAATTTAGGAAATTGAGTAGGCAGAGAGCTGGTGGATGCCATCTTAGCTAAAAAAAAAAAATGTTCATTTTCCGTTAAACGCTCACACATTTGTCATAGCAACCTTGAAGGTGGCCATAATGCTAAGCAAAATAAACAGTCCCAGCATAATGTTCACTGTAATAACATGTCTCATGAGCTAGTTCAGTACTCCTTTTTATTACCTTATTTTCATTGCTCATTCACTGTGTTGGAGTTCTGTTTTGTGGTTTAATCATTATTACATCATTTTCCTTTTTTAATTTAAAGGTGCTGCCCTTTTCCTGTCATTCCATGACACCTCTTTACTACAAGCACGTATCCCTCTTAATTTTATTTCTTAACAGTGAGTTCTTTACTCTATTAGTTCTCAATAAAGACTAATAGTTGGGTAAATTTTTTTTAAAATCTAATTAGACTTTGCTTTGTCACTAGGAGAAAAATAAAACAAGAAGGGCAACAGGAAAAGGGCAATACGGTTAACAAATTATGCCAATACAAAATGAATAGAAAGGTTCTTCAAAATCTATCATAGTGACATCTCTGCAAAACAAAAAATTTTATAGCTAATGTCCATCAAATTTCATGAATCATGGACAAGGCACCCAATATTTTGCACAAATTCTGAGTTTAAAGTAGAAAAAGCTGTTCTCTATTCTAGTAGGTTTTTTCCTCCTCTTCCTTCTGGAGATGAAGATACGTAGGTAAAATTGAGCAGAACAACCTAACAGATTTTCAGCAGATGGACAATTGCTCTTCTATGTGTCTTCCCTGTCACTCCCAGTATATATGGGAAAATCCCCACTGACTCTTCCTGGGGATGGCCAACTACCAGGTCAGGACTGAAGAGGGACAAGGATTCAGGGCTGGCACCCGATTTTACCATTTTTACCCTTTAACAGTTGACATAATAAAATAACTGAACTGTTTATTCTTAAGCAACATATATGTACTACATAAACAGAAAAAAAAAATACTCTATTACACTTTTCCATAAGAAAAACATGCTAGTTCATCATGGATATTTTAATCTGGTAATCCTCCTCATCTGAAATTTAGTTTATCTCAGGTAGATAAAAACATACTCACTTTTCAAAAACCCTTCTGAGATTCCCATTTACTCAATTCTAAGTTAATTTGTGAAAAATAAGTTTGTTTTTTTTTTTTTAAGTTTCATATTCCATCCTCTGGTATTCTGTCCAAATCTGTGTATAAAGAAATGACCTTTGTGACATCCAAAGTACATCTCATAATGTTCAGCCACAGTGCTATATTCATGGAAAGACTATCTACAAGTGATGTAGAATCCTCCCGGATTAATGAACAGCAGAAGGAAACAAGAGAACTACCAGAAATTAAATGTAATGACACATTATGGATATTTGCTTTATAAAACCCCAAAGAAAATGTCAGAAATTCTTCCCCCAAACCAAAAATATAATCCAAAGAAAATGTACTCATTCCCAGGAGCTTTCCCCAGGTGCTGATGCTTCAGCAAGGCTCCTTTCACTATTCCCAGGAGCTTTCCCCAGGTGCTGATGCTTCAGCAAGGCTCCTTTCACTTAACTGTCTGCACTGAAATTTGGTATCATAATTATTGCAACAGTTGTGTGGTTTCTCTCTTTTCTCACTAATCCCTTTCTCTCTGTGCTCAGGTACCAGAATAATGTGGAGGAAGTGCCATTAGGCAAAGTTTGTTTCCAAAGGTCCACCTGTGTGAGTAATATCTCCTTGCAGGAGTATAGATTGAAAGTCTGGGTCAATTTTGGTTAAAGCATGACAAATCATTTATGGAATTAGGTTTAACTGAGTATATAAACCCTAACCTTTTCATGCAGTGGTATTCTGAAGAAAATAAGAGATTAGCCAAGAACTGATGGGCTAATGCTGTTTGTGTTTGTTTTATGATGTTAATTAGGTTTACATGATTGTCTGCCATTTACCTCAGACCACAGGATTAACTAAGTGCCTTCATATTAACTCCCTCATAAGACTGTTATCATTGCTTTTTCCATGCAGTATTATTACTTACACTTACTTTAATTTCCCCCAAATATTGAATAAAAACTGTATTCATTATATAATGCATTTACTCTTAGAGTCATGAAGTCATGAACTCATTTTAAGGACTGAGGAAAAGAAGCTAATACAAAATTATTATGGGCAAGACATGCTGTCTGCCTCAGCAGTCAGTTTAATGGCTATCATGGAGAAATGTATTTTCAAGGCCAGTTGTGGCACAAGTATTTTTAACTTGCCCTTGCTTACACTGTTTAAATCTGGAATAACTCACTAAAGTTAGAGAGTAGAAGCCTGGATGAATTCCACAAAGTGAGAAATTAATTTGGCTGCTAGCATATAAAACTAAAGCTGTTAATCTTCCTTTTGATTCTCAAATTGATAATTTCTTCATAAATGTTTACTACAGTTGTAGAATCTAGGAAGAAACTTACTTAAAATTTTTGTTTGAAAATGTGTTTTCTCTGAGATCTATATTTCAAGAGAGTGTCTTACTCTATCAAGTACATTAACCTGCCCCCCTTTCTGTACCGCTGTATTGCCACTTCTCAGTCTTACCAAGTGGTTTCCTTTACTATAATTCCAGGAGGTGTTCCCTTTTCCTGCACAGCCAACTGCACCTCATAGGGATTGTGAGCTAAATTCAGAGCAAGGATTTTTTTCCTCAAGTGTCTCTGTAGGCACTTACAGACACATTCAGCTGCCTTATCTACTCCACACTAAAAAGCTCCTGAAATCACTCAGTGCCTAATATTTCTTGTGTGAATGTATATTATATATTGGCTGGACATACAGGTGCATCAGGTTGCAATCATATCAAACAGCAAGTTACTGGGCAGCTCCAGGAATCTGCCAGGATTGACAAAACAGAGGTTCCTCATAGTTTATCTATGATTCTTGATTTATTATCTAAAATTGTCCAGTGAGGAGGGCATGTGAATTAGTCCCAGTACTTCAGCCTGTCTGAGTAACCCTTTGGGCTAAGAGTGCCAGGCTTGGACCCCATCAGAGCTAGTGTCAGTGCTTCTAATGGATGGTGATTGTTCCATCCACTGGGCTCTCTGACAAATTTCTATAGTGCAGTTTGCTTTCTATAGAACACACATTTGCTGTGTCAAAAAGGCACATTTCCAAGGCATGCAGCTGGGTAGGGGAGGACTTCATTCTAGAAATTTCTCAGTGAAACAAATTTATTCATAACTGACAATCTTCAAGAAGAAGGTTTGCCTGAGAAAGCCTCAGCCTGCAACCTGGTGGGATGGGGACAAGGATGTGATGGGGTTGAGATGGAGGGGCCGTGGCTGGGGACATGAAGCGGAGACAGTGGGCAGGGGGAGGTGGGGTTGGCATCACACATGATGGGGTGATGGGGGTTGGCAGATGGGTCTGGGGGTGTTGGAGGGATGTGACCTGAGGTGTGTGACCAAAGGCTGCACAGTAGAGGTTTGAATTTGGATCTCCCACAATAGAGGAAATGCAGAAGTAGTGAGTTGAAGTCTACAACCTCCACACCTTTTTTCTTAGTGATTAAAAAACACAATTTGACTGTTACTTAGAACAACAGCAACACCTGGACCCTTGCCTGTCCCTTGGTACTTCCCAGTAGATAACCAAGCTATGTCTTGCTCAGATCAATCAGTTTTATGAGCTTTACCCTTCCCCATCTAAGACTTTTCATGTTTAATGAAAGATAGGCTTTCATATAGATAGATACATCACAGCATTGCAGCTGGTAGCATGGAAAACCTAGGGGAAGACTTGAGCCCCTCCATTAACTTGTCTTCAAGAAAACTGATAGAGCTGAACACTGGCCTTGAAACTACTCCAGCATGTTATCCCGACTCCTCCCTTATGTCTACCACATTTTTCTTCTGGAAACACAGCAGTGTCTCACTGGAATCACCAACTAAACCAGTTCCTTCCATCTAAAAATACTTTTTCACTATCTTTATATTTAAATAGAGAGCACGGAGTGCCAGCTCTGTGGGAGAAAGGAGTGGTGAAAAGATCCCTGGGTGCCTACAAGGTGTACTCAAATTGTCTTAAAGGAGCTTTTCCATTGGCAAAATAGTGGGCCATTGACAACTTACATACTTTGTAAATTCCGTGATTTGTAACAAACAGAGAGCTTCCTGTCTTGCAAGATGCTGAACTCTTCATTTAGTAAAAGAAATAGGAAACAGCATACCTCAAAGTTTGGTCATGTCTCAGCACTACTTACTTTTTATTCCTATTTATGATTGGAAATCTAGGTAGATTGGTGTCTGCATGGATGCCTATAGAGTAAAAAAAATAAAATAAGGATTAGCAAAAGCTCCTACAAAAGAAGTCCTAAATAATACCAGTTGTGTTAGAGTTGTCCCCTAATGTTCAGAACAAATAAGGGGAATGATAATTTGGCAAGGTCAGCATCAAGAGCTAACATAAAATGTATTAAAAGTAAGTTTATTGTTAAAATGGGCCTTTAAAAAGACTATTAAGGAATTATCATTCTCAGATAAGCACCTAAATGGATCTAAATGCAATATGTAGCTCTGTGTATGGGGCTTACAATGAAATTCAGTTAAGCTGTGAAGCAAACTTATTTACTAGTTTGTTTTTACTTGCTACCTGATATTTTGCTGCAGAAGCCAGATCTACTGAAGCAAAATCCATCCATGAACACACCTGAACTCAAAGATGAGTTAGAAAATAAGGGCTAAAACGTATGTTTTCAAGTAAATGTAACTAGAATTGTGAATAGCTTGAATTTATTGTATAGGTTTTTTCCCCAGAAGTTCTTTCCATTGCACTAAGGGAAGGCATAATATACATAATATACATACATAATAATCACTGTTTATAAAACCATTCTATGCATATACACTGTGCGTGCATATAGTATACAGAGCACCATCTACTGACATACAAAGAACATGAAATAGTCTTCCTTCCTAAAATCATCTTCATTGCAGCTCATAACTGTTTTGAGATTTTAGTTTTGCTACACCCCACAACCTCTCTTTGATTTAGATACGTCTTCCAACTCTAATTCAGACTATAAAATGCAAAAATATTGTGAGGCACATAAAAATATTTTGGGAAGTAATCAGGCTAAGGACTTTCTCTTCCTGTGTCTCCAGTGAGCACACCTTGAATGTGATGATTTCTATGAACAATCCCATCATGTATATAGTAATAAAAATGTGAATTAAAAAGAAATAAAAACTTGTATTGGCAGAGAATAAAAAATACATTTGCAGAGACCATAATCTCTCATTCATTTTCTCAGCCTGAATAATTTACATCAAATCCCAGCTTGGATTAATTCATCTTTCATTACAGTAGTCTTAATTTTGCTTGCTCGCAGGAAGAAAATGTAGAAAGTGATATATTACATGTGTCACTTTATCTGCCTCTCCTGTTAATCTGAGTTTAAAGGTTTTAGTAGACTGAGAGCTGTTGATTAGGTACCTCTGGTCCTCACTTCCCTCAACAAGAGGAAGCAGTTTATTTTGCAGTTTTATTCCTCTGGCTTCCACCATACTCAGTGAAGTTGAAATTTCAAGACTGCTTGTAACGATTTCATTGCTGTCACCCTCCAGACACGAGCCGCTGTGCCTAAAGTGGCTCAGATAGCAATAGTTTGCTGATGCAAGATACTGCAGATATGTGAGAGCAGTATAGAGCTCTGGGGCGTAAGTGTTTCTATCAGAGGGGTTTTTTCTCCCAATTTAATAGAACTGAAATGCAGATCCACAGAAAAAAAGGTATGAATGACAAAGATGTCTTGGAAATAGAAAGGAAGTACAGTCCTCCTTATTTCTCTCTTCTGTTGTATAAATTCTTTTAAAATCAAATTAAAAAAACAAAGAATAAAGGGAGCAAGAAAACCAGATACTTTTCCCTATCTGTGTAGTTCAGCCATTACTTACTTGGTGTATGAATTACCAATGCAAATAGTGAGAGGGAGAGGAGTAGGTACAGGGTAGCTGGAAGATTTGTGGAAGTGGTCACATGCACATGATGACAGCGTCTTGGTTTCACCCACATTACTCCCTCTTCTCAGTTACAGAGCCCCCAGCTCTCCGAGGAGCAGCCATATGGCTAGGGAGAGGGGAACTGATGCTGCACGGACAGGATTTGGGGTTGGTTTTTCTTCTGTGCTCTCAGAGAACTCCTTGAGGACAAACTGGGTTTAGGTGGTTGCATAATTTCACTGTATTTCCTAAGCGATTTTTTGCAGGATCCTTTTCAAAGGCTTGCACAATTCTACTTTCCACAGTTTATAATCTTATCTTTCTTTTGGTTTCCGTCTTAATACTCCTGTGAAGGTAAGCTGTTTGCAAAAATTTGTCATTTAACAGAGACAGTCCTTCACAGCAAAGACAGTATTTTAAATGATTATACTAATATTAAGAGGATACACACAAATCCTACCAGATTCTTTCTGAAAGAATTGATAAAGCTCTGAGCTTCCTGAGCATTCCCCAAAGGCATTTAAAAATAAAAAAATCGTTTGTGGATGACCCTTCTGATTTCATCTCACCACCAGTATGTTGAGAGCATCTGAGACATATGCAATGCAGGCATTGAACAAAAGGGAGAGAAGACTATTCTTAAAGAGCTTCAATGGTGCTAACAATTACTGTCATTGTATGTTACCAGTAAGCTCAGAAAAAAGTTAGAAGCATCCTAATAGCATCAGCCATGATATAATCGTGTGAAATTGGACCCCCAAAAAGGAAAGCATAAGCAATAAATGTAGTGGAAGTCAGACGAAGAATTCAACACTGTGGGAATGGAATGGATCTAAACATTTTTTTTTGACAGGGAAAAATAGCCATTAGAAAAATGATTGTTGCTATTTATGAACATCAGGTTGCTAAGTGACATCATGTGATGTTCACCGCTTCATCGGCCACCCACAGTTCTCAAGGAATAGCAACAGAGGGGGTGAAAGGGGTGAAAGAAAACAAAAAGGCTGAGTTACTATTAAAAAAAAAAGGCCTACAGTTCAAGGGAAAGCAAAATAAGCTTTCTAAAAATACCCTATTTCTTTTTCTACGAGAAGCCAATAGAATTATGCTAAGAACTTTTCACAAAAGCAGTACCTAGGTGAATCATTTAAAAAAGAGAGCCGAAGAACTAAAACCTCCCCCCAGCCTGAAATATAAGTTAAGGACCTGCTTTTATATATACATACATATATGTATGGATGTGTGCACGTATGTGAGTTTGTACTGAGTTTTCCATGAGAGGAAGAGTCCATACGTTAAAGGCCACATCATACTTTTTGTATTTGCTTCTAATGCTGTCAGATTTCAATACTTTGGGCTCAAATGCTTCATGCTCATTTAATTTACTCATTTTTTATTATTTCAGTTATGTCACCTCAGCTGCTCCACATAGATTAGATTATTCAAGCAACCATTTCACTGAACCTTTGTCACTTCCTGTGCTTTGCAGTCTCTTGAAGTTCTTTAGGAGAACTGGGACAAAGACAAGATTAGGATGGAGAGGAGAAGTTTGGATCAAACACCCCACAAAAGCATGGGTGAGAAACTGATGAGCATGGATGTAGAAACAGAGAAGATGGAGAAGAAATAACAAACTGCACAATTCATTTATTCCTGTTGTCTCATAAGAAAAACTCTAATGGTATAGATTGGTGGTCAGCATCCAAATCCTCCTCACTTCCTGTTTTGGATATTCCTGTCACTCAGGACTTGAGAAGCATGTTGCATAACACAAGCATGTTCAGCCTTTCATGCTAGTGTATCTTTTTAGCTGTAAATAGTCATCTTTTTAATTCCCCCCCCCCCTTTTTGTAGTCACTTCTCCCATTATGACTTCTTTTTGATGGCTTTTTGGCCGCTTTACAATGGACCACAAACATTCATTTGAACTTTCTGGATGCTTTGCTTTAATCTTTAATACTAACATATAAAATGATTGAAAAATATAGATATACCCTAAATGTCTTTTTGTAGAGAGGGAAAAGCAATAATTTAATTCCATGCACACTTCTTTGTTGACATTTTCATTTATGCTGTTGAAAAAGAAAAACCCAGCAAAAAGACAAATATGCCCTCAGTTCATTTTCCCATGCTAACAGAGCAGCTTTTTTTTGCTGTGGCAAACACACCTTCCAGACAGGGAGTTGCTTTCGGACTTTAGTGGTTCACTCCCTTCCTGTTTAAGACCAATTATGTCTCATTTGCAATACCATTAGTCAAGGAAGTGGCTATCCTGAGGTCACTTCTCAGCCTACCCTTCCTAAATGGCACTGGTATGCCTTTCTTCCAAGCCATCAGGACGGGAGGCTGGGCCCTCTCTGTGCTGTAGGCGCCTCCAAACGTACAAGCAACGTCAATCTTTTAGGACTGGCCACAACTAGTGCAAGTTGAAATGCTCCAAACTAATTTGAAAGCTGTGGTTTGAAAAATGATGCTGGCTATTTATTAAAACAGCAAGCATGATCAGACCAAGCCAATTTGCTGGTTTAACAGATGGAAGCTTGTTACAAATCTTTATTCCAATATGTTAAGAACCCAGTTTTGCTATAAATTGTCAAGTATGACTTGTGAGTCAAGCCCCAGTGGAATGGATGTCTCATACTCTGAAAGTCTCAGCTTTACATTTAAAACCCAACATTTGCCACTTTATGTTTTGATTCGGGGATTTTTTTAGATGTAAACTATTCCCACCATTTAATAATATTCCATGTGTCCTGTATTTTATTTTAACTAGGATAGATATTCTGATACCTTACATTTTATCAGTTAAGGTCAGAAGGATGATTATTATTATTTCTCATATGTATAACATTCTGGTCTATCTATACCATCTTTACTACCCAGATACTGGGTGCTGTAAAAGAACACTGTTCTTTCACACCTGAAGTACAAAGTTTTAAGTGATTTCCCAAGGTCACAATATGTACATGACTAGCAGAGAAATAATTTTGTCGTACTATAGGCAGAAGTTCTTCCTTTCTCTGATCTCTCAGCAGGGTGTTAATAGAGGAAAAACCCACAGAAAATTCACTTAATTTTGGGAAATACATGGAAAAAAAGAAACAGGTAGAGATAAAATAGAGTTAAGAGCTGAAAGAGAGAGCTGCTGCAAATCTACATACCCAGTTTCCCTATGGATGCAGCACAGTGTCTGTGGTGCCCTTGCTCACAGGCTTTCCTGGACAGCTCTGCAGTCTTCCGGTGTTACTGACACGGGACTCGGTAGCAGGTTTCTGACCTTGGGGAATTCCTCTCAGGTAACTCACACTCCCGATCACATACCTTCTTTGCCATTTAAATATTCAGCATTTTCTCATTAAATTTGTACTTGCTATAACTATCATAAGACTTTTTTCTGTTGTACTTTCTTAAAATGAAAACAAATAATAAATACCTATAAGTACATCATACATGAGTATAAAAGCTTAAAATAAAAAGCTTGTGTTTATGAGTAAATTAATTTTCAACCAGAAAACCTAAAAGCAGGAACATTTTGTGTTTGGGTTTCATTCCCATAACTCCGGTTTTGAGCTGAGATTAATGAAGTTACCTTTCAGTGAAACAAGTGAAAGAGAAGAGAATGGCTGTAATACATGAAGCTGCTCCCAGTGAAGCCCCACCACTTAACTTCTAAGAAATAATGTCAGTGTAAATCATGATGTGATGAACGCTTCACTGAAATGATTCATGCCATATGGTCTGAAGAGCAAAATGGGCACAGTTTATTTTTAAAAGAATGAGAAATATGAACTTGGAATATTCATTGCTTTGTCCTGCCAGGCTGAACATTTGCTGTAGCAGGGGCCAGACTTACTGCAGGTCTGTCTTTTTTTGCTCACTTAATATGTTGCACTAGTTTGTGGCTTCAATCTCATTCATAATGGAATAACGTCTACAGAATTATGACCAGCACTCTGCAGCCTCTTCTGCAAACAAATGTTCTCTGGGCACCTATGGGCTAAATCATCCTCTCACTTTCTCTTTAGAAACAAACAACAAAAAAAACCAAAACAACGACAGAAATTTCAGAAGTAATTAGTCCTCACAGTATATTACTATCTTGGTAGCAAGAAGACAATTAAACTGAGTCCCCTGACAGAGGTGAAAGGTGCAGGCAATTCCACGAGTCACTCAGCTTTCCCTTTTTTAAAGCTGCTTATATTCAATGCATTTCTTTCTGTATTGTTGTGTATTAATATATTCCACGTGAGACTCCACGTAGCAAAAAAAAAGTTAGGTTCTTTCAATAGTCATAATGCTTTTCTTTTAATGCGCCTCTAGAAAAAAAGAGAAGCAGATTATTTATATTTATTTGGTAATGCTGAAAGGTGCGAGCACATCTCCCTGAAATATTTAGGCCCCACACCTACTACTTCAAAGGTAAATGACAGAACACAGTAACTTCAACTCTGTGCAATTAAGTCTATAACCTTACAAAGCTAGACTGCCTTATTCATTTTATTCCAACTCAAGGACAGTGAAAAGCCACCATCTTCTTAGACAAGTACTGGAAAAAGGGTACTAGTGCGTATGTTGCAGTCGTTGTGCAAGGTGTTGATGGCTGCCTGGTTCTGACCTCTCCCACCCCTGTGCAGAGAGATGTGCCACAACAAAGTCCTTGGAGAGCAGTCCATTTTCAAGGAACTGAACTTTGCATTCTGCAGAATTTATTACTGTGCATAGTTTCTTGAAAGAATTAATTCTGGACTGAAAACTTTGATGTCACTACTTCAGGTGACTTGATTTGGTCTGGAAGATGTTAGAAGGGCGACTTCTAAATCAAATATTTATGATGGGATGTCAAGTTCCATTTCAGCAGGACAGCCCATAAATGGATGGGCAGGATCCTTGTAGCTAGTGGAAATTTGTTCAGGTTAGGTGAAGTTGATACCACATCATTCACATTGCAAATACTTCACTTGCAAGACTGATGTAATTAAAATATATAGATCAATGTCAACTTGCAGTCTGATTCCACAATGATGTAATAAGGTTTATACTGCCTGGGGTGGCTACTCCTAAATCATCCTTAAAGATAAGAATGAGCTTATAGAAGGATTAAAAGCAATTTAACATTAGCTTTTAAACAAGCAAGCTACACTTGTTTAAATGACAGCAAGTCTGAAGAACAAAACCCATTTTTTTTTGTATGTTAAAAGAATGATTAGCACCTTTTTACAGATGGAAGCTGAACAGACTTATTCTGTATTAAGTTAAACTGATGAAAAAATATCTGTGTAAAAGAAGCTATTTCATTGTAACAAGTAAACCTGTTATTGATATATTTTAAACTTAATATAAGTTTCTTATATCAACCTCAGTACACACAGAGTGCTGTCTTTTGTCAATCATTTTTAAACTGTGCACATACAGTACAACATCGCACGTAGGCGATCTTGGATTAGAGGAAGGCATCTATCATGCAGTACATTCAACTCCTTCTCCACTCCTAGGATCCCCTCTAGTGGTCAATTATTGTCTGCTAAATGTTTGTTAGTACTACAAGCTATTTGTACCTTTCTTGCATTAAAACAGTGTCTGTCTCCATTTTGTTTGAATTCAAGAGATCTCATTTTTTATTCCTGTGCTGCATATGAGAAGGACAAAGCAATGAATCATTTGAAATGTGCAACCGGTGCATCTGTGGGCAGCTTTATTTTCCCTTCTAGGAGCAGACAGGTTGTGCCCCCCACATAAAACCCAAGGCCATCTCTGTTGGCAGTGCAGACCAGGAGGTGATGGCCCTACTGCAGCAGTAAGCAGGACCCTTCCACCCCATTCTTGCCATGAGGCTGTCTCAGAATGCCCACTGCACGCCTGGCAGCAGGAACACTTCTCAAGCAGTTTTGACAGCATAACAATTTGTGACTTGTCATATTCATACAAGTAAATGGCTGAGGTTTACCTACCTCAATAGAAAACTGAGTCATGTATTTTGTTTTTCAGCAAGATTACAGGCAATTTGTAATCGTAGAGATTTCATATGAATTGGCAGAAAACCTCTCCCCAAAATTCCCATCTTCACCTTGCTGTACAGACAGACACAGCTGCCATTTTGTATCAGTTCAAGCTGATTCAAGGCAGTGCTGATCCAGTACTATCTTCATTTTCTAATCTTGGCTGTGCCCCTCTATTTCTTCCTTGTGCTGGCACCAAGAGTTACCTGACTGCTGAGGGAGATGGTTAACTGGCAGTCTAGTGAAAAAGAAATCCTGACAAAAACTGAAAAGCTCTAGGGGACTGGTGACCTAGCTAAAGTCACATAGGCCTTCTGTTGGAAAATAATGGCTGTGTGTTGAGACCTCTTCCTCTGGTATTCTCACTCGTGTGTTTGTGGTTTTATGTTTGTGTTTGTATATTACAAAGGGCATGGGGCAAAGTCCACACCCATGGGCATAGATGGTTACAAAATGTATTTTAGCCAGCTTTCTCAAGATTCTTTTTCCCTCCCCCATAGATGGGAAGCTCAGGAATGGACATGGAGAAAGCTGTGGACTGCGTAAAGGTAACACTATGAGAGGAATGTAAGTATATAATCACAACCAAAATCATCTTTCAATTGTGGGTGTCAAGAGACAATTTATGAAATTCAAACTGGTTTTCCGTCATACACAGAACATCTCTAGTATACAGAAAAGTTAGGATTTTTCAAGAACACCATGTGGAATTGAAACAGTGATTGATGCATGTGATTGGCTATCTCATATATATATATATATATATATATGTGCAATGCTATCGAAAGACAGTGGGAGAAATTACTAACTTAGGTATGGTCCTGTAACATAAATTAGCAAAATACTTTTATAGCACATAGGAAAATTTACAGAGAGACCCAGGGAATAATGCTGCCACCTACTTGTACCGTACAGTATCTCTTAAATTACCAGATTTCTTTTTAGTTTTGATAATTATGTTATGCTAGTTTTACTTCTAGTTGTTCCCAGTTCTTTTTCTTTGCCTGCGTTATTGACTGATGTGTAAACTTCTCAGTTTTGCAGAACAACCATAGAGTGATGAATCACTCCAGGTAGCATAGAGATACCACTTTAAAAAAGAAAGGAAAAGAGAACTGGCTACTTCTGTCCATTTCTGCATATCTTGTTTTCTCATTCTATTAATTGGATGCTAATGTTTAAAAAGGAGCAAGAGTTTATGTTCGGAATCTCTGCTCTCAGATGCATGTTCCTTCATTTAGGGAAATTATGTTAGCCCATTTGAAACAAAAGTACCTTTAAAGTTCAGTCATGTGGTACAAGACAGTTGAGAGCTGTGAAAGAGACTGCTGAGGTACTGGCACTGATGTACACATATGGTCAGCGTAAGTGTGTCAGCCTGCAGGATGCTCTTCTTTCCCCTGACTGCCATAAACAATGTTTTTAATTTCTAGATTTCTGTCTGTAGGTGTGGGATGATGTCATGGCTGTCCTGATTCGACATTTTAAAGCTTAGCACTCAATAAAACCACGCCTTCTGTTAAATAGAAAAAATTCAAAATAGTTGCTTCAAAAATTGTGGCAATTTCACGCATTAAGAACATCTACGTTGTAATTACTTCCATCTGATTGGATGCCTTTCTGGCCTTCTTCACAGATTCAGCCACTGGATTTTCTGAAGGTCCATATAAGAAAACACTGGTAAAAAAAGCTCAAAAGGGCTGTTGTGGTTTAACACCACCTGGCAACTAAGCAACATGCAACCATTCGCTTGCTCCCCCACCACTGGGGCTGGGGAGAGAATCCAAAAAATGAGAACACACGTAGTTTAAGAAGTAAAGAGCAAAAGCCAGAAAACTTGTGGGTTGAGGTAGAAGACAGTTTAACGCATAAAGCAGAAGTGGTGCATGCAAGCAAAGCAAAACAAGGACTTAATTCACTGCTTCCCATGGGCACGCTAGGAGGTGTTCAGCCATCCCCAGGACAACAGTTACTTGGGAAGACAAATGCCATCATTCCAAACATTCCCCTTTACTCCTTTTCCCCCCAGTTTTATATACTGATCATGATGCACATGGCCTGGAATATCCCTTTGGTAGTTGGGGTCAGCTGTCCTGGCTGTGCCCCCCTCCCAGCTTCCCATGGCCTCCCCAGTACCTTCACAGGTGGGGGTACTCTCTACTGTGAGGATACGAGAAGCTGAAAAAGCCTTGGTTCTATGCAAGTTCTGCTCAGCAATAACAAAAACATGTCTCTATTATCAACACTATATTATCAAACAGTGTTTTCAGCACTAACCCAAAACACAGCCCCATACCAGCCACTGTGAAGAGAGTTAACTCCACCTCAGCCGAAATCAGCACAGCAGGGCTGAGGCACCCCACAGTGGAAAATCAGGACTACAGGTGCCCGGGAGATAGGGCCTGCACCATCTTAAGCAGAATTTCACAATTTGAGAGGTCCCAGAAATATCGCAGAAGTCCAGGCCTCAAAACCTGCTTTTTTCAACCACGTCCCAGAGACGGCTTGGGGTAAGGGTGCAGAGCTGGCTGCCCTGGGCATGAGCCACGTCCGGAGCCCAAAATGGTGGCTGCGGTCTCTCCTGGCCCTGTATATCTACAGGTGGCTGGTACCCGATGGAGCGGGCTAGGCAACTGCAGCGGGCAGGGTTTTGGGGCCAAATCCGCACCACAGCCGCAGGGCCAGGAGACGAGACCCGCCGGGGATGGGTGAGGGAACATGGGCGCTCCTCAGCACGGGCGGAAAGGCAGATCAGTGTTTTATGGAAGCATCAGCCCCAGACACGGGCGGGGGGTGGCCCCGAGGGGCACCACGGCCCC
>VZRQ01008861.1:693100-751007 GCA_013397975.1 Machaerirhynchus nigripectus | reverse complement strand
GTGGCTCCCCCTGCGAGGGGCCGAGGGCAGCCCGGCTGGGCGCGGAGCGGGCCACCGCAGCCGAGGGCGAGAGGCCGGGCCGGAGGCGGGAGCGAAGGGGAGCGCGGGATCGGCAGAGGGACGGGCCCCGCGTTCCGGCGGGTGCTGGGGGGGGTCGGGGGGGNCGGCCGGGAGCGGAGTCACGGCGTGGGCGGTGGGCTCGGCCTGGGTGAAGTGCGGGAAGGGCAGAGGAGCCCGGGCGCTCCTTGGGGTGCAGGGGTGCAGCAGCGCTGGTCAGCACTGGGGCGGCCGCTGGAGGCTGGCGGGGCAGCACCTCGTTCTTTGGTGCCTGCCCACCTTCGCGGTGTGCTTCGGATGGCACGGGACAAAAACTGTGCGAAATTTAATTCTCAGTTATGTTATTCCCAGTACTTCAGGGCAGTGAATTGTTAACATTAGGAAGCAATTTGACTAAACACTTGAATTAATAGTCGAATTCTTCTCTGTCAGGCGTGTTTTGAGAGATCAAAGTCTGTTTTCAGACATGTGAAAACGCCTGCCTCATATTTTCTGACAAACTGTTTTGTTCATAAATGACCAATAATTTTTTGGTTAACAAAATTAATGTAGAAAGATTATTTCCTTTAACTGTAGCTACTACTCAGAGTAAAATAATTGGAAAATACATATATTTTATTTCACACTTCTTATTACGAATGCTTATCTGTTTGTACAGGTACACGGGTGCCCTGTTGGAGGAGGAAGCCCTGAATAAAGCAGCAGAAAATGGATTGTCTTCACCAGAATTTTTTGAGCTTTGCGTTTGGTTAGGTTCCCAGATAAAGTCACTTTGTAATATGGAAGAAAGCATCACTGCAACAGATGGTATATGAATGTTAATTTAGTATTTGTTCAGTGGATTTAGACCCATAGTGTTCAGCTAATAGTGAAATTACAGTGTTGAAGTTTACAAGAAGGTTGAAAGGTAGCCAACTCGGGCTGATATTTGTGTATATGTAGCTCCTAGATTAAGGTCTTGTGTTGTGAAGACTGTTTCAAAAGGAAAAAGAAGGTGATTTGGGGTGGTTTTGGGTATGCATAAATGTAAAAAGTGCATTCATGCCTGTAATTGTATTTTGATGGCATAAATTGCAGTGCCAGCTATTTTTGGGCTGTTGGTCCAACACAGTGTTCCAGTCAGCACCGTGTGTGGGTCCAGGAGGTGCTCAGTAGCATTGCCTGATTATTTCTGTCGAGTGCTGGAATTTGGATGGGATTTTATATTACTTATGTTTTCACCAAAAAAGTAGTGGAACTAAAAAAAATCACTGAAAATAATGGGTTCATGACTCCTGTGACTTCTTCATCAGAAAATCACGCTATTTAGTGACATAAACTCTTTGCTTCCTATGGATGTTCATTTGTGTTCATGTCTTCACAGACTTCTGTAGCATTACCTCATTCAAAGCACGGGTAAAATACACTATTAGATGGCATGTCTGCTTGTATGCAGGACATCTAAAAGAAAAATGTTACTGGGGTGGTAGTTGGTTAATCTCTGGGCTGTTGAAATCTGCAGTATAAGTGTATAAGTTAAAAAAAACAGATTGCAGTTTGATGTTTCTGTAAAAAGCCATTAATTGTGCATTTATTTCCGTAGGTGTGAAAGATATAGAGAGCTTCCAGCTTGAAATTAGTGGCTTTCTGAGAGAAATGGCTTGTCCGTATTTGTCACTGATATCTGGAGACATCAAAGACAGATTAAGAGAGAAAGAAGATTGTCTTAAACTCCTGTGTAAGTAATATTTTTCCTATTTATAATACAGTACTTTATGTGCATGCTTTATCATTACTGTACAATTTACTTTGAAGAGTTGTTTATGTGTTTTTAGGTTGATGTGTACAGTCATTACATCCTAGCTCAGCATGCATCAACTCATTTGTGCAAAGTGAAAAATAGAGCAGCATTAGAAAGCTGTTTTAGCAGAAACTAAATTTTCTTTTAAAAGTACGGTGCAACCTACTGAGGCCTCCTGATTCTTCTCTTGATCCAATTGTTCCAGCTCACCTAAACTGAGACCTTGCTTCCTATGTTTGTGAGAGGTCTCAGGGCAGCTTGAACAGAAAGGCTGCACAATTTGAAGGTGCTGAAAGCAGAATTGAGAGAAACAACATCTTAAGATTAAGTTGGACTTGAACAAAGGAGTGGCAGCAGGAACCAGTGTGGTAACATAAAACTAGCCAAGGAACTTGGAGTCTAGTGGCAGAAGGGAGTTGAATAGTTAAATGCAGTGTGTAGATTGAAGGTAGGAAGTCAGGTGAGAGGAAATTGAGGTAAAGAATGGGGAACTGATACTGACATGTTCAGGAGAGAACTGAGAAAGTCTCCCTTCTATCATGATTATCTTACAAATGTATATATTGTAACTGTCCTGAGAATGTGGATGCAGAAATACTTAAGTGTCTCTAAATCTGCCATTATGATGCTTTTCTCTCTAGTATTTCTAAGTACAGAACTTCAGGCTTTAAAGATACTGCACAGCAAGAAAAGTAAAGGCTCTCATTTGGAAAAGCACAATGAAATTATTCAGGAAGTGCAAGCTATTTGCGATGCACTGGGTCTGCCAAACTCCTCGTCTTCTGGTATTCCTCCCTTGTTAACCAGTGTGGAACAAAAGGTATGGGCTTTTACGTCTTCTCTCTATTGCTAAAACCGCAAGCACTATCTCTGTAAGCATTGATCCTAGAGTTAAGGGCCTAGCAGTCTCACCCTTAAAAGCCCTATCTGACAAGTGCAAAAGAATTTTAATTCTGAAAGCCAGATGAGTGTTTTAAGTTTAACTGTTTTGGTTGTGAGGTGAAGTATTTCAGCATTTCCCTGAGGTTGCAGTGTACCTGATAAGACATACTTTGCCATGCAAGTTTAAAGTATAAGTTTTCCTCTTACCCATGAAAATGTGCTCCAGCAAGCAGAAGACTTTGGGTAATAACTGATTGTGCATTTATATACCTGTAGTAATTTCTGGGATGTATTTAATATCCAAAACTTAAATTAGTTCTTTTTAGTTTATTAATTTCTTAATTGCAAGTATGGATTTGTTGGTGCTGTTGCCTTAGTTGCAAAGGGGATGAAAATGCCTGAATTGCCAGTATTCCGTAAAGAAGCCCGCTTAAACCTTATTCATCAAGATTGTTCTTTCCGTGGTGTCCCACCAGGTTCTGACTCGTTTCACTGATGTGATCCTTAGTCTGATTTCCTTACTGTGGAATGTAAGTAGGATCTTGAGGTAGAATTTATCTTCTCTGTCAGACAGCTGAAAGTTTTGCTCTTCATCTCTCTCTAGTGTTTGGGGAGAGAGTGACCAATGCCCCCTAAGAGTAGAATAAAAACTCCCTCTGCTTCTGGGTCTTTGAGTTTAATAATTTTACATGATTATGCTTCTTTTCTTCCTTCTTCCTCATCAGCCAGTGGGCAGTTGAACATTCAGAGATTTTGGGGAGAGGGCCTGTTACTTGCACGGTTTTCTTATATCTGTCTTCAGTGTGACAAGACAAAACCTTCAATAGGTTCATTTATAAAAGGCATCACCCAGGTGCAAACAGAAATACCTATTCCTACACTATTAACTGTGCTTGATCTATTTAGTTCTAAGGAAATCTTTACATCCAGTAAATATTTTTGAAGGGGTGAAGAAACAATTCTATCACTGTTCTGAGAATGAAGAGGTGAGAGTTACAGGTAATAACTAATGGATTGAAACTGGCCTGATTGTGCGGCTCTCCCTCTGTGAGTGTTAGCTGTGTTTACATCCATGTGTGTTTATAGGCTGCAGCCATGGCCAGTGGCCTTCCTTGCTCAGTTCCTTGCTTCACTTCTCAGGTAAAGATTTGTTTCATCCCATTTATAGGGATAGGATTCCAGTTCTGCAGTTGTGAGACAGCAAGACCGGACCTGGAGCAGCAGTTCCTTCATACACACGTAGTGATACTAGAACATTTTCTTTGAATTATTAGACACCTGGTATCTGCTGCCTTTGGTGAAGTCCCAAGATTTTCTATCAAATAGGATCACAGGCTTGAACTGTGCATAGTGTTTCCACCCCAGTTTGTATAAACTGTTAACACTTTCAGAAGTGCTAAAATGAGCAGAATCTTAAAAGCGTTTTATCTTTGGTTTTGGTTGGGTTTTTTTTAATAATGCTGCCTGGACTATTTTCCAGTAGTTCTCAGGTCTGTCAGTTCCACAGTGGTTATACCACTTGTACTCTCTTCAAAGTGTAGAAAGGTAGCAAAACTAGTTAGTTCATCTTCTGTGACTCCAAAATAATAGTGTAATTTGTTCTCTGTGTGTTTTATCCTTACAAACAGAGGATTTTTTCCTGTCTTGCAAGAGACTTTGTACAATTTCTGCTATGTGTTTACTTGTCCTTCATTCATTACTTTAATACAGGACAAGTTTGGAGTTACTTTGATAGATGACAGAGTTAGAGACATACATTTACAGGTATAGCTGCATTAGAAAGGTGGTGCCACCAATTAAAGTTCACTGGCTTTGTAAACATTTTTTAAGAGCACCATTTTGTTACTTTTTTTTTGCATGCTCACAGAAATTCACTTGAAATGATCAGTTTATTTTTCCAGATATTTTTTGGCTTTTGATTTAATTAGATTCTGCATAAAATTGTATTGTTGATGTTTAGTATTATGTCATTCATAATACAGACTTACATACTGATCTAGTATTTTTATTTAGTGTATCTGCACATGTATCTGCAGCATTTCAACATGTCTACTCTTTGTCTCTGTCTAGCATCTTCAGCATTGTCAGTAGCTGTGGGAGTAGTTCTGAGAATAGTTTGGCTGTGCAGCAGCAACCTACCAAAGGGAGAGATCACACACTCTATTTTGGTATGGAACATTAGAACATTTATTGTTTGAAGTAATTTTCCAGTTTATTTAAGAGACTAGTATAAAATCAGGATTGCTTTCTTCATTCAAAATGAGTTTTATAGTAGCTCAAACTTTGAATATATGATCATCGCAACTATCTTTTGCATCTCCTGTAATTACCTGGGGTAGTGGTTATCAACATAGCCAGTGTGAAAATGTGAGAGAGAAATTAACAGTATTACAGCCTTCTACCACGAAGTATATTTTATTTTACTGTATAGTACTGAAAAACTAATAGTAATTTTTCAGTTGTGTAAGATGCTGTTACCTTGTAAAGTATATTTACAAAGGGGGACTCTAGGAGTCATTCTGAAATTTAGTGCCAAAACCTCCATAAATTCTAAATGAACATTGATGAAAGATTCAGAAAAGTTTATGCCACTGTTGTGCTTTGTAACTAGTGCTTACATCTGGCTGTTTTCCAATCAAGGTAGTGTGAATTTCACACCTAATTACAAGGTGACATTCTAATACTGTTTACTTGAAAAAATTCTTAATGTGGTTTTATTCAAAAGACTTCTGAACTCTTCTTGCCCACATTATGAAAAGTACTTTGCTACTTTTCACTTAGCAGTAGAATGAAAAGAAGCTATAAGGGGCTACCAAACAAACAAAGTCAAAATTAAGCTAACATAACACTTAGGTTAAATGTGGGAAGAATATTTTTTAAAAATATAAAAAATATAAAAATATAAAAATATTTGGGTATACATCCTAGAATTTATTAATATTTAAGTTAATGTGTTACGTTTAACTGTTGATCTGTAGTAATTTTACAGATGCAACAGTGCCCGGACAGTAAGTATTAATGTAACTGCAGGGAACAAGACAAAAGAGTTGTCCTGTTCAGCAGATATCAGGGTCAAACAAAAATGTATTTAAAGTTAGATAAGTATTCGTGAATTTACCTGCAGATAAATTCAGTAAAGTTAGATAAATACTGAATTTATCTGCAGGAAAGGGAGGCTTAAAAATATTTTGGTTTTAAGATTTTAGGTGATCTCTCTGCAGCTGTACAGTACACCTTATGACTAATTAGGGCAATGTTCTTTCCTCAAAGTGTTGATATTTTGACTTAAATTAAAGAAATGACACCTCTCCCCAGGTCAGGTTTTTTCAAAATCCCAAAAAACCCTGGAGGTGCATACATATACGATGTTTTTCTGTGCAAAGGTGTTAAATGTAAAAGTTACTGCTCTGTTTTAACAGAAGATGAGATTATTTACTAAATATATTGAACATGGTAATGAAATGTGAGCTAATTTTTTTTCAGTAGTACAAAATTACAAGACAAATGAGAAATGTCATGTTGAATACATAAAGATACAATTTATTTGGTAACTAGTATTAGTTATAGTAAGTAGAATAGTAAGTAGAATAACTGTGTATTTTTATGCAGCAGATTTTGAAGTTGGTATTTTTGTCTCAAGCAGATCCAACAGTTCTATTTGTTTTCATTTTATATTTAGAGAGTGTGTGAACTTCCAAAGCAATTCCATAAATTTTTAGTGTTACTAGGGTCATTGGTTACACAGTATGCCAAATAGTCAGATATACTTGTCTACATCTAGTTTTATTATTTCGTTTGCTTTTTACACCTGACTGGGTAAAAAGTTTAGGATGATCTGGCTATTACAATTTGTTTTACATTTCTTTGAGTATATTTCAAGTGCTCTTTTATCTGGGCACTGCTTTTAGTGTTGTTCCCACTTATATGTGCAGGTTTCTTTTTAGGTTGTGGTGGGTTTTTTCAACTCCTGCATATCCTTCTCAATCCAGGGCAACTGTCATGTGTGGAAATACGGGTCATAGCATAGGTTCTCACATCCATTGTATTCTTGTCCTCTGGCAGACTGTTGTGTGTCAGAGTTCTTGTGCTCATACCTCTGTCATCAGTCATGGCTGGACAATGTATTCTGCAGCTGTAAGGCAGCTCAGCTTATTTCACCATTATAGCAGTAGTATTTCCCCATGAGCCCTGCTGATGGGAGTAAGTGCAGATTCAGTGTCCTGAATATGACTTTATAGCGTGTCATAAACATAGACCAGTTCATGAGCATAGACCAGGTCATCAGTGAAGAGATTCCTTCTTAACTGTTACTGATTAGTAAAGCTGTACTGGATAAAAATTACATTGATACTCTCTTTAACTTGGAAAGAAGAGGTTGCAGAAATTTGGGGCCAGTTTCTCAGCCAATAAAGGATTGTTTCATGTAGCTACTCTTGTTTCTTCTAGTTCTGATTTTCATTGATTATCTTCCTTAGTTATTCTCTCTAAACTTCCTTTCACTTTTCAGTTCCTGGAAATCAGGAGTATGCAACGCTGATCAGCATGAGATGGCAGAACGTGTGGCTTTTGTATATGGAGCCCAGTGTTGCATTTACCTCTTGGTTGTCCTTGCAGCTGCAAACTTAAAATAATTCTAGCCTCTAGATAGTATTCAGTATCACTGGTTTTCACATCTTCTTGCACACTCTAACTGTAAATTACGTTGAAGATTTTTCATTTTGTTGTATTGGTTTTTGTTTCAGCTGCTGGTCTCATTTTGATAGACTCTCTTCCTTTCAACCTTTGAGGTAATATTTCTGACCTCAATGGTATATGAATAGACACCTCTTGCCCAATAGAATTTTTTATTTGTCTGCTGTTCATTCCTTCTTCTATACTAATTGCTAATTACTGTTCATCTCTTGCTGTCATACTGATCTTATCCTGTTGCTCATTATTAACTTCAGGTTTTGACTCTTCAGACATTTATTTAAATTCAAACATAGTTTGTGCTTAGGTACATTTGCAGTTTGGAGTGGAATACGACAGGCACCATGTACATACTTCAGTAAAAAAAAAAGGCTACATTCAGAAGCCAGACAACCCTGGAGTGCTTTTTGTAAAGAAAATGAAGGTTGTAGAGAAGCAAGAATTATCAGAAAGAGGAGTGTTGGGATCAGTACAGTACATGGAACTGAACTTCACTCCTTATTGTAACCTCTTTTGATATGAATGAAATATAACAGCAGGGAATATTACAGTAATTAGGTGGCCACTTTTCAGATGCTACTATGCTGTCTTTTCTGATAAAGTCAAAACACTGTTTTCCCTTAATTTGTTCACTGCACAAAATATTTACCTCTGACTTTTTCTGGGATATTGTGTTTTTAACCTACCAGAGTGCTGCCCAGCAGTGATGTTAAATGAAAGAACAAAATACACACACCTTGGTTTTCACACAAAATTTGAGATCGGATTTTTGCTTCATATATGCAAAAAAAAAAAAGATAATTAGAAAAATCGTGACATGAGAGTGATTTTTCTAAGTATTTCTTTTAACAGTTAACTGGGTGCTCTAGAATTTGATTTCTGACTTCTGGAATTTTTCTTCATAGCAATCACTAGAGATATTTCTGTAATATGTGAAGCTCAAAACTGAGCTTTGAACCATGTCTTTATGACAAATGTAGTGTAAATGCCTGTGTGCCCACATGAAGCCTTACAATCCGTGCAAATGTATCTAACGTCTGTACCCAGCTACAGGTTCTACTGTAGATCGTGCATCACCTTAATCCTTCCTTTGCCGTATAAAAGAAAATTAACTCTAGTTTTCTTGGTTCCCCGTGGTTATTTACTAAAGGAAATGAAGATGTAGTTCTCTCCATCAGACTGGTACAAAACTTGCAGGAACATAATATGCATGCAGTCAACTCCAGCTGGAAAATCAGTTGGCTGGAAAGTTATGTACAAGTGTTGTGGACAACAACAAACATTCATGGTAATGGTTTTAGAAGAGCTTTGCCAAAGGAAGTACCCTCAAGAAGAGGAGGTAGAGGTTTCTTGTAATGAGAGAGGAGAATGCAGTGGTGGTTGGAAGACAGCATATTTCACCTCTGATTACTGAGAGCAAGAACTAGTAGAAGAAGTATAAACAAGTTGGATTTGGAGTGAATGCAAAAGTTTTAAACATAATGTTAGCTGGAACCAATTACAGGATTAGAATAAAATAATTGAGAAAGAATGACTGCATACTTATCGTATCTCCTGCCTTACTTCATAGCACCCATCACCAGATTTTTTGTAGCCCAGTGTAGCATTTGGCAGCAGAACTCTGAGCTTCCAATTGTTTAGTTACAACACTTAGTAATATGTAAAATGAGTAATTTAACTAGTCCTACTTTCTGTATGCACTTGATAAATTTGCTATATAACTATTGTTCTGTTGATGGGAGAATTGATGTGCCATAAAATATTTTTGTATAGAGGCTGCTCATCTTTTTAAAGTATTCAGGAAATCTTTTTGTAGTGGATCATAAACCAGAAGATGTGTATCTCTGTTCCTGAGTCTGCTAAAACAAACGTGGTGTTTGATCTTCCGAGTAACAAAATGAGATTGTAACAAATTGTGCTGAAATAAGTCTAAGTATCATTTGTGTTCTGAGATGTATGTGTTTTTTTCAGATAAAGGACATTCTCTCCAAAGTTAAAAATAACCATGTGGGGAAATCACTGCTAACAAAACCTCTGAACTCTGACCAAGTGGTAAAGAAAAATTTCTCCATTTCTTTTCAGTGTTTAACAGGATGGTCAAAATAAATGCATACGACTTCATTTAACTTTGCCTTTTTAAAGTCACTGTTCTGTTGCTGAATATTAATACTAAAATTCATTTGCTGAATACTAACAATGATAACCAGATAGTTCCAGAATTGACATTATAAAACAGACTTAGTGTTTATTCATCCATTGTTCACTTTCAAAACATTTTGTATATACATACTACTGTAGCACTACATATATGCTAGGTAGTTTATAGTGGTCACCTTGGGATAGACAACTTAGTTGATAAATGGGATTAACTTTGAATAGAGTTATGTAACTTTATATATTTGAGTGTTTGAATTCTTTATTATAACACTGCAGGAAAGGTTGGAAAAAATCAATGATGCTCTTTGCAGTGAGTATGAGTGTCGACGGCGGATGTTAATGAAGAGGCTGGATGTGACTGTACAGTCTTTTGGCTGGTCTGATAGAGCAAAGGTAAACTTGATATATTTTTTGCTTCCTGTAGGTGGGAGTCTGCTACAGTTCCCCAAGTCTTCCTACAGAATATGCATACCATGTAAATACACAAATACACTTCCATCACTGTTATCTTTTTTCCAGCCTGTTTCTCATCCCAAGCTGTAATGTCCAAATTTTAGGTACTGAGGAAGGGGATGGATTTAACCAGGTGGCACAGTCCATCCTTTGTGACTATTTATAGCTTCACAGTTAGAAATTCTTGCATCCTTTATTGGGGTTTCTCACTTCATTTAAAGTTCCCATCTCCCTGTTTTCTTTTCTGTATCTAACACCCTCCAATGAAGAAAACTAGGAAGGAACTTCAGCACTTCTCATGCAGATGTAAAAGTAAGACAAACACTGGGCCTTAACATAGATTGAGTGTAAAAAGTGACTGCTCATGAAGTCTGTGAGGTTACAGGGACTGCCCCCTATCTTGGATTCAGTGCTGCTGGATGAACAGCTGTTCAGTTAAACAGGTTATTTGAATAGTAGCTTGTGTGAGAAAATCACACAATTGCTTGTAATCCTTCAGGTCACTAAAAATTCCAAAGCATTCCTCTGTATTTGCTCTGCTGGTATTGCTTTAATTCTGATAATTTCATTTGTACTATTTCCTAGAACTTTGTATGTTAAAAGACTGTCATGATATTTCTGAGCTGGAGATATATCTTGTTTGTATCTGAAAGAGTAGGGATATAAGATACATGAAGACATGTGTGAGAAGCTGGAGGCAGTTGTTTTTGTTCATGAGAGGCAAGATCAGCTTTCCTTCCAAAGGTTTCTGTAGAAATCTTAAGATGGATAAATCTTGAAATTTGGAAAGCTTACTGAAAGTGTGGATTGTTACCAGTCTTTGTGGCGTCACAATTTGTCATTGACACATGCAGAATCAACTTCATGAAGTTCACTAAATATCACGGGAAGACATGAGCCTAGGTGCTGCTGTGCTGCACTGGAGTGGCTCACTGTTGAACTTCTGAAGGGGTTGTGAATGCTTTTATGCTGCAAGAAAGCGGAAGGGGGGCATTTAGCTTAGAGAAGCCAGGAGATGTCCCTACTTCTGTAACTTCCTTACAGCTGTACCAATACATCTATATATCTTCAAATTTAAAGTATACTTCTAAATTGTAGTTGATGTGACTGATGACTAACTTAAGCTGACTAAAATTTTGTCACTTGCTATTGTTCCATTCAAACAATGTGAAAAACAATTAATGCCCTTTTGAAATAGAACAATAGTTTAAAGAGATTTTTGATGATAAAGTAGTCAGGTGATTCATTTTCCTGTCTTTTTAAGACTGTTGATATGAAATATATGCAGTTACAGAAATAACCAGGTTACATACTAATTCAAAATTACATACTATTTTCAATCTTTTTTTTTTTTCCTTTTTCTCTTGAAGGATGTTCATAACTTCTTTGAGAAGGTTTTGGGAATTGAAAATGTTCTGGCATTGATGTAATTTAGAGAAACAGACAAATTGTTGTCTTTTAAAAATTTTTTAGCTTACGTTTTTTTTTCCCACCATTAAATGGGTATTGATACATTTCTCTGCTTTTGATGGTGTGGCATTTTTGGTGGTTTTTTCAGTTTTTCGTAACTTGTTCAGTCCCCAAGAGGGCTAAGTTTGTAGACTGAAATGGGTTCATAAATGATGGGGTAATTACCTAGCAAAATAGGCTTGTAGAGGTTCAGCTCCTATTGTCTGGTCTAGCCAATACCAAATGTTTTATTTCACTCTGAAGATCATTCTAGATTTTCCCAGAAAGTATATTTATTTTTCTTTTTTTGTGAAACAAATGGAACATCAAAGCATGCTTGGAAAAAAATATAATACTCTCTCCTTCTCAGTCTCACTTTTTTATGGCTTACATAAGTGTTTTGCAGCATTGATAATTGATATATTTTCAGTTTTTTCCCGCAAATTTACCTTTAAAAGCTTCTGATTTAAAGCTGCTCTGTTTTCATCACATTTAGAAGTGATCGGTTGAATATGGTTATGTAAAGCTCTTGAGAGAGCAGGATGGACTCCTAAGTTTTAGTCTGTAGACATGTTGGAATCTGATGCCAGTGGATAGAGGAGTTTCTTTTGTAATGGTGCTAAGTTTCAGCATCAATTATATATAAGCAGCAGCACTTTCTGTATAATAGCTCCACCAACAGGAAGAGAATTGGTGATGACTGGCATTATGTTTTGCAAGATAGTCTGTATTTTCAGAAGCTACACCTTGTGTTCAAAGTGGAATTTACTGAGACCAGTACATGGTTTATAGTAAGTCTTGGTATGTTTGATGCCTGGCAGGTAAGTTGTGTTTGATGTTACCCTTCAGGTAAAAACAGATGAAATAGCACGGATCTATCAGCCCAAGCGCTATGCATTGTCTCCAAAGTCGACCATTACATTAGCTCACCTTCTTGCTGCTCGTGAGGATTTGTCCAAGATCATAAGAACAAGTAGTGGATCGACACGGGAGAAAACCGCCTGTGCTATCAACAAGGTATGCTTTTTGTTTCTGCCATGTGATCAAGGGACATGGGAATTTACAGACCTATCAAAACTAATTCTGGAATTACACTGGTTTTGCTTGGTACTTTCATTTTTTCCATTTAAGAAAGGAAGGTCTGCAGTATTCCAGTAAACACTGCAGAAACTTCTTTTTTTTATCTCACTGGACAGTCAGTCATGAAACAGGGTAAAACAGTAGTGTAGATGAGAGGGAACAATGCGGGGGGTTTACATGTGTGTGCAAATGACCTCTTGTGTTCAGTGGAACTTCACACCTCAAGGAGACATACAACTATTTGTGGTATCAGTTCCTGGGCTACCTTGCCAGGATTGTGTTGTTGGGTTTGTAAATCAGCATGTCTAGTTCATCAGTGTGTTACAAATCACAAAAATTTCTGTGGAAATGTCTTTTTGCTGCAAAGTAAAATTATCTGGTTTGGCTACCGTAACGAATCAACATTGTGCTGCTTTCCTGTGTGTGATAAAAGCTGAAGCTTTCAAGTTGTGACATGAGTTTCACCATTCAAATGGTGACTAAGCCTGCTTTTATTGATCCTGTATTTACAGATTTTTCTAATGGTTTTTGCCTCATTTAGATACCCTTTAATATGTTTTGATCCTGAACACTCTGAAATGTCTTAGTTATTTTAAGATCTCAGAGAAAGTTGGGGTTTTTTCTTGAGAGGACTTCAGTTGCAGTGCATGGGACTGCTCAGGAAATGTTAACATTGATCAGTTTAGGAAATGTGAAAGCGACAGCAGAAAGACCTACTTGGATACATCTTTGTTCATCAACTTAATGTTTTGTGTAACTTTGTCCAGTACAGTTTCTCTTTTTGTACACTGAGTAATACCTGTCATAGTCAAGATCCCTTTTTATCTCCTTTTCTTGGAAGTGGTACTGCAGCCTATTGCATATTTTGTTCATTCCAGCTCTTTACTGAGTGTTAGTGGTTCATAATGTTAGGCAAGCTGGTGTTCCTTTGAGAACTGCACATCAATTTGCCAGTTTGTTTTTTGCCAGCTGATGAGGTTTGAACTTGAACTTCGAAATTTAAGTAGAAGAGCCACATCATAAAGAATCTTTTCTATATGAATATATGTTTGTATTTGTATGTATTATATATGAAGTATGTTTATTGCTTATTGCAATACTAATACTTCAGGTGTGCAGTGTCATAAAAATTTCATAAAAATTTCACAGAAGTAATATGACCCAGCTAGCTGCAGTTATTTCTGTTTTAGAGGTGAAAAATGAGAACATTTTCAGAGTTCTGTTGTGGTCTGTTGTGGTGTTACAAGGACAGGAGATAGTGATTCTGCTGTCACACACTGCACTGAGGGGCCGTATTTCCTGAAAACAGCAGGCAGCATTTCTCTGTCCACAGGAGAAAATCCTGTGTCTCTTCAAGTTATTACTACTATTTTTTAACTCTGAAAATGACCAATTTTTCCATATAGGTTCTGATGGGGAGAGTTCCTGACCGTGGAGGCAGACCAACAGAGATTGAACCACCTCCTCCTGAAATGCCTCCATGGCAAAAAAGACAAGAAGGTGGTGGAAGAGGTGGCTGGGGAGGTGGTGGTGGTGGTGGTGGAAGGGGTAACTGGGGGGGTGGATGAGGTAGAGGAGGAGGAGGTGGGGGTTTTAGAGGTGGTGGAAGAGGTGGGGGTGGCTTCCAGGGTGGAGGTGGCTTCCAGGGTGGAGGTGGCTTCCAAGGTGGAGGTGGCTTCCAAGGTGGCAGGGGAGGTTATGGTGGCAGGGGAGGCTATGGTGATCCATATGGTGGAAGAGGAGGGGGAGGATACCGAAGATACTAAAGTACTGTAAATCTTAACAGAGTAACTGGCAAGATACAGTGGTGGTGTTTACTGGTATTAGGAATTTAGATATGTTGACTTGGGTTTAGGCTAGAATTAAGTAAGACCATATGAATCATTTCATTAGACCAACTGATGTTCTCACTGAGTTCTTTTAGTTAACCAAACAGAACTTTTATACTAAAATCTGATGACTAAAGTCCTTGTTTTTCGTACTGCTTATATGGTGTTTTTTAGTATGTCATTTTATTTAAAATAAGTCTCAGAAAACTGAATAAAACCCTTTCTAAACAAACAAAAATATATTAATGGTCAGACCTCTCAAATTATTGCATGTTGCATGTCTACTCTCCTGCTCCAAAATGTTGTGTAGAAAAAACAAAGTAGGCCTAAGAACTAGATGAAACAACTTTTAAAAGATTCAAGAATCCTGCTTTCAGGCTTGTTCTCATCTCATTGTTCTTCATTCATAGTTTTCATGTGGGACATATAAATGAATTTTAATTTCAAATGTTAAAATCCTTAAGGCATTGGTCAAAGTTATTCAATTAGATTTGATTACTCTTGCAGAACTTCACATTAAAGTAACACTGTGAATTAATACTCTACACAAGTTAATCAAATCAGTTTGTTTTTTGTGTTCGTGATGTATCCGACACTCTAAAGGTGGGAGCATGTACTGTAAACTCATAATCATACTAAGTTTTAATAGTGTCTTATTTTCATTTTACCTGTTTTCCATTATTGGTGTTTCATAAAAAAAATTTAAGATCAGATTGGGCAGAAAACCTGCAGCCATCACATCTGGTAAGAATTCATGTATACATCCTTGTGTATCAGCTTTGAGACACAAAGTTTGAATAAGCTGAGCTTTGTAAAAAAGTACACGACATTTCTTCTCGCCTTTTCTTCTTCCCCCTTTTTTAAAAAATTTTCCTCTTCTCCCCTACCTGCTCTGTGTTTGGGAATCACCAACTGCCTAGCTAGTAAGTTAATAAGACACCTCATATAGCAGTTGCCTTTTCCTAGTGATTTCTCTCTCTCTTACTCTACCAATCTAAAAGAAGCCCTGTCTTGACATGGTATAGGTGCCTTCTCCCTCACGTACACTGTTACTCTAGAAGAAGGAGTAGTTGGAGTAGTAGAGACAGAAGTTAGCTGTCATACCATCATGGCTGTGTAAATATATGTAGACAGGAATTAAATTTAGAGCTGTCACTTAAGTCAATTTCTGCTGCCCAGTATCTTTTAGATGTCGCATGTTGTGAGGCTGCTCCTGAGAACAGAGGTGGAACAGGAAATGATGCCTGATACATACTCACAACAGCATTTTTCAGGGTCAGGTTACTGCAGAGATTCAGGAAGGCATGTGATTAACCTGGTGTGTCTGATGATTAAATAGCACAGCAGACTTGAAGCACTTGTAACTGTAGGCTCAACTGCAGGTTGAACTTTAGGATTTGATTTTGAATTTATGTTCCTCAGCTATAAGTTCTTTCTGCACAATTTTCCTATTGGTGTCCATTGGTATGCTTTAGAGATGTTTTTTTACCTTCATAAACATACGGATCATGTCCTGTTTCACTAGAACTTCATGCATGAATGTAAAGTTCTGCTCCAAATGAAATTATTATCTTTCAAGTTTTTCTCCTGTTATTTCCCCTCAGTTTGCTTGAGAATGCCACTTCTGATGCAATAGATACGGCTTTACCCAGGCTTCAGTGTCCCAGCAGGTGCCTGATAAAAAGAAGCAAAAGTTTACCTTGCTAGAACATGTTAGCTGGGATGTGAACTGCTATAATGGCTTAATGTCACCCAACTGCTAGCACTATAGTTCCTCTGCCAAATTTTTTCCGTGCTCCTTACTGGCTTAAGCCCTTGGCAGCCTCTGCAGTCTTTAGGGAGAGACCCTCATGGGTCACATGGGTACTGGTTCTCTTGATTCTGAGCTTGGTTTTTGCCTAATGCTCTGGAATAGCTTACAAACTGATGGCAGACCAACTGAGACTGCTGGCCTTGGAGTGAAGTGTTGGTCAGCAAAGGAATAGAGAGTAGTTTTTTAACAACCAAAGCCTTAAGATTAATTTCTGTTTGCTCATCCCAATGTTACTTTTTGCTACAAGTAACCAGCAGTCAAGCATGTGACTTCATCAAGGAAATATACTTGGAAAAACAAACTGCCTATCTATGCCTAATGGTTTCATTAGTCTTAGGATGCAAGGTTGCACTGGTTCAGTTGATACCAGGTAACCGTTGATGTGGGTACGCCTTGGTGTTTGTGCACTCATCGCTCCATCCGGTTTGTAGTAGGCAGGACGGTTCTGAATGAAGTAAATCATCAAGTGAAGCACGTACATGCCCACCTGAATTCTAACAGTTAAATTATTTTAGTATCATATTTCAATTATACGTATATAGACCGCATAAAATATGGAAATATAAATAGGCTGGAGATTTTTAATCTGGCCCTTTCAAGTTTTTTTAAAATAGTTTCAAAATGTGAAGCCTGTAGTTGCAAACTAAAGTAAGCACCACCATATTTCATGGATGTATTCTCTGCTGTCCTCTTGTCAGAATGTATGATTTTAATTTCTCAAACAATGCAATAAAACCATGACACTAATTGATTTAAACCTCAAGTTTTGTCTTGAAAAAAAACCCAAGTATTTTCAAAAATTCTCTTGTAAGTAAAAGATTTTCATATATATGTTTGTGAACATTTTTGTGTTTATTCGCACTTAGTGAATACCTAAATTAATACTGGTTTGTTTGTTGAAGAACTGAAAAAAAAGGTTGGGGATTTTTTTCAGGAATTGAGAGAGACACTTTTGTTAACAGCTGTAAACACTGAGGAATAAAGTACTGTATTTGAAATTACTTGCATCTTTTGTGTATTGCGATTTGGATCCACTATCATATGTTCCTCCTTTCTTTGTAAGAAAGAATTCCTGCTGGTGATTTACAACACTGATGAAACTTACTTTTTATGGTAATGAAAATAACATATATTTTTACTAAAATGGAGAAGGCTATTGATAACTTTATAGGAAATTTTAACAGGCAAGTTATGTCACAAGTCTGGGATTTTGTGTGGGATTACTAAGGAATTTGGGATTACTAAGGAATCTCAGTTACCTTTTATCTTATTAAAAAAAATTTTAAAATGTCGTGATCTATATGATCACTGCTTTTGTCTTTATGTAAACTAAGGAAATATATTCTGACTACTGCTCAAGTTTTCTTTTTATTACTTTCTATAATTACAAAAAGCACCACAACTTGTATTGTGTAAGACTGTAGACCAGATCTGCCATATAAATAGGAGTTTCACCTCTTGTCTTCCCTCACATGACTGTAGATAACTGAATGAATGTTCATTTCCCCATATAAAAACAAATTTAGGATATGGTATTTTGATGTTTATTGTAAGGTAAAGAATAGCAAGTCTTCAGGGCACTACAGTGCTGCCTGTGCAAGAGGCAGCATTAGCAGATGCACCAGAAGCCTTGCTTAAACTTGGCTATTGTGCTGTGAAATCTTTTCAAAGGTAGCATTCTTAACAAAAGTGAGCGACTGTGATAATAAAGACTGGTGCTTTGTAATACTTGGAATAGTGAGTAGCAAAACAGTGTCAACCACCAGAATACCAAACAAATAATCTGCAAATACCTAGCTTCCTAAGTTTTCCCAGGCACTGTTCCAAGGCTCAGAGAAGGTGAAGCTCATCTAGAGATTAGTACTAGGTTAATGCTGCAGAAGGGTCTCAGATGACAGTAAAGGAAGATGAATATAGGTTGTACAGTTTTCTTTGAGATACAAAATCAGAGGCATGAAATGCAGTTTTAATACTTTTCTCTTATAAATATTGAACCAAAGTCTTACAATTTATATAAAATCTTTACAATCTGTACACTTTTTCAGTCTTCTCAGACACCATTAAAACTTTTTAAAGTTGCCATAGAGATCAGTTACAACAAAATAACAGATGCTACCAGAACAAAAACATATATAAGCTAATCTAAAAGCAACTGTATTTAACCTGAATATGAACAGTAGCCCTGCCTTGTTAATTATCATATTACTCAATCTATTTACTTTTTAACAATCAGAATTAAGGCTTAAAAAATAAACGGGGGAGGGCACTTTTTCTTTCTGTCTTGGAAGTACAGCTGAACCTAGAGAAGGAAAAGGTGAGTGTTTCCATTTAGCTTAGCCATGACAAAATAAATTTCAGTATCATTTTTTGATAACATGACTTTTAGACAGCACTGTTAATTGTGTCTTTTTTTCCTAATATAAAGCAGCTTGAAGATTAATGCAGAGGCAAGTGATTCTTTTTGGGTAGCACTGTCAGTTTTAACAGTTTCCCTGTAATCCAGGTTCTGCTGTTAGTCTTTCATGTTAGTCTTTCCGCTCTTAGTCTTTCAAGAAAAAGAAAGTCCCAAAAAAAAGAGGGGACTAACAGCACCTTAAAAAAAAAAAAAAAAAAAAAAGCGGGGGGGAAATAACTGTTAGTGGCTTTGGGCAAACAGAGAACCTGAAGGTACTTAGAGAGCTCTGAAGTTATCCAGGTATCAACTGACTTCTTTGAAGCAGGAAGTTTTCAGCACACATGAAGCACTGCACATGTTCTGTAAGACATTCCTGCAAATACATACCTTGTAAGTCTTTCAGATTGAACAAGCAGAGGTCACAGAGAAACACTTAGGACTGTACAAATCTGTGGTCATAATTCAATTTTGAATATTAAGTACTTTACCTAGTTACACAGTAGCCTTTGGGCCAGCTGCTGATGTTAGGAAATTTTCCTTTTAACTGAGATTTTGTTCATGATCACCACACTCCATCACAGACAAAGTATATGTATACATACAAGTTGTATTAGAATCCAGAGTTTAGACCACCAGTGAGCAGTTACCTTGGCTGTATAAGGTTTATGAGTCTTACCTGCTCCTTCAGGGTATTTTTTTGAAATAAGTGAAAATATATTCAACTTTTATCTTGTTTAATAGTTGTAGAAACAGACTTTTATTTGCTAAATGCCCATTAGAAATACACCTGGCTGTAGTTCCCTGAATAGAGGACAAAATCAAGAAGCTCAGAGAAAATGGGCAAACCAAATTTGCAGACATGACCTGACAGCCATTCTGATTGCTTCACTGATCAAAGTGCAATTCCATGTTACTTGTTAATAATTCAGGTTTAGTGTATGAGTTAAAAAAAGCTGTGCAGTCTTCAGAGCTGCTGGTTTTTTTCCTATGCATTTCAGTTATTTACAGTAATGTAACAGAAAATCTACTACTACTACTCTTTCCCTCCATTTATTTTTACTTATACATGGAGTTGCAAGCACAATCCAATTCCAAAACAAGAATTTAGAATCACTCAACTGGCAAGTAGTTTCAGGTTAATTTTATAAAGCATTCATATACTTGATAACGACTGTAAACTGTGGATGGAATGTTTATTTATGCCACTTTGAACACAAAGCACAGATGCTATTGTCACTGAATAAATTTCAATCTATAATGGACCTGATAACTTAGAAGTGTTGAGCATTAAGTGGACTTTGTTTCTGATGGTTGTATGTGTGATAACATCTGATAAATACAAGAAAGTTTTATACAACTCTTAAGTGTAGAGATTCACTTGGAATGCAAATGCAATTTTCAAATTTCATATTCTGACAAGTAGATTTATCAGTAACTTGAAAGACTTACTGTCTCTTAACAATATGTACACTTTGTGTCTTTAAGTTACCTCCCTCGCACCTTTTACTATACAAAATTTACAGACATAGGAGCACACTCTTCTTGACTCTTTATGTAAAGTGCATGTGAAATCTAGGAGAGAGAAAAGGGAGAAACCGCGTTAGGAGCTCTGAAATACAGTAGCTATTGCACAGGGATTGCTGTATAGTTTCCCTCATAATATGGCTTTAAAGGTTCTGCTCAACAATGGTATCTACTTTGATGGGGGAGAATTATAATCAACCTTGTCCTGTATTTACTGTATGGAGACAACAAGTTACCCCTTAAGCCAAATAAGTAGAATTAAACGTTCCAAGTCATGGCATGGAACACAAAAATGGAAGCAGTATTCAATGTCAAGTCTCTATAGTCTCACCTCTGTTACCTTAATATAGGTAAGCGTTTGAGCAGCAGAACTTCTAAAGCTCTGGAAGATGTTTAAAAAAATTGTCAGTTTATCCGTAAGTGTAAGGATCAATCAAATATCATTAGCTTAACTACTTATTTTAATGTTCTTGGTAATTTTTGGAATTAAACATGACAGTTGACTTCATGGTTTTAATTGGTTTCAGCTCCAAGAAGGAACTGTTTTTCTTAATGTAGTATTTCTACAGTTTTATTTACTCAGCGTTAACAAACATTTGTTTCTACAAAACTGAGTTTGGGCCAAATTTGAGATGACACAGTCTTTCGAATAGCTACTTTGTCAGAACACTTGTACAGTAAGGTGTGCTGCTGGCAGCCAAGCAAGTCACTGGGAAATCAATATGGTCTTCAGCATGAACAGAGACTTCAGCAACACTCTCACTCCTTTTAAAAGCAAACCCAGAAGATACTATTTTCATTGCACAGATAATGCTAAATTACCTTACGAGGTGTCAAAGGAACGCTTTTATACATTTGGGAGTGCATGTTTAAAAGGGAAATGTGTAGAGTAAAGAGAACATTTCTGCTTAACATCCTTCAGAGTCTCTCTCCAGTTCACTTGGTAAAGCAGCTTTATCACAGCCCCTCTTTCAGTCTTACAGTCTTCCATAGGAGATTTTCCTCTCATCTGCTAGGAGCAGTCTCTGTGTTGTAGACTGTCAACTACATGGTTTCTTTTCTGGATTGTGAGAGATTCAATTGTTTTATGTGCCTGTTCCAGCTGGATCTTTAAACCTTCATTGTCTGCCTTTAGAATATTCCTTTCCTAAACAAATAAACAACAAAAAATAGAGAATTGTATTTTATTCTGCAATTGTTTGAGGACTGTCTGGTTGTATATTTAGCTTGACTGCCATAAACATAAATTGGTGTAGCTCTTATCAGAACCACTAACTTATGTGAACATTTCCACAGTCACTGCTCTATCCTTCATGTATGCTCTCACAACTTTACAGCAGCTGCTATCTGAGTCACGTCCACAACCTGCATTTATCCACCCTCCACTGCACCTCTCATAACAACAGCAGTCTGGGGAAACAACAACACAGGTCACACATTACCACTCTACTGCTGCAGAAATTGATGTACCAGAAGCTAAGCCATCAATTTGTATCATCATCTGCTGTTTAGTAACAGGTCAGAATCTGATGAGGGAGCAAGGGCAAGTGTAAATTATGGGACTCACATGAATGGGACATTTTAAAGAATGCATTTTTACAAGCTACATCCATGCTTCACATCCTTGGTGTATTGAATATACTGTTGATTGAATGGGAAGTGGTTTGTACTGGAAGATTGTTTCATCTCTGTCTTAATGAACCATTCATCTTTCATAAAACATGAGTTCAGCAGCAAGGGATATTTTGAAAGTTACATCATTCAAAGATCAGACTGTGGTCTGATAAAAGTTAAAACCTAAGGCATCAGTTCCATGTTGGTTCATCACAGAATAGTGATAAATAATGAGTAAAAAGTATGAAAATAAGTCTTTGTTGCTCATAATTATAGCTGGATCCGTCCATTAGCTGCACTGATGATATTGTAATAGTCTCTTTAATCTGTCTGGAAAAGTGTTTCTACAAACCTGGATTTGGGCCTTGTTTGAGGTGATACAGTCTCATGAATAGCTATTTTGTCAGAACACTTTAGAGTAAGGTGAGACACAACTGGGCTGATGCAGGTGAAATCTAGGAAGAATCATCATGTCTCTTCATAGCAAAATTTCTTGGTGGAGCTTACACTTGTCAGCTGAACAAAAGCAGAGCTCCCTACCCTCCCAGCCCTATATGTTCTGTCACTTAGGGGAGGGGAGGCCACCAAAATCAGGAGGAAATTTAGAACTATGTTCCTCATTTCATGGAGTAACATTCTGTCCTGAGTGATTGGATTATGTTCACATTCTAGAACTGACAGGGATCAGTGTGATCCTAAGAATGGCTTCAAAGCCCTGTAGTAGCACTAAAATTTATAATTGAAGCACTGCTGGAAGTTAAAGTGGCTAAGACTTTATGATGCCATTCATGGATTGTTTAATTGCAACTAAATTGGCAATTAATTACACTGGAGTAAAGTGACACCTTCCCACCCAGCCACTCCCCCACACATCAACCACTTGACCATACTGTTGTGTAAAACAGAATTTGTTCCATCATGTATGTACCTGCTCAAGTTCCTGGTATGAGGGTTTACAGCTGTGATGCTCCTCCTTCATTTTCTGGCTGGAGTCCTTGTTTTCCCATTTAACAAATGCCTTTCTGCGGCCTAGAATTGGGCTTGGAAATGTGGATGCTGGAGCTGCCTGGAGATAAGGATTTTCTGGCATCCTGTGTTCTTTCTTCTCTCTCCGCTTACGAGATACATCACCAGCCAGCAGTACAGGATCAGTCTGTGTACTTTTATGAATCACAGCTGGTTTCAGTCTCACTGAGATTTTCTGAGCTGAGGAACCCATGAGCATAATGGTTCGGTCCTTGCTGTCTTCACTGTGCTCCACTACTTCTCCATTAGGAAAGGTGAATGATCCTTCTTCTTGTCCTTTAAAATATATACAGTAAATTGAGCCAAGATCTTCTCCCACAAAAGGAGAAACAGGAAGGCATGGTAATTAAACATTATTTTAATAAATAAAACGTATTCTTTACTGACTTCTACATTCATTGCTAGGTGCCATTAGAAGTTTCTCAGTGTTGTGTCTCTTGAAACAACTCTTTGCCCTGTCTCAGTAACGTAAATATGGATCAGTAAGAAGAAAACAGGTGTGGCATCGAGGTCAGCTAGAGGAAAACTTTGATACGGGTAAGAGGTGGTTATTGCGTAGTGCTGCAGCCATTTCAGACACAGTCACAGAGATGCACATAGAGACGCACATATCAAGAGAAATGGGCTGCACTGAGCTCTATGTAAGTGCTAAGAGGAAGCCTAAGGTGGAACCCAGCAGTATGAGTCTTAAATAGAACACAAAAGATTGATAATCAAAGTGGCAGAAAGCAGATTTGAAGACCGTTAAATACAGGCAAAGAGCAGGAAAGAAATTCAAAGAAAGTGAATATGCAGAGAGTTGGAACATCAAAATCAAAATAAAAACAGAAGTAGCCTGGTGTTTTTCAAGGACAACATTCCTTCTTTGTAAGCCTACACAGTAATACACAGTAAGAAAATTTTATACAGTTGTTTGATAAAAGGAGAAAAAAACAGGTGTGGATTTTTCGTTTCTGATTCTGCGAAAGATGGACAGATGGAGAGGAGTTACAGATTCAGCTACTGAAGTGAAAAAAATTAGAACAATTAGCTTCTGGTTTTCCTAGCACACAGATATGTAGGAAAACTGACTTTATAAACTCCACATTAAAATCAGAACTGTAACAGTGCAATAGTCAATGTTACAACTTGCTAAAAAGCAAGACTTGCTTGTCACAGGGTGAGAGAGTGAAGGAAACCTGTCAGCTCTTCCATGTCATGGCGTATACTTCTCAGGAGAGTCTGGCAGAAGATTTACTCTTTTTGGGGGGCATTTGTGCACCATACATTGTGTGGTGCGACGAGCTCTCTCAGAAAGGAAGTCCATCCTTACTCAGTCTAGAGCAGTAATGGTGTTACTCGATACAAGCTAATATACACCTGGTTCTAGTTTCTATGTTGATAAAACACTGCAGTTAACTAACAAGACCTAAAAAGATGCTGTACAACTCAGCTTTAAAAGAAAAAGGAGCAAAGGAAATATTATCTACATATTTTCATCTTTTTAATGTGATCTTTCCTCACCATGGAATTGTTCTTTGACTCCTACTGGGCAGAGGCTTGAAGCAAGAGCAGATGTTGGGCTGCTGTCTGCAACTGAAGTTTTGGGTCTTCTCTTGCACTCTATCACAACCAGGTCTTTGCATTGCTTGTGACAGTTCATTCCACAGTCTGTAAACAAAACAATGTTTACGTGATTCAGTGGCTCTGGTGTAGCGCCTGTGGTAGCTCTCACACTGGTGCCTTCCTGGGAAGCAAGAAGCCTTCTTTGGTGTGCTCTACATGACTACCTGTAACAACACATATCTGTATAACAACATCCCTTTGCTATGTATGTCTGAAACTCCTTTTCATTATGAAAGTACAAAATGGCAACATTCAGTCACAACAGTGCTCTGACTGTAGGGGCACCAGAGAAAACTGATGTTGGGCATGTGCTGCACAATATTCCCAAAGGGGTGATATTTGTGTCCAAGGGTCTGTTCCCAAACCCTCTGAATTCAGTCATGTCTTGCAAAGCATTAGAGCTGTCAGTTACAAGTTCCCTCATCTCTGCATTTCTTCTGGACCATCTGTCTGTCACACTATCCTTGAATCAGTCTTCTCCTCCCTGGGAGGTCAGATTAAATGGGTCCGTAGATATAGCAATGGATCTCAGGATGATCATGGGTTTTTGTCATTCACTATCAATTATGGATTAAAATTAACAAAGTATAAAGTACTTTACCTTTGCATCTGTATCCTTGTTTAATGACTCCCCATAGCTGAAATTCAAACAAACAGAAAGCCTACGTATTAATATATTTCTCTGCATGTTTGATATCTCCAGATAAAAGAAACACTAAAAGCTCCACTCTTTTCTAAGATGTGAGCACTTGCAGAATATCTTGTTTACCTACACTTCAAATAATAAGGTCAAAATAGAACTATTTACCTCTTTAACATAAAGTAAATAGAATATTTTATGTGTGTTAATCAATGACATACAAAATATCTTCAGCTAGTCTACTGAACACAGATCAGCAGATCTGGCAGCTCCTCGGTAAGTTCTGGAGCTGGAGTAGATGGAGAATTCTTCTGCCTCAGCACCCTTGTCTGATCTCAGCTGAATAGAAGTTTGGTAGGACAGTTTATTAGATCTTCTGTGCCATAGGCAGTGGCATGTCATGTCTGTATCAGAACATGAGTTCTATCAGCCCCGTGGAGTGGAAGGCTCTGGATTTGGAAATCTTGCCTGAGACTGTTTTTGGTGACACAACCAAACTCCACAAGGTATGAACCACGTTTAAACATATTGGCACTGCCAAGAGGGGAGTAAAGGGTACCTTAAAAAGCTAGAGAGGCAGAAGTCCGGTGTTCTATATAACTTCACTGATGTTTTATATAGATCCATTTCTGTATATGACACAAGGCAGTTATGAGATTAAAAAGGCATGATTCCAAAGGATGTTAACATAATTTACTAAAAAGCAAGCTTACAAATCCAGCACAGTTGTCGCAGAAAGTGGGCCTTAAGTAAGTGGTCTCTTGGAAGTTGTGAGCAAAGCCAAGTCCTAATTTGGAATAGATTGAGCTAGCTCTCATAAAGTAAGCTGTTATTTCATCCCTGCTAATCAGACCTTCCCTGGAAATAAACAAGAAAAGTTGTTTGTGAGACATATATTTTGTTAAATGCATAAGGAGAATTAAACATATTTTTCTTCACATTATATAATAGCAATAGTTTAATGTGCAAAAAACTAAAGTGATCTCAGTAGTCTTGCCAATCGCTTCCAAAATACACAGAAGCTTATTTACACATTTAAACTGCAGACTGTCAGGATAAATGAAATATCTGCAAATGCAATGCAACCTCAAAACTACTTCACAGTAAACCTCTGAATAATCACTGTTGTATTTTTCCATGCTCTAATATGTTATGAAAATGTTTCTGATTTTATCAAAATATTCATTCGCCAATTCTTTAAGGGACAGCTTTATCACGGGAAAATTATTTAGTAGTAAATACATAATAGAATTTGAAAAATATTTATTTTTCTATTGTCTGTTTTTCCTTCTAAATCAGCTTGGTTACCACTGCTGTAAGTCCATGAAGATGTCATTCACAACATACTTAGAAGATGCTTTTGTCAGTTAACATTTTCACCTCTGTCTGTGCCTGAAGAGGATGCTTTTACCACCCTAATGATAAAATACAATTTAAACACAAAAACCCCTAAATTCTTCCCAAAACACATGCTACAAAGTTGATAAGCAGGTACTCACCAGTCCTTAGCCATTACACAAAATGAAAATGGAAAACTGGCAGCAATCTTTTCAAATTCTTCCTGGGAAATGTATCCATCCTGATCATGGTCATAGTTTTTGAAGACAGACTGTGCAAGGAGCAGAAGAGTTTGTAATGAGGATGGTCTGAATTACCACTTTAGAAAGCCTCCACATTAGTTATGGATTTCCTCTCCCATCCTCTCCCAGTGTTTATTAAACAGTGCAACAGTCGAATTGCTTCTTTTGCTTGAGACTAAAAAAGCATTATGATTTCTTGATTTGCAGCAAAACATAGTGTCTTGGTTTGAGACAAAGTCCACTCAGGCTGGACTAAAAGCTTCACAACACAATGACAGCTGTTTTTTACTTCCGCTTTAAGACCATTCTCTCCAGGCCCACATATACAACTTGTACTAATGCTCTCAGTTAGTGCTCCTAATGATGGTTTCTGTAGCCAAATCAGTGTAGCTGCCTAGCTTGTTTTATCAGGTGAGTGTAACGAGAAAATCAGTTATATGACAGAATTGTCAGGGCAGACACCTGTTTCCACTTGTGGAATGCATTGCTGTTTGTCTCTGGCCACAAGGCAAGGAGCACACCTACATCAAATTTAGAAATATACTCCAAAACAGCATGTATCAAAGGATGCCTCGCAATATTAGAAGAGCTTAGAAAGAAAAGAGATGAGGCAGGCAAGCAAAGACAGACTACCTCTCTACCCCCACCAGTTTTGGAACCAATTGGCCTAATTAGTAGTTTCCCATAAAGCAGGGGACCCAAAAGAAAGAGAAAAAGCAATGGCTGCCTGTAACAAAGCCACTGAGAGGCCTCCTGTCAGACTGCATCAGTACCATGACGTTGGAGTCCCTGGTAGAAATGGACTCCCTGGCTCCTTGAAAGAGAGCCTCTGGAAGTACACAAACCAGTACTCATACTTCCTGCTGGCTCTTTAGCCACTGAAGGAATTTCCATCCGTGCCTCACGGCTGCTGCTGCTGTTTACAGGTAGGCAAAAATATCTGTTCACAAGGACAGAAGTCCCATCCCTGTATTTTCTCAGACCTTGAGATTAGGACTACAAAGATTTACAGTCACGTAAAGTACACTGGCCAACCTTACTTACATCTACCATCCTCTGAACGTGTTTGCTGATGGTTTTTGGATCAGGTTTTGGGGCCACTCCTGAGGCCCAGTCTGCAACTACTGGTGGTTTGGAAGGTGTCATTGGCTGAAATAAATTGAAAGGAACTTCATTAGTACCACATGGAAAGATTTTCAGTATTACACTTCTTCCATTTGTGACAGTGGACTGCGTGACACTGGACTGCAGAAATGACCTGTTGGACCTGACATTGTTCTCTTGATGATTACATGGTGCTTAAGCTCTTGCTTGAACTGTCCAAAACAGCAGTCATTCCTTAAACTGTCACAGTTCACTGACAACCCTGTAAAATCACCATCTTTTCCATATTTATAAAACAGGAACAAAACTACCACATAACTCTCATGGGTTTCATCATTTGAATAATGTAAGAATTCTCCATTTGAAAAAAAAACCCCATCAGCTGCTAAGATTGAGACTGATGTCATGTCTCTACACAGCAACTTCATTTGTCTTTGTGTTCATATTATAAAATGTGGTGTCAACTCTGCCATATATTCTAACTTAGGCTTCATCACCAACCAACCAATTTGTGCTTTTAATAGATTTACCTCAGTCCACAAAGCTAAAATGTTTTCAATTTAGCACATGCAATAAAAAAAATAATAAGTTGAATGCAAGAGATAAAATTTTCTTTTAAAAAAATTCCTCTTTTTAAATTAAAATCACTCATGAAAAACCTCCTTTTGTTAAGAATCTGTAAAGGCCCTTACAGCAGCTCGGTGACTTCGTGGCTCTCGTGCATATGAAAGTTCATAAATTTCATCTTCTGTGTAGTACAGATCAAGGGACAGCTGAAAACAAACACATTAGTTTAATCCCAGAACAGTCACTACTACTTTATAAACTTGTTGCTGGAGTGCATTCATATTTTTTGGAGCATTATTTTTTAATTTAGATTACACCTAGAAAAAAATGACCTTGAGCTGCACAGGTGTTCACAGTGATTTGAAATGTGTCCAATTCTACATTCCAAACTGTTATTGACATTATCTGGAAACCTGTATCATGGATTATTGGGAGTTCAGAAGCTCTTGCATTGAAATGAAGTGTTTCTTCTCATTTATGTTCTGTCATACATTGCTGCATGAAATTATGGCCAAAGCTCTACATATTTTTAATGGTCATTTTTAATAAAACATTATTTAGAAGGAAAAAATACTTAGAATAATTTCAAACAAAACATTTAAAACAAATAGCAGGTAGAAGTAAGAAGTTCACCACTTCACATAGCTTTATTTCACGCCATGGGCATGTGTGCTTAATTTCACAGAAGAGTGCTCCCAGAGAGAACAAATAACCTCAGGCACGTAAGCATTTTTATCTATTAGTTTTTTCCTGAAATGGGTCTTACCACCAGAAAGTGGAAGCAGACTATCTAGTTTTTCCAAGATGAGATGCTTGTTAAGGCCAAACACAACTGAGAAACAAGAAAGGAAGATGTACTATTTTAATAGAAGGTAATAGTTTAACTTACTAGGAGAAGCTAAAACTATTGTTTAAAGAATGTCCTAGGTAGTATCAATTTTTTTGGTAGCATGGCACTGATTAGATGTGACTGGGAGAGTCATATTTGACTACTTTGACTATATTTGACTTATGTTTATGTCAGACAGTTTCTTAAGCACCAGAAGAATCTTGGCTACAAATGCAGTATCCTGAGGGACTGAACTTTGGTGTGATTTTGTCTTCAACACAAGGAACCTTCCTTACTGAAAGTACAGAGAGTGCATACTACTATAGTGAGGCAGAAATAAACATTTCCTTCCCTTATAGAGATAACTGGAAGCATACTGCTGAACTGGCACCTCTACCTTGCTGCCAGATAAATCACAAATTTTTTCTCTTCTATTCCTGTTCATTTCCCCTTAGGTGCAAAAAAAAAATCTTACAATCTTATGAATTTAGAATTAATTAGTGAATGGAATTCTCTATTTAGTTGTTTGATAGGTAAATGAAATTTTTAATTGGATGTATTTATCTTATCTAACAGACTTACTGTAAGCAAGTGAACAAGGTCCATATTAGCCTCCAGGGGAAGTGGCATTTCCTGGAGTTGTATCAGCTCATCTATGTGGTTATACAGAGAATATAGTTTGTATACATTAATTTTTTTGTCCTCCAAGTAGTCTGGCATGCCCTCATAAAGGGATATCAAGTCTTTCAGGTGGACCCCAAGGATTGGGATCTTAAAGTTACTGCACTCGTTATAGGCACGTCGGTAACTATCATAATTTCTGTAAGACGAAAGCAATTCTGTCATTTCATTAAACACCTAAAAATAAAAAGAAAACGAAAATCAACGCTGGTTACTGTTTCTGTTTTTGTCATACAGCACAAGGACTTCCCATGTTATTGTTAAGGAATTTACTCACAACGACTCTTGAAAAAGATTTTAAAACTTCAAATGAAATCTAGGTATTCTAGATTTCCTACACCCATAAACTATGTACTAATATGTAATTATAGATAGTTAATCTATAGCCTAATCTATAATGCTGGTCTCCTTACCTTCCCCATTTAGTCAAATGAAAAGAAGTAGGATTCTCTAAAAAAGGGGGATCTGTACGCAGTCAATGTGTAAGCACAGCACAAGCTCTCCGTCATTCATAAAAGCAGCCATCTTCACCTTAAAATGTGGAATGCATTCTCTGACATTCATAAAAGCAGCCATCTTCACCTTAAAATGTGGAATGCATTCTCTGACATTCATAAAAGCAGCCATCTTCACCTTAAAATGTGGAATGCATTCTCTGACATTCATAAAAGCAGCCATCTTCACCTTAAAATGTGGAATGCATTCTCTGACATTCATAAAAGCAGCCATCTTCACCTTAAAATGTGGAATGCATTCTCTGACATTCATAAAAGCAGCCATCTTCACCTTAAAATGTGGAATGCATTCTCTGACATTCATAAAAGCAGCCATCTTCACCTTAAAATGTGGAATGCATTCTCTGACATTCATAAAAGCAGCCATCTTCACCTTAAAATGTGGAATGCATTCTCTGACATTCATAAAAGCAGCCATCTTCACCTTAAAATGTGGAATGCATTCTCTGACATTCATAAAAGCAGCCATCTTCACCTTAAAATGTGGAATGCATTCTCTGACATTCATAAAAGCAGCCATCTTCACCTTAAAATGTGGAATGCATTCTCTGACATTCATAAAAGCAGCCATCTTCACCTTAAAATGTGGAATGCATTCTCTGACATTCATAAAAGCAGCCATCTTCACCTTAAAAGGTGGAATGCATTCTCTGACTTTCAGGTCACCAGCTGGAATTGCTGGAGAGGTCCTGGCACAGAAACCCTATGCTGTGCCGTGATCCCACTGCAGTGTGATCAGAAGTCATACTATGGTTCAAGGTGGCATATCTGTTTTTTAAGAAAACTTTTTCCATGGAAATTAATTACAAACAGTATATTGGGTTTTCTATAAAGGTCAAATTAATCTTCAGTCTAACAGTATAAATATTTCCTTTGTTTAAAATTATACAGGTACAAAGTTGACTCGTAACACTATAAAATCAATGGACCAACGTTTTCTCTTTTTTTCAGGAAGTTCCTGTCAAAGTTCTCAATTTGTAACCTTTACAAACTGTTTGATGTAGTTAAACCTCAAAGCGTGTTTTCAACCCACTAATTACCAGCCTTTTTTACCTGCTTTCTATTAGCACCGGTATATGATTTTTTAATACAAAAAGTTGTTCAAATGATGTACAAACATGCAGTCCTTAAAATTACAAAATTTGAAAAACAACATGTGTCTAAAATAAGCTTTCTAACTGATTTTATAGATTCTGAGAGCTGTAAGCACTTCCAGTGGAAGGTCAGGTCTTTACTCCAGGTATGCACTGTTCATTTAAGTTGATCATGCTGTGATCAAAACAGGCTCATTAGATACCTTTACAAAATATTTCAGGCCCCAAAAAGAATAAAGTATCTTATTCTCTTAAGAACTCTCTTAAGAAGCCACATGAAAGCTTCTTAAGAAGCATTGCTAAAAAATATGCCTTCTTTCCCATTTTAAAAGCTTTCATCTGTATTTCACAAGAATTTGACTGGAAATTAAAATAGATTCCTAACATTCCACCATACTATGTGTGCATTTGGGCTAAGTTTGTTGAAGTTTGAATTAAATAAAACCTGTCATAGGGAAAGATCAGATGAACAAAACCAGTCCTTTCACTCAAAATGCAGAGCTCTGTGCTAGCATTTTGCAGACTCAGGATGGTCAGTGTTGCTAAGGATGACAATAGTTTTGCTTTCAAATGTTCTAGAATCCAATTCTCTGTTTTCATGCTTGGATATTATTCTGTACTACTGCATGTAAATGAAAATGCAGCTCATCACATCTGACATTAAATGAGAAACCTTAGAGAATCTATACAAGTCTTAAGAAAGTCTTGGGGTTGCAAGGAGTGAAGGAGTAACTGGTGATGTAGAGATGGAATGACAAATTAAACCCTTCAAAACAAAACCAAAGAAATTTTTGTTCTGTCTTTCCATCTTGTCCAGTGAAGTAAGCTTGCTTTTAGTGTGTGCAGTGACAAAAAGAGTTAAAGGTTATGAAGCAGTACTAACCTTAATTACATCATGAGGAACACATGAGCTTGTTTCCTTGAGCCTGGAAATGGAACTGTGACAGAGACCTCCTATCACTGCCATCAATGTGTTGAAATTCTGCAGCTGGTGGAGCTTCTATGTTGACATAAAAAAAAAATCAGTATTTATATTTTAAAGGTTCAGGTTGTTCAACGTGCACACCCAAATTTTAATTTCCTCTATAGTGTTGCTCTGAAGTCTTATAAGCCTTGTGACACTTGACTTCATGTATTTTGGTAATAAGTTGTGATTTTACTGGGTGTAACATGAACTGATTCTACTGTTATTAAATCAAATATTAAATTTTCAGATACAGTAAGTCTTCAAAGTACCTCCTCAGTGCTTCCCCCTCTTCCTACAGTCTACCACAATCAGGAAACACTGCCTGTTACTTGGTTATGACTGCAGTTGAGTCAGTATGCAAAGAATACAAACAGGACCATAGCTCTGCTTTTATCCAGAAAGGTGTTTCTGGTGCAATGCTTCTAATTACAGCCAAAGGCATGAGAGTGGCTCATGCTTTGGAAAGCTTCACAGCCACAGCTGGGAATCTCACATGCTGGTTCAAAAGCAAGTTTTTCAGTGAAAACAATTTCTTCAGGATGAACATGAGAAAGTCCTGGTGCCGTGACACTGTAATAGCTGAACACTTGGTAAGACAGCACACACAATACACATGTGGTGTGTATGAACCACAAGAGCAGTGCCAACATTCCCAGCTCACCCTACAGTCGTAGCAGGGGAAGAGCAAAAAAAGAGGGCTGTATCAGAGAAAGACAAAATAAACACCAAATGTGCCAGATTTTAACTGACCTGTGCAACATGAATGAACTTGATGAACACTTCAGCCCGAAGCTGTGGTGTTGGTCTGCTGAGAACCATTAGCTGCACCCACTGAGAGATACCATTGCAAAGAGAAATTGATCTTTCCATTGTTGGGTTCTCTTTCACACAACTATTCACAATGTAGTTCTGATAATCTGAGAACTTAAACAAATAAAAGAAGCGTAAATGAAAATTCATGTAGTTTCATATACCTCATGATCTGCGTGCAGACAGTGGTCTGCTTTTCAAATTAAATACAAAATATATATTTTATACCTAAATACCCATAAGACTAAAAATCTTCTTTTGTAAAAGCTTTGTTAAGTTCAAAGCAGGGGCTTTGACTAATTGGATTAACTGAAAGCATCTTTTTGCTGTATCTCAGGAGCCTTGGCTCTTCTAAACCCCAGGATGAGTAGAATCGGGGCTTTCCTCCCAGCCTCAGTAGCTTCATAGATTCATTGAGTCTAGACTTCTACAGGGAAGGTTAAACAGAATTTAAATTGTAGTCTAATAACTCAGTTTAAGGGAGCTCAGTGTTCAGTTAATGTACTCTGTAGCTGGGGCACACTTCTGAATTAAGCTACACTAATACAAAAAGCAAGTTCAGTGAGATTAATACGAAACTGAGATAAGATCATTAAGAATGAGGGCTACAGATTCCTTAATACTTTCAGTACAGCTTGTGAGATTCTCTTATTTAATCAAGGCAGTCTAAAATTGTTTGGTAAATACCTGTGACACAGATTCTTTCTTAAAGCCATTCTTCCATTAAGATTAAAGAGAAGCAATCATTTGCTTTTGTTGATGCAATTTTTATCCATTCTGTTGGTTTATCCATTAACGAAAATACAGAAGAATTTGATCATCAGAAAATGGGACATGGGATTTTTACATCCATTCTTTACTACGACCACTAATACTAACATCTTACCAAAAACACTCATAGCTGTAAGACATATATATTCCTTCCCACAGGAATATGTGGAATAGCACTGATCTGTAAAGAAAGGTCATAAATTATCAGACTCTTGTTTTTTTCTTACTCTCCCTCTCTCACCTTCTCGCAACCTTATAGATTTTTTCCATCTGTTTTGCAAGAACTATTAGCACTTAAAAAGCAGATATGACAGCAGACACCTCTAGATTTCTCCTCTCATTAAATTAAAAATGGAAGAAAAATTAGTAATAAGTAGAGCTGTCTCTGAGATTACATAGTACTTACATTACAATTACTCTTTGAATTTTGAACCCCAGCCAGGTTTGGCTGGATCTTGAAATTTAAGCCACTACTATATACAGATAGATAATTTTTCAGTATCTGGCTACATAATTATGGACTTCATAGAAGTTTCAGTACAACTACCAAAGTTTCAGTTTTGTTCCGAGCAGTCATATCCTTTGGAAAATATTTTTTTTAAATGCTGAAAAAATTAATCCCTGAAATGCTACTTAAAAGTTTTTAATTAATTGTGGTGCACAAATTTATTAATGAGGTCAGCTGTAATAAGCCTGATAGTGGCAGATATGGTAAAGAAGTTTAGGTACTTAAATAATGTAAGAGTCTGTTATTGCGATGACTAACTTAAGAGCCTCAACAGGAATCCAGACTCTTACAAAAGACTGTGGCCTCCCTGTGCTTTATAACTATAAATTAAAATACTTTCCAAGCACCAGAATTCCTCCAGTCATTACTCTGTGAACACCACTCCCAGCACTTTAATTTGGTACAAGATGGATGGTGTCCCACGGAAGACTTTGCTGTGTGCTGTGCATGTGATCAAATATTCCCTCCTGACTTTCAAATGCCCAAACCTTTAAACAGTTATCTCAGTGACTAATAACACAGACAGTCATTTTCAGTCTATCTCCTGGTATATGATGCCACATTAGAATAACGAAAGGATTCTGTAGCTTAGCATATCATGAACATATTCTGCAAGGATTTAATTAATATAGCTAATTATTAATTACACATTATTTTCTGACCCAAAGTCTTGGTAAACTCAATTTATACAAAAAACATAGGCAGGTATCCTGCATATAGAATGTATACATGTATGTAGCTGTTGGAACTCCATGACACATCTGACACTGACTAAAACCACACTTGTTATACTCATTAATTACCTTAGATCTGCACAGAGGTTTTGAAAATTGTAAGTTATATAAGCTTTGCATATTATTACTGCCTACAGGCAGCAATCTGTGCATTACTTCCGTTCTACAGCTTTTTGAGTTTAACACAAAACACAGAGTCATGTACTGTCAGCTCAAAATTAAGTACATTAAAACACGACTGTAAAATCTTCCACACTCTAGTGAGAGCCCCTTTTCTTTCATAGGTTCAGCTTCATATTGTAGTGGTACAAAAAAAAACCCACCAAAACAACTAAATAACAGCAACAGCAAAAAAGCCCACTCTGAAAAACACTTTGCTTTCACTCTTATTATCACACAGGCTTTGCAACCCTCCTAGATTTTGGTCTCTAACATTCACTTTTCCATGTGTAAACTGTATCAGGTTTTAATAGAGGTAATGTTGTAGCATACAATGCTGCAAGTGAATATGCCAAGGTGCATAGGGGAGTTAGCATCTTATCAGCTACAAACATTACTGAGAAAACAAATAGAATGAAAGAAAAAATAAATTAGATGAATCCTTAAGAACTGTTTGTGTACATGAAAGCTTGTATAATAAAATATGTTTATCCCCCCTTACATTAAAAATGGCATTTTCTAAAATGCTTTCTTATCTCTAGTCTTTATTTTGCTATGAACAATCAAAAAAGGCAAGCAGAGTCCAGTGGACATCTTCAATGCAGTCCATTAATCACTGCTCAGGATTGCTGCACTGCTCACTACAGCCACAGAAGGTGAGCATTCTAGGAGAATGTTCCAGGTTTCCTTATCCCATTTCAGCCTGATTACTGATTTGAGTCAAAGGGCACTGCTTGTTCCTGTGCCCCCTGTTCTAACAAAAACAGCTTCTCTGGGAGAAGATCTTGGATTTGGAAGAAGGTTTACTCCTCTTCCTTCCAACTGATCTTGCCCCAACTGTTCCACAGCTGAGGTTCATTCTCCCTTTCTCATATGGTTGTAGCAGAAGGGTTTTTACTCAGAGTAAGTTCCACTGGCCACCTTCAACATGACTAAAATAAAAAAGAGTTTGGAAACAGATTGTCCAGCATCTCCTCTGGCAGAGTTAATCTTGTAGTATTACCTCTCTGCCATATTTTCTATGTCCTTCCCATCTTTGCTTAATATAAATAAATAAATAAATAAATGAAAATAACTTACTGATATTCTTCTGAAAGACTTAAATTCAAGATAGGTAAGGTGGTCTGACAGCTCCTCTGGCTCAAGGTGATCAAAAAGAAGTGAGACTTTCCGTTTCTTACTGGTGTTGGCCTTTACACGCTGTGTCAGCTTTCTAGACCAATCCCTAGAATTTCTTTTAAAACACAATTACTCCAAGTTATTTACCGAAGAGCAAAAGTTTCCTCTTTTCCTAAGTCAGAGGTAACATTGTTTTCATGCCTTACTACAGTAAAAAGTGAATTATTTGAATTTCTAAACAGCAAACACCTTTCATGCCTTAGAGATTATATGACAAAATATTATTGTTATTCTTTATTGTATTGGTGTAATATGTTAAGTACAATACAACTGTCTTACTACAGCATGAGATTCTATATAATTTCTGCAATCAGTTCTGCATTTTCAGAATAGCTGTCTGTAACTTCATCTTCACTGAACACATCCAACACTCCGTTTAATAGTTCTTAGATTTTCTTGACCTGCCTCTGATTATGAACTGTCCCCCTTTTCTACTGACCCACAGAGTAATAAAATATATTTTAATTCGAAAAACTAAATATTCTCTTTCACAACCAGATACAAAACATATGCCAAATTCTGCTCTGCTTTAGCCTGTGCATTTCCAAAGTACGAACTGACACCTGTTGTCAGTTGTACTCCTCCTCAGAACTATCTTACTCTCATGTAACAGGGAAAGATGTCTTCCCAAGAAAGAGCTACATGACATATAGCTGTAGGATTTATTCTTGTCACAACAAGTATTTTATGACCAGAATCATCTAAACAATATCAAGAGTCTGACAATGTAATAAGCTATATCCTCACTTACCTTTGTTGCTAAAATATAAACACACTTTTTTACTTCATCTGTAACCCCATCAAATTGTATTCTCCTTTTTCATTGATTTCAAGTGATCTTGCAAAACCGCTAGGCATCTACAAATTTTCTAAGTTCCCTGGATAGAGTAAAACTTAGCTGTCACAGACAATCAGCCCGAAGTCTACATTGCAGCTAAATTCAACCTAGAGCCATTCCTGAAAGAAATTCTGTTCCACTACATAATGTATATTTCATTTGTAATGAAGTATAAATTCTTCTAAGGATACATAACATACAACTTATGAGAGACATTATATTTGAATAAAGGAAATTCAGAGCAAAAGTTTGTTTTTTGAGTATATTGAGACTTAGACACTCACATTTGAGATGTGTCAATTAGACGACAATGTAACTCCTCACCATTAGCTCTAACCACTTGTTGGAATTCCTCCATAGCTGTGGATAGTTTAGAGTCCATTTTGAACATAATCCAGAATTCTGTAATCCAATACCTATTAAAATTAAAACACACACACATACACAAAGAAAAGGTTTTGATCTAACACCAGTTAGGCTGAAATTTAGATATCTGCTCCTGTTTACAAGTTGTAGTTCTTCTTGAACAGCTTTGGAGGATAAATTTTGCTTTTAGATGCTTCTGCCAGGCTGCCTTGATTTTATCAAAAATCAAAAGTTCAAGACTAAAAACGAATTAGAAACTATCCAGCTTAAGGCTGCAAAGAACTGTGCTACACATACAGCTTGCAATAAATTCAGTATCAAAATTTCTTGCTTCACAATAAATCTAGATAATATGCATCCTGATGTATTCTTCATGAAGTTTTAGGTTTTATAAACTTCTTCAAAACTTAAAATTATTTGGTTGGGACATCAAAAAAATGCACTTTGATAGTCACGAAAATCTACTAACTAAATATGTTTAATAGTTTACAGGTGATTCTGTCCCACATGCACAAAATCTTTTCAGAGAATTACAGTTCTCCTTGTGGGGCATTCAAATTGATTCAGTCATATATTTTTATATTTCAACTCCTACATGTGACTTGTCACTCATTGTGGCAGGTTGACCCTGGCCAGCAAGTAGGTACCCACTCAGGTGTTCACTCCCTCCTCTCCCCCTGCAGCAGAATGGGGGAGAGAATAGAAAGGGCCAAAGTGAGAAAAATGCACGGTCCAAGATAAAGACAGTTTAATAACTACAGGAAATAAAAAAGCTAAAAAAAAAAAAAAAAGGCAAATGATGCAAAGGCAGACACCATCTCACACAAGATGTGCAGCAACTTTGGAATGACTACCCCCCAAGTTTTTATTGCCGAGTATGACCCTGTATGGCTTGGAATGTCCCTTTGGTCAGTTCAGGTCAGCTGTGTCCCCTCCCAGCTTCAAGCTCACCCCCAGCCCACACTGGCGGCGGCAGAGTGAGAAACAGGAGGCCCTGATGCTGTGCAGTCACTGTTCAGCAACAGTTAAACTCTGCTGTGTTTTACTTCACAGACTTAAAGCACAGCATTATAGCGGCTGCTGGGAAGAAAGTTAACTATCCCAGCCAGACCCCAGACCCAGTCCCCAGCACTACGCATGTAAAAATCTGTGCTTGTTGGAAAAGTGGAAATGCACATTCTTACAGATGCATGTATGTATGAATTCACCTGGAAGCGAAGATGTTACCAGATCTCGCACAATACTAAAGCATTCTGACATAACCAATAATAATCTGCTCTGAGATAATAAAATCATCACAATTGAAAACAAATCCTGCTTTCCTGTAGAAAGTACGACTACTAATAATTTTCCCCTTTGTGTAAAAAAGTGGTATCATCAATCTATTAGAGCTGAATATTTTCCCTCTCTTCTGTTTTCTCTAAACTGAGGTATCAAACTTTATTATACTTAATAGGTAAAAAAAAAGTGTCCCAAGATCATGGCAAGTGATAAAGTAGAATTAACAAGGAGAATTATCTGCCAAATGCAATAGAGCTTTGCTTAGTATAAAAATATCTGCAATATCCCTCTTCATTTTTAATAGATCTATATAATAATATTAGACACACTTTATCATTTCCTGAGCACTGTCAATTTTCGCAGATGTTTAAGCTACCAGTTCCTATAGACTCAGTTCAGAGCTGTGACCCAACAACTCATGCACTGACATAAACAGGTCTGCTCAAAGCCAGTTGGACCTTTTTGTGTAAAGCTGCTAAAACAAACCTTGAAAAGCTGAAGCAGAATACCTGTTTCTCTTTCTAATTTCAATTTCAGATGTGCAAAAACATACTTATATATATCACATGGGTGACTGCAGACTAATGACTAATAGCTACCAAGAATATACTTACCTCACAAAATAGCATATCTTTACACACAGCATGGAAGAGTTATTTTCTAAAGCATTAAGATAGGTAGAAAACTGTTAAGGAAAACCGCATCCATTCACATATGATGTAAAATGTAACATGCTTGATACTTTCTGTAAGAGATAAGAATCATCCTGCTGGCAGCAAATATTATATCAGATTAAGCTTTTACATAAGTATATACAAAGTATATCCCAAGGTTGTTACCAAAGTTTATTGCAACTATGACTACTCTGAGTAACACTGATGCAGTTGCCAGAGTACTGAGCAGTGTTATGTAGTGCAGCGATTTTGTTTTCTACGTGTTTCTTTGCAGTGTGCCTCACAGTTTCTCATAAAACTTGCACTGACACATCTCATTACAATTTGAAATACTAATACCAAATTTATCAGTCACTTTACTTACGAAGAAATCCTTTTCAGCTAATTCACTCGAGCTTTAAAAAAAAAGCTATTTGCTATTTTCTTTTAAACATAACCAGTTGTAGACAATGGTAGAGCAAAATGTAACATGCCTCTCCATAGTAACCTCACCTTGCTAGCTACACAACAGTATTGACTTGTGCTGACAACTGAACACCTATATTTTTAGTCTATTAGCTCTTTAAAACATGTTTTGATATTGTAGCCAATGTCTGTTGAAGACACTGAAAACCCATTTTGAAAATGTATTATGCAGGTCTTGATTCTTCTGATGCAGATGACACATATATTTTCATGCCTGAAAATTTAATGAAAATACCTTGTGGATCCACTCACAATCTGATTGAAACTAACTGCAGCCTAAGTCTACCACAGCTGAGCGGACATGCCATCTGCCCTTCAAGGGTGCTTACGTTAGGCTGACTATAGAACTGGTGAAGTCTGAGTAAGTTCCCAAATATTTTTAAAGGCCCTTCTCTGAATGTCTAAAATTAGATGACTTACAAAGAACTTGTAATCACCTAAAATCACTCATGTAATTTAGGGGATGGGAAAGGGTGGAACATTTGCAAGGTTTTGCAAAACACAAGAGCCCAGACTACTTGATCCATTCAAAACTGTCTTTAACCTTCTACAAGGAGCTAGACACAGAGTCAAAAACCAAGCTTGCAAATATGCAAGTCTGATAAAAGTTTGAATTGCTTTTCTGATTGTACAATATGTTCCATCTCAGAAAGATGCAAGCACTGTTTTCGTTTTCAAGAGCCCACGAGCCTAAGTTAAATGCAACACTACACCACAGCTGCAGCTTAGCACACTTGATCCAACACCTGCGATTAGAGAAGCAGCAGGACAGACAGTCCTGCTACAGACAGAAAGTCAGTGCTGCAGTAAAGCTCTCTTGTCAAGGATGCTGCTTGTAAATGCCTGTAAGGCATCAAGAGTTTGAGGAAAGAAAGGATTATTAAATTGAATTGTACCAAAATTGGATGAAGATTCTTAGCGTGACTGGTCTCCTTCCTGTATTGTGCTCATCTAATTAGGAGTAAACATTCTGTAAAGCTAAGAAGACAGGTAACATATTCCACAATTAAAAATTCCAAAGAAAGGCTAGTATTGTGAATATGACCTAGTAGCTACATTGTGAAAAATCTAATGAGCCACAAACACACATATATGAGTCCAGGCAGTCAACTCAAAATGGGAACAAATAGAAAGGAAAAGCTTATGATTTATTTCAGCAATTTTGAGTGTGTGTGAGAGAAATATTTTTTGTTGAAAATTTTCATATCCAGATGATACAGTTTTGTTCTTTGCTCTTTGACTTGATGGTGGACAGAGAGAGAAAGAGATCTGAAACTTAGGCCCAGGTTCAGAGTACCTAAATTAGGTGCCTACATTAATCTAACACCTGCTCGATATTCCCTCCACAGCCAACAGAGGGTGATTTATCCTATTTAAAGCCTGGAGTTTCATCTTTTGCTCTGTGTACAACAAGTTAAATCAGACAAACAACAAACTCCAACCCTAGATCAATCAAAAGCACACCATACAACCAAAAACTGCAAAGAACAAGTATACAATTTAATTAGTGGCATACTAATACACCCATAGATTAAATATGCTCTACTTACCAATCTCAAACTTGTCAGGCTATCAAGTTACCTTAAAAGCAGGTGAAAATTAAAAAGGATATAGATCAACGAGTTTCTGAAGCATGTCTGAAGAGGAGATGATAAACTGATGCATGGCCAGAATTATTTTTAGCAGCTGGTTGTTTTGACATGCATTTCCTTCTAAATCTGAAAAACAAAAAGGATTATTCATATTGAAATCTTGCTATACCTTCATAAACAGGCTTTTTCAGAATCCTAATTCTAATCAGGTCTGTTCATGTATGCTATTTCAAAGATAGCAGTAGCTTACTAATTTAGGAAGTGCATAATTTTTCTGGTGAGAGCCATATAACAACTACTATATTTCACTTAAGAAGACCTGTAAAAAATTTAAAAAAAAAAAGGAAAGAAAAAGGAAAGCAAAAAAGCAGCTGTGTTTCAAAAGCACTCAGATAATCACACATAATGATCTAAGCCCAGCAAGGCACTTGAATGCATACGAATATAAACTTGGAAACAATTCACTGAACTGCAGAGTAAAAGAATTCAGCTACTGATCCATATCAGTCAGTTATTGGTATGACTAAACTTATCAAACAGAACAGTAATATTCTCATGTGTTTGCAAGGCTTTTTGTACAGATGACATACATAACAGCGAAGTGCACACACAGGATAGCATCTATACATAGATGCACATGGAACAAGATACAACATACGCTGGAAACCCAGAGGTTAATCTATGCATACTCCCTGTGGTGGACCTAAATGTCCTGCATGTCAACCTGAACTATGCACTACAAGGATTTCAGCTGAAGATGTCTCTTCTCAGTCTTGTGAGGTTTTTTCTATATTCTCAAAAGATCAAGGAGATGAAATGTAGCAGAACACTTTAAAAAGTTTCCATTCCTGCAACAAACAGTAGTGAAAGTGTTTGTAAATATTAACTGATGATGTTCTCCCACAGCCTGTCATAAGAGAACCTTAGCAGGAATTTGAATTGGAATTTGACACCCTCTCAAACACAGAAGAAAATGTATCTTTTTGAATAAACAGATTAACCTCTATGGGGATAAATGTAGTTATCTCTTTAAAAAGCAATAGCAGGAACAAGATACAGAAGCAAAGCACAATATAGCAAAATGGAAGAGGGATGTGAAACAGCAGATTTGCAGCATATGAAGTGGCATCTACTGCAAGGGAAGGCAGAGAGAAGGCACTTTAATTTGCACATCACCAAAATGGAACAATAAACTTAGCCCATTTGCAAAACAAGATAATCCACATTAGTTACTGGGCCAGAATTTCCATGCCCTTATGCAGGAAGTTACCAAATGTTTTCACCTTCAGTAATATGGGCAAGGGGGAAGTCTGCCTGTCCCACAGCCCCATAAATGAGAGCAGTATAGACCCCAAGTAACAGGAAGTTCTTGATCTGCCTTCTGGCTTATGCTACAAGTTCTCAGTTTTACAGCATGAATCAAAGTTTGTGTTCCTTGTTTGCATTCACACTTATTTTCGTTCCTTTAGTGAAAGAATCCTTCTGAGACATAAACTGCCTAGGTATTACAGAATGAGCACTGAGGGCAAACCAGCAAGTTACTCAGCTAGAGAAGTGGGAAATTTGCAGAGGAAGGCTGGGACATCAAGAATCAATGCTTATTCAGGCCTTTAGTGTTTGGCATTTTGTACTCTTCGAGTGTCTTCAGGAAGAGTAAAATTATTTTAGGCCTTGCACACAGAGGCCTGTACCAATTTTCATCCTTTGACAAAATTTGGTGTTCTGCCAGAAGCTCCATCCACTAGCTCCTGTTTAAGCAGGAAAGCAGTTCAGTATATGCTTAACTTGTAAGCCAAATGGGTATGCGCACACACACTATTAAAAATATACAGCTTCTCATAAGTGCTCAATATAGATCATTGCCAGACAACAAAGACAAAAAATAATACTCTCTCTCTCTTAGCACTTTCACTGTGTGTATTCCAGAATCCTCTGCTATGACATAGCACAGGTACCACTTGGCCCCAGGTTCCCAACTGACTTTTTGTCTTCGAGAACGTCTCTCCTCCATTTTAGCTTTTTCATATCACAAAGGTGCAGAAAAAAATGGTACGTTCTGCCTACTATTAGTAATGAGGTCAACACATTTATGGCATTTTCCTGCATAATGAAAGTGTATTTATGCTTCACCACGTCCAGACCTAATCTTGCAACCGAGACACCCTTCATTACAATGACATGCAATTATTTTGCACACATTAAAGCAATACTAGGTTTTGGGCTTTCTGTTCTCTCATCCAACTAAAAGGTTCACCTTCACAAAGGAAAACACTGTATTAGTGATGGCTTAAAAAACAAAATAAACACTCTGCAAAAAGAAATCTAAAGATTCCCAGTACAGTTGAGCGGTGAACAGCAAGCCTGCCTGGAACTGTAGCAGCACACAATTTTACGGTAAAGCATCTTTGTGCAAATGGTGGAGCCAGTAAGAGGGCTTTCCTGGCTGTGCTGCAAGCGTGCCTCTGAATGCCTCTGCAGCATTCTCTTGAACCCCCAGCAGTTTGTTTCAAAACTCTGAGACTCCTTTTCATTTCCGTTTGTATACCTGCTTCTAACCACACAGCCTACTGAGCAAAAACCACTGAGTGAACACTAACCAAAGTGGGATGGGTGTGTTTCAGTTAAGTCAATTTACATTAAAGAAAGCTGCAAATTACTGTGTAAGCCTTAGCTTTGTCTCGCTGCAGCAAAATACGAACGACCAACTGGTTGCATGCTCTTCTCCTGTAAATTCCCTTATTGAACTAAGATTTTTAATAAATGCACTCTGAAACAAACAAGAAAGCAGAAGTTGAATATACTTTTCCAGCATTTAATTCCATGAGTGAAAGCACAGTGACAGTTGAGAGGTATTTTATGATCTATGTAGTAGCACAAAGCCACTAAAAACTACAATTACAAAAGTCCCATTTTTTTATGTGAGACTCGGAACACACAAGGGTCAGAACATTCTAATCTAGGCCCATCAGCCACTCTATTGCATGATCCAGTGAGTGACTCCTCATAATCCGTGACTTAGAAATAGCTTAAGAATCGCTTGTTCCTTGAATGCTTTAGAGAAACAAATCACTCAAAAGTCAGTAAGTAAGGCCTTAAGAGCGAACTATCTGCTTCTCACCAGGTCCTGATGACCATGAGTCTGTGGTAAATATACTTAACAAAAAGAATATGTTCAGTAGAGAAGATCGCTGTACTGAGACCTTCCCTGCCAGTCACAAATGCAATGATAAGGCAATAATAAGAATGCCACGGATGTCTTAACCAAACTGAATTTTGCAGAAAAGAAAAGTTCGCCTTTCTAGGTCTAAAAGGCCTTCATTTCATAAGCACTGTCTGTATTTCATAAGCAGGTTCCAACTGTATCACCTAGAGTATCATTTGAAATGAATCAGAAGTGAATCACAGAGCACTGACATCACATGATCAGTGACTAAGCTGCAAAGAACACGAATAACTTCTTGTAAACTCCCTTAAGTCTTCCAGTGGTTATCAAAAAGTAGCACCAAAAACAATGCAGTGCAAGAAGCAATCAAGCAATTGCCAGAAGTTAAGTGCAAAGCTGAAAGTCGTGGGTTGCTATTCTGATGTGCTACATAGAATTCTTCAAGACTTCTGCAAAATTTTTTTGGTAGTTTAAAGAAGATGGTATGGGGATGGTGCTATAAATGTCTGCAAAGATTATTAAATCAACATGTGATCTGAAAATTGAGAGAACTAATGTTCTTAAGATCTCAAGGTCTCAAAGACCTTGATGAAACACATAGACATATATGAAATGTGCAGATATATGTGGGAGCACATGGTAGGGTTTAGTGACTAAACTGAAACAGACATAAGTCAATGCATCTGCCCCACATGCACAGTCCAGAACTGCAAGATAACTTTAAAATGGCTACAAGCAACCAAAACTAAGTAAAATATTTCATGAGTATTTTGTGGATACTCTCTGGAAATTCCCTTTAGAGACAAGAAACACTCTGTTCCTCTTTAGCTTAAAACTTATGCAACCCATAGTAACCTTTTTACTCCAGGCTTATTACTTCTGCGCTGGAATTTGATACCCTGTAAGAGAGCTAATCATTTAACTCTCTTTGTTAAATTGAATACATTTGGTCAGAATCAGATTCGTAAGAAGCCACCATTTTCACCAGTTATGACACCATTATGGAGAGTCAGCAAGCAGAATTAACTTAAACTAATTTTTAATGACAGCTGAAAGCTCAGTTGATGGCAGAAATCAGGGCCAGGAGCTAATGTATTCTATTCTGCTGCTCCATTGCAGAATCAGCTTTCTCAAAATCATGCTTCAGAACCAGTTTGTTTTTAAAATTCTACAGTGATGAGGCCTTCACAGCTTTTGCAGGAGACTTACTCCAACATTTGAGCTTCTCCATCATTTAAGAGTTCTCCTTTCTGTCTAATCAAATATTTCAGGCAACCTGAGCTGCTAAAGCCCAGACTCCAGGAGACAGAAAAACTATTTCTTTCCCTTATCAATATATTTTCTCTGTTTAAGGGCTGCTTTCCTCATCTATTTTCTGAGCAAAGAAGCACCAAATTTGTCCTTTCTTTATTCCTCAGACGCCGGGTTTTCTAGCTCTCTGGTCAATTTTGACGTTGTTTTCTAAACCCTTTGCAGCTCGTACCATTATGGAGCAAACCTGAATATAGTACTAGAGAGGAGATCTTAGCACCAGAGTTAGAATATTATTTTTTATATCCTTTACATAATACTTTTATATACTCATACATTTTCATATAACTAAATGTACATGTACCGTGTATATACAGAAAATATATAACACACATCCCTCTATGCATGCACTTAAGAGTTTCTGCAGTGATACGGTATCATCAAACCACTTTCTGTTTTAAAGACCATCTTCACAATGAGATCCTCTTCTGCAGAAACGCTGTATATGAAGGTTTTTACAACTGATTACTCTAAGTAGAACTTTGTACTCATCCTTAGCATTTTTTTCTTTGTTTCAAGTCATTATCTTAAGTGCTTAATATCCTTCAGAAATAATGTAACTTAGTAAGAATGTCCTTAAAAAGATGACACAGTATTTAGGTAATAGAGTGCTTTTTTTGGTTTTAGCTGCAGCAGAAAGCAGTGTCCAGCTTATATTGAATTCTGTACAGGATGGTGGTGTTCCCCCTCATGCAACAAGAGTGACATGATGTTTAGCAGACAGCACCAAAAAACTCAGGGAATTGCACTAGGTTTTGGCTTGGTCTGTTTGAGTCTTTTTAAATTGGATCATTGTCCTTACATGCTTGCAACTCTTGAGTTATACATAATTTATTTACACGAGTAATCGATCTTAGGAAGAAAAACTCCAAAACTAAGCTTAGAAGAAATCAGTATTTTCCTGAGAGGAAAGAACTGCACTACTTTGTGATCAATCCTGCACCAACAGCTAACAAGCCAAGTAAACACAGATGTTAGAAGAAACCCCATAAAATTGATGTTTCAAGTCTACTCCCTTTAAACTCCCTACAGAATAGAGAAGGAGGAACCCACTCCTGTTCCTCCAAATACGCATAAACAATGCAGATATATCCAAGACAAAAGAGAGCATAATATGCATCCAAGAAGAATAACAAGACTGTTCTGTGTGAGGGTAGGGAACATTAGGGGAGAAATATCTCCAGGGAAAACCATTACCCTCTCTCAGAAGCAGCTTTTGGAAAGCTACATCTTGCAGAAAGAGCTCTAGGTGGGTAATTCTTTGAAATGAAAACAAGGAGATAAAAGCTCTTGTCAAAGGGAAATGGGATGATTTCCAGAAATTAAAATGTACTTTGAGAGCAACCAAATGCCATGTGGGTGGAAAGCATTCCATTAGCCTTGGAAATTCAGATGAGGTACATATAAGAAGATAAAAAGTTTGCACACACGGACGCACACCACACATCATTCTACAGCATATTTAAAATACTGATTTTAGCAAATTAAATGTGAACTTTTAAATCAGTCTTTTTCTCCAAAGCCTACAAAACATAATTTGAGCATTCACGACTTTTTCCAAAGCTTTAAATCACGATACTGGAGCCATGCGCATTTTTTGAGCTGCCGACAACTCTTGAATAATTCAAGTGTAATGCTTGGCAACACAGCTGTTCTAGCATAAGCACTGATGGATAGGACAAAACAGACACCCAGAGGAGAACAAGAAACTTCTTAGGGCAGCGTCACTATCTGACCACTGAACCCAGAGGTGTGCTTAACCCCTACACATCCCACAACTGCAGTGTTTTACAACAAGCTTCCCACTAACAGCATAATTGATCCTGGAGCAGCTGGTCATCACATCCAAGGAAGCATGAAGCCTGTCCCATCCAAAGGTTCAAACTGTAACACACTAGTAGACACCAAGCTGCTTGCCTCTCAGGGGCTTGAAGAAGTTTCAAATTGCTTGAGTCCCAGTTCCTGACCTCGATTTTCATTACTGTTGCCTGCTCCAGCTGTAACCCTGCTCTAATATTCCTGACTTACCATAACATACCTAAGCTTTCTAGACTTTGCTTTAACTTCTAGGTATATCTCTGGAACTGGAGTTTACAGACCATGGCAAACTAGCTCCTACCCCAGCAGCTGGTGATGACTTCTCACGCTGCCCCACCAGCAAGGAGGCTGGAGGGACACAGCCAGGACAGCTGACCCCAACTGACCAATGGGACATTTCATGTCATATCATGTAATGCTTAGCATTTAAAAACAGGCTGCAAGTTTGTCAGGGCTCCTGTTGCTTGGGAACTGTCTGGGTATCAGCTGGCTGGTGATGGGCAATTAGAATATTTTGCATTGCTAAGTAAAAGTTATACTGATTTTTCCTGAAGTTATATTTAGAGGCATGGAAGCCAGATTTTCAGTCATATCCCCGCGGTATAAAAATATAAATATAAGTAAATAGGAGACTGCTTTATAAAGAAAAACGTCTACGTTTTCTTTATTTTGGTTTATTACTTACATCTTGGCTTTGGAAAATTATACTGAAAAAACTGAAGTCAAATTAGCTAAATAGAACTTTATAAAGTATACATAAAGATACCTAAAGTTCCTTTTCTTTGGGAATTTTTTTTCACAGACATCAGGTTAAAAAAGAAATCATTTTCATTTTGGTACAATCACAATTAACTATAATAGTTAACTAAACAGCACTTAGAATTCTCCAGAGCAGTAACTACCTTTCTGTTCCCACAATGTCATGCATTCTCCAGAGCAGTAATGACTCTTCTGTTCCCACAATGTCATTAATTGATCATTAACATAGTTTCTGTTGCCAAGCAATACTAGGGTTTCTGCACTGTATGTGACCAAATAGCAGTCAAATTACTTAACACACAATGATCAACAGCATTTTCGTACAGAACAGCACCGTGAATAAAATTTAACTACTCTGGGGGGGATTGGAGACCCCAACATTCAGCCCAGGCTTCAAGAGCAAGGGATAGAACCCTGCAAGTTTGTGCAGCATGAGACAAAAACAAATGATTTTTCGGGCAAACCTAACAGGACAAAAAGCAAATGGCCATAGTTGCATTCTGTGGGTGTGCACATGCCTTGGAAGAATTTATTGCCTTTGAATCAGAGTTCTGTATTAGAACATAGTTATATAGTATATTTGATAAAAGGATAAACTCAGTAATTGAACTGTGATTGTGTTAGTAGTTAATTGTATGTTTGAAGAAGACTCAAAGAATGTATTTATGTTAAAAGTAGAGTGGGTTTTTCCAGATAACTGATTTGGGAAAAAGTGGATAGTTTTCATTTTTTCTGTATTTTAGAGTAGAAAACGCCTACAGCTCTAAAGAGTGAACTCTAATTTGCCTGCGTTGTTGTTTGTAAGATGGATGCAATATGTTGCTGGCTCTCAAAGAACTCCTAAGACTCAATATATTTTTGCATGATATTGATATGAGCAATATGAATCATTACCAGTTCACATAACTAGACAAGTCAATAATGTAGTTATTTTTTATTCCAGAAAATGTGAACTATGATTAACTTGTACCGTTTCAGGCAGCTCACACCTAAGAGGCCACCAGCACCTTTGTAAGATTTTTGATTTCTATCAAAACAATCCTGTGGCATCTTTCATCCAGATTAGTCTGGATGTAGCTTCCAGTGTTTCCAAGGTTTGTTTACAAACATCATCTCACTTTATCACACATTGAGGCAACAAGCTAGTTAGCATGGATCAAACACTGCAGAACAACATCACAACCTACTCTTAGATCTAGCTGTCTATGACTATTATGACCATCAGAAGTTGCAAATTGCATTAGTTTCACATAAATTCTATTAAGAACACTGATAATCTTTGAAGTCATGATTTTCAACTTCCTTTAAGCCATCCATGGGTTAAAGTTGACCTATATGAATAAACAACTAGCTCCACTGCAAACAGTTTACTGTGGATGAGATTTCACACAGAATTACACTACATGATCTCAAAAATATTTTGGTTGCTTTCCTAAAGCCCTTAACTTACATCTCTTTAAAGAAACCAAACACAGGGACACTGTACTGTGACATGCATTTGAAGATGATATTTCTTGATTTCTTTTTCACTAAAGTGTCTGACTTGTAGGATAAGCATAGGTCATCCGTATGCTGCAGTAAACATACTTCCAGTACTCAAATGTGAGAGGCAAAGAGTAAGATCTTGCACTCAAAGGTTAAGGACAGAAACACCTTCATAACAATAACATTCTGAGCTCTTAGGGAATTCTCAGCTTTTAAATGATCCTCAAACTCTTTTAGGAAGACATAAGTGTTTGAATAAATGATGGCTTTCAAGCGCACTCTTGGAATTGTTTGTTAGGTAATTCTAAGTAACATTTCAGGATTTTATTGCAGACAAAACAAGGAGATATCAAATTGACACTACGTTGAAGACACACATTGTACTGATTGCAACAGAGTCTTTAAACACTTGTAAAAACAATTTAAGCAAATGCTTTGCATGGGCAAGGAAAAGACCCTCTGACCTAACAGTTTATAAGCTTTAATGCATGTTAAAATAGCTCATTGGATCTTCAAAAGGTATGTTTGTTTAAAAAAAATAAGCCTCCCTAAACCTTACTCTAGATTAAAAAAGGTACATTTATAAGATAAAAACAGACACAGTCAAAGGAAAGAAACAGGGACCTCTTACCATGCACTAACATACTGTGAAGTTACAAAAGAAAAAAAAAAAGAAAATTTTCTAGATTAGAAACTGATTTCACCATACATAGTCAGAACTTCAAGTTCACAGTATCATGACGATACCCTAGGTGATGAATGTCATGAACATTCAGCAGATACAAAGCTAACAAATAAGGGATCCCGGGAACACTGCTAATGTATTTTTTGTCTCTGATCTGTAACACTTTCTGAACTAAATATACATTATGCATTTCTGCAGTCTCACAAAGATTACTATAAGAACTAGACATAAAAGTAGGGCTGTGCTACTAAGCATATCCTTCCTGTGTTCTACTGACCTGCCAGCAAACTAGACCCTACTGTGTTGGTTTTGACAACAAAGCTGATAGACTAAGTGCCTTTAAAACTAGCAACAAAATAGGAAACAAAGCCATATCGACTTTCAGAGAACTGTCTGCCATTCAAAAGTGTAATTTTTCCAGGAATTTTATGTACTTCATAATGGAAAAAAATGGATGCAGGGGGTTAAAGTCACTGTTCTATGTAAAATTCCAATCCAGAATCACAGTCACTAATGAAGATTTCCTCCAGAATAAATTATCTCCCTCCTTTGCTTCCCTGAACTTACAACTTCAGCCACCTTGCTGCCAATGGAAAATCTACTTTTAATTATCTATTTATGACCTTTTTGTTCAGAATTAGTATCTCTGATGTAGAGGCTGCACTGAATCTAAACTTTCTGCAGTTACTATATTTTCTAGGTTTTTTAATCATTTTACCCTACCTCCTGCTCCTCCTCTCTATGCAGTCTCCTCCCTTCTTTCCTTCTCTTTTCTTCCCCTTCTGTTCTAAGGCAATCACATGGGATGCATTTACTTTACAACTTTTTTGCTTTACAACTCTTCTTGTCAACCCAGATCATAGCACTAACACCATCCTGGAGCTACTTATAATGTTGGGAGGTTTTCCAAGACTCGTGGAACATGTTTTGAATCACTGGCCTGCATAACCAAATCTCTTCTCTTAAAACTGATGAGACTGGTTTCAAGTGTCTACAGATCTTCTCCTAAGAAAGGACCAATATTTCTTTCTAAGACACTTCCTACCTTCAATCTCTCATCATGCTATTTTTTCCCCAAACTCTTGCCTTCACTTACATCCTCGCTTTTTTGTTGCCTTTACTTTCAGCAACGCATTTGCAGGATGATTCATCTTAGTCATCCTGATTCAAACTTTCATGGGACTTGAAGAAACCTTTACTTTTAGCATCTCCTCATCATGCTATTGAATAAACACTGGTATAATGCTACTCTCTCAGATGTAGTGACCACCTACATGACTTCAGAGTACCTCACATGACCCTCACTGTTTCTGTCGCTAAGGCACATGTCTGTCATTCATCAGACCAAGCTAAAGAAGACCAAGTTTGAGAGGTGAAAGAGCACACATTAATCACCCCACAGTAGGAATTTAGGTTAACTGCACTGACTAAGCTTTTAAATTAACTTGGCTCTCTGGACAAAGCCTTTCTGCAAAACATCTTGGAATCTATTTACAATACTGCAACAAAGTTAGGCGTCTCACTCTTTATTTCAATTTAGCATATCCCCTGCCTCCTTTCTTCTCCTAATCCATGTTGTAAGACAAACTGTTTATGTTTGTGTTCTTCACAGCTGTAAGTGTGTATCAATTCTTAATACCTTTTTGGCTGGACCGTCTTGTGAGATTCCCTGCCTATACAGCAAAAGGCTGCCAACTTCTCCTCACATACCATTGTTGACAGCAGCCTCTCTTACACACTATTTGCTTTTTCCAAACTTGTACAATTGAGTCCAGGAACATAAACTCAGCTGCATTCATTACAGAGGGATTGTATTTGTACACATAACAGCAGCGAGGTACAATGTTAACAAAATGCAGTATATATTCTGAAACATGATGCATCACCATCTCTATCTACTGCCTCTTGTCCTCCTTCAGATTAGACAGCAAATGAATCAAGGGCTGTTCCCAGAAAGTAAACTTCAAATGTACAATTTCTTGGGGGGGGTTCTGTACTTTGAACTTTTAAATAAAACTTGCTCTAATCACAATAATGACTTTACAGAATAATATACAAAATATTGTAAGTCAGCATATCCAAGACTGAAGATATAATCTCAGTCTAAACAGAATTATTAGCGTACAGGGTAGAAGATTTACCTCAGTACTATGCATGGGAAGAAATATGCTTAGTCATTCAGATTTCTTGTAATCATTCTGCAACTATGCTTTTTCCTCACCATTTTGCTCCCTACCCCCACCCCTCTTCAAAATGCCAGAATAAAGCTTTTTTCACTTCTTCTTTTATTGGCACAATAATGTGACTGAATTTTGCACTGTTTTTGTTGATACAAAGCTACAAGAGCCTTCTTTAATGAACTTCATTATGCAGGTTATCAACAGTTTTAACAGTTGCATTTTTATTTAAATACCTTAATGGGAAGTTCCAACACAGTATAAGAACATGCATAATGTCACAGAAGATGTATAAATACAGACACTACTATAGATTGCCCAATGAAAAGCCTAAACCTCTGCAGCACACAACATGATTTTAGCAGTCCTTAGTGAGTTATAATGATGTTTGCTGACACACTACAATTCAGCTTGCTTGACCTATGTACAGCTTGTCAAGGGTCAAGAAAACCCTATCTAGTGGACTACAGTAAGTTTTCCAGCTGAAGTATGAAACACTTAAGGAAGATTCACATGCATGTGTAGCTGAACTGTACAGGTACACTTGTTTTTCTTTGTTACCTTATTCCTTTTAATATACTGATGCACAGGAATCTGAGAACACTTCAGCATGTCTATATGTTATACAGAGTATTAGCCAACAATAATCTCCCGTTCAGGGTTCCACCTACACTACTTTAAATCAATCACCTTAATAATTTTAATTGTATTTTCATAATGTTACAATTATATTGCTGTTTTTTCATTAAAATGTGGAGACATTCTTATTGCTCAAGTAGTCACAATATTAAAACTGCCTGAAGGTCTTATGTTTTAGATATCTTAACCCCCTCCTATTGAACTGAAACTTACAAAAATGTCAATCAGCATTTGTGGAGGAAGCTTTATAGAATTTCAGTGTCTTCACAATAATGAATCGAGGGAGAAAAGAAGCAAAAAAGAAACAAGACGTTACTGACAATTACGTGTTTCACCAGCTTTTCACAGGCATGCATTTCTCTGCACATGCTGATTAGAAGGCTTTAAAGTTTAAAAAAAAATTGTTTCAAACAAATGTGAAAGCTTAGTCATTGTTTACACAGTATTTATGCACTGTACCAGTAGATCAGCACGATGTGTTACTATTTAACTACATAGATAATTATTTTAGAGCAGAGTGGGTGTTCAAATACATTTATTTTCTAAGGACTACTTCTGAAACTAACTTTGCCACATATACTTCGGGAGTAGCTCATAGCACTGAAAGACTCAGCATTAACAAACAGATGAGCTACTTATTAGCAAGTTATTCAGAATGACTTTAAGTGTCTTCAGTAATAACATATTTTAATAATATTAAATATAAACACATTTACCAATGAAAAAGCTGGAAGAAGAAACTAGGGATACACAGCTTAGGCAACGGTTATGCTTATCCGTATTTCAGTTCTTATTGTAAAAAAGACAAATGGATAACTGATAGGCTCAAAAAAAACCACAATCATGACTTCTGTTTGGATTCTTTCTCTTTTATAGAGAAGGAATTTTGAATTTATACTGATAATGTAAAAAGCAATCCAGTGTTTGCTCACCTAATTTAAAAATAGCCCTTCTCACTTAAAAAGGTTTAATATGAACATGTTGCTTACACACATTATGAGAATGTTATTGCAATATGCAAAAATATAATGATTACTTGGTAAAGTTTACAAAATTAGTACTTGAAGGAACAACAAAACCACTCTTAGAAGTAGAGATAATTGGAATTTTTCTGCTTCCCTCAAGAAAAAGCAGTAGTTACACTAACCTCTTAGCATATATTACACACATATGCATAAACACATCCATCAACCAAAAATACAGTCACCTGTAGCATAGACAATTCTCAGTTAACACCTTTCTACTCCACCAATAAATCAATTTAATTCACTACTAAGGGATTTAAACATATCCAGGACAGAAGCAAATTAATATGACTCTAAAAACATCCAGGCACTCACCAAAAGACTGAATGCAGGTTTCAAGAAGGTCTTCCAAAGTGGCTCCTTTGGCTAGGTGCCCCAGTGGCACCATCATGACCTGAGTATGATTTGAGAGGCTGGGACAGTGGTTGGTCTGCTGCAGCTCCAGTGCTGATTCAGGGGCAGCGCTGCATGCTTGGGCAGGTTGCCTAAAAGAAAGCACAATAGTGAAATAAATACAAGAAGACAGAGTGGCAAATTTTACACTGCATGGGAAAGGAGGAGAGATTTAAAGGACAATTAACTCCTTCTAGTTTGGGTGCTGAAAGACATAGCCCTCCCAGTTAATATGTAGGGACTGCTCATTAAGTGGCTTTTTTTAAATTCTGCTGAATGTCAGTTGCAAAGCACATGGTTCTAGAGCTCCCTGAATGATCTGTCAAGATTATCAGAAGTCTTGTCTCTTTGTTGGAGAGTATGCATAACCCACCACCACATGCTTGTTTGCCCACCAAAAGTAAAGGAGAAAAAAAATATAACTATTAGACACATTGGAAAACACCAGACTAGCTTTACTAATTTATTTTGGAAAATCACTATTAAATAAACAAAATATCAGCACAACCTCATAGTGGAGTATTTCACAATCAAAAAAACCCCATTAATTTGCATCCATTCTATACTATTATTTCCTATTGTTTTATAATAATATACATGAGAAATTAAATGTATTTAATAACAATTGTAGATGAGACCAAAATAAAGCACATATCTAATTTTAGATGAGTTTTGATCATATAATATCTTATATTTCAAGAGTGTGTATGTTTGCAGATAATATTAAAGGCTATTCGTTGCTTGCATCCAAGTTTATACTTCTGTATGAAATAGGAACAATATTGTATTGATGAAAAGTGATGAAACATATTTGCCTGCAAATAACAGGAACCACTACAAAATCTGACTTGAGAGTGTAACCATACAGTTCACAAAAGAACAACAAGCACTGCCATTTCAATACAACCTGGGCTTATTTCAGGGACTCCTGAAATTTCAGGGATTCCTTGGGTTTATTTCAGACACTCCACAGTCTTCCTAAACAAGTGACTCCAGCATCTTTAAGCTGCTATCTTAAGCTTTCATACACCTTTTCTTGGAACACTATGCTTGACTCTATTAATCAGCTGACAGTCCCGGGAAGAAAAGGCACAGAAATTCATCCAGTGTGCATATTACATACAAATAGCAGAAGTAAATACACAAACATCCCCGAATAGGCATTCCTGCGTGAAGTTAAAAGTATGCATGCCTTAAGACAGTCTGGACCCCACCTCATCCCCGTGAATGTCCAGCCTTATCTTTACCTTTCCGTCTCATCTGAATGCTGGTAAAGCCACGAAACGGACCTCGGTGTCGTTTACATCCCAACACTGATCCCAGGCCTCCACAGTTTCAAACGCAGGAAAATACGTGCCTGGCCCTTCAGAGGCAGTAACCATCACTGAGCTCCGCCGCAGTTAGGCTGACAGTGGCTAACATGTAAATGTTCTCTTCCCTTCCCCCTTTCTCTCAATTTCCCTCTTAGCTTTGTGATCTGACTTCCTGTTCTCATATAAAAAGAACAAGGGCCTGATCAACTTCCAGTGTTTTCTTTTTACAAGCTTAAGCCCCTCTCCTAGCTTTATTCCAGTGACTCTTCAACACAGGACAGAGGATCCTAGCAAGTAGTAACAAAAGCAGGAGTTAAGGCAGAAGATATTTCAGGCTTTGGCAACGGGCTGGAGATAACCTGAAGTTTCCACACCCGAAAGAAGTTTACAGTAATACTGTGGCCGACTTGGCCACACTGGACAGGCAGGCAAAGCTCAGCCGGTGGCACCTCTGGCTATTCCTTAGAACAGATCCTCTCGCAGCAGTCACCCGACATNCGGCCCCTGGCCCGGCGGCGCCCGGCCGTGCCGCAGGTAACCGAGCCCGCTCCCGCTCAGCCGACACCGTAACGTGAGGCTCTTCCATCCCGCGCTGACCCGCCTGCCCGGCGCGCACTGCCATCCCAAAGGGTGAAACAAAATCCTCCCCCGCACACCCCCTCCCGCGCTTCTTTCCTCTCCGTGTCCCACTCGGGAGGGCCCCGGCCGGCCCCCGCAGTACCATCCCCGAGCCCCACGGAAGCCCCAGCCAGCCCCGCCGCGGGGAGAGCCGCGCCCGCCCCACCGCCCCAGGGGGCACCGCACGCTCTCAGGCGCGTTGGCTTGACACCGACCCCGGCACCCGCCGCAGCGGGGAAGGGGGTGACGGGGACATAAAGCAGCACGGCAAACTCACTGGTTTTCTCTCCTTTTGCCTAAGGTCCCCATGCCGGTTCCAGCCGCGGCTCCGCCGGCCGGCCGGCTCTGCCAGCAGCGCAGGGAGCGGGGCTGAGCGGGGCGGAGGAGGCCGGGTGGAGCAGCGCGGCCCCGCGCATCGCCTCCTCCCTCCCGCCTCGCCGCTCTCCCGCTCCCGTCTCGCCTCGGGAGGAGTCTGAAACCGATTCAAGTAGGGCAGCGACGGCGGTGGCGGCCGCCACCCGTGACGAGCGCTGGCGAAGATCTTATCGGCAGGAGGAAGTACTGAGCTGGGGCTGCTCTTCTCTGAAGCCGCCGGCTTTACCAGGTACCCACATGCGCTCCCGACTCTCACCGCCCGACTCTAAGGCCGCCGCAACTTTNGCCTCCCCTCCCCTCCCCTCCCGTCCCTCCCCTCTGAGCCAGCTGCTTCCCCACGGCGAGCCGAGCCGCCGGGGGTCACGCGTGGCTGAGCCGCGGCAGCGGAGCTCGCCCGGCAGCGTGGGCGAGCGGCCGGCACGGCCCCTCCGCACCCAGC
>VZRQ01008861.1:575802-693074 GCA_013397975.1 Machaerirhynchus nigripectus | reverse complement strand
GATGGCGGGGCCTGGCGAGGCCCCGGCTGACGGGGAGGTCCCGGGTCATTCTCCCCGTGGGACACGCGGCTGGCTCACCAACTGAGCCTCTGTGCGATGCTGAGGGGGAGGCACAAAACTGAGATGCCCACGTTGACGATGGCCATTTTAAAGGCTTAACCTTACAGTGTCCCTCCAGTTTAATTGCAGAGTAAGGAAAGGGGCCCTGATGTTTTTCATGGTTCTTGTACCACGATTAGGAGTTTCTGAGAGCTCTTCCAACTCAGTGTTGTCAACTTTTCCACTTCTGAGAAGAAATGGCCAGGCAAGAAATCTGAAGGGGCAAAGTTATCCTGTATCTTGTAACCTATAATTTGCCCAAATGGTCTTTTGTTGAGAAATACACTTAACAGAGCAGTACAAAAGTACAGGGTCCCAGAGATGCTGCATTTTCAAGATCTTGTTTTAGAGCTCAGTTTATGTTTTTAAACATTACTTAGTCATCATAATGCCAATGTGCCTCACACCAAGATTCACATATGAATTTCATGAACTGATTCTTTAATTTTGAGACTAACTGACAAGGTTCAGGTGTTCAAAGTAATTTTCTTCCAACAACCAGGGCACATTTCTCTTTAGGTTTCCAAAATGATCAATTTTGTTCGCCGGCTTTTCTCAGAGGCAGTGATAAATACCATTATCACCACAGGGAATGGGGCAACCTGACTTTTGCTTTGCTGAAGAATTCCAGGTAAAAGGAAAAACCCTACATATTCCTGGCGATCACATTCAGTAGGTGATATTCTTTTTCGTAAGTGGTAAACTTATTCCTAGCATAGAGCTTGAAGGTCACTGTGGTTTAAGAAACACAAATACAGTAATATATATCCAAGATCACATACCACATGCTCTGTGGCAGCTGTGTTGTTAAGCCAGTCTCCTGGCTGAATTACACTTCAGAGAACTACATCCCAGCCATTTTGCCTTTTTCTTTAAAACTTTTAAAACAGGTTTTTTTAAAAACTTTTTTTAAACAGTTGTAAATTACATGTCCAGAGAGCAGTCTGACATACTGATTCTTGAATGTGACATCCTTCAGTTTAAATCATCTCTTAGTGTACAGTAGATTCATGCTTGGTTTGTGTTCTCAGATGATCAGAGGTTTGCTCTGTGGAAAGGCAAGACATTTCTTCCATTCTCAGAGCTTCAATCAGTAGTTAATTGCTTTAAAGTATAACTTATGATCCAAAGGAGCCACGCTAATAGTTGCAAGATTACAATGGCTAGGGTGGGCTATATTGCTCCCAAGGGAACATAACCCACTAGGCATTTTTGTACACTTGTGCTCAGATTCCTGGAAGATTTTGCAACAACAGTAACTTATAAATTGGATTTTACCATTAGAACCAAGTGAAAGAACCAACTTACTGTCTCAGCTCAAGCTGGATCTTTGCAGTTCAGTTGTACTTCAAGATACTTCTTTTTCCCTCCAAGTTATTGCAAGTCCACAAACATAGCTTGGCCTTGAATCAGAGTAAAAATAATTTTCTTAAAGTTGTGGTTTCAAATCTGTTTTAAGGCCATTCAATTTGCTATTTTTTCTGGGTCCATACCTGTGCCTTACAATGGGCCAACTAGTGGAGCATGTACTACCACACAGTGGGTTGAACACAAAAATTAATCCAGGCAAAAAAATAAACTCACATAACCTTAAAAAAATTATACATGTTCTGCCATACAGTACTAATTATTTAATTCATTTCACCACCCACTCGTATTAGTTCAAGTGCTGCCACAACCAAACAGTGGCAAGAGAGCAAGACCACACATTTTTCCAGTAGCATTTACTTAGATCATACAATGATCTATGTTTAACATAAATCGTTGTAAAAGCACAGCCTCATTCTGAAAGTTTTTCAGTGTCCTTCTGGTATGGGATCATGAATGAGAAGGTTCCTTGGCACTGACAGAGCACCTGATATGTGGCAAGGTCAGTTGACAACATTAGAGAGGCGAGCCAGATAACATAATGTATGAAGCAATTCCAGAAAAAGAGAAAAGCTTGCTAACATAACTGGGAAGAAACACAGAAAATAGAAACCTAAGAAGAGTCACTGAAAAGTCAACACCTTTGCAAAATCTTATGCAAGCTGAGTAGTAATCAGAGTAATTGGATTTAACAAATTGTCCTCAGTGAGCGCCTGCTAGCAATTGCACATGAAAAACTTCATCTGAGCTACGATATGACAAAGGTGTGGCTGTGCCATATTGTCAGCCTTATTTAAGGTATTATCTAAATGTACTTCTCTGTTACAATTAAAGTTTGTAGCTCTTAAAACTCTTACAAGTTTGTTGGTGTGAATGTTGATTTCTGTTACAGCTAGTGGAGCAGTTCTAGTGTCTCTTCCAAGCCTGAGTCATCCCTTTTGATCCGGATGATCTAGGCTTTGGGTACATTCACCAATTTATTAAACATTTCCATTTTTGGAAAGTTGCAGAGTTAGTGAAGATTTTGGTCTGATAACCTCAATGGGGTTATCAGACCTTGAGTAATTCTCTCTCCTACTGACATTTCTTCTGTAAAAGTTGCTTCAGTAAACAGTAGCATCCAGCAGTCAGCCTTTAGTTGAACAAGGTGAAAGAGAGCCACAACTAGAATTCATGAAAGCAGAAAAGGAAAAGCTTAGAAACTGCCAGCACCTAGAGTAGAGCATGGAATACTTGGACTTGCTGGGTTTTGATTCTGCCAGAGCATTTTTTGGGTTATTTGCCAGCCATGGATTCCCCACCATTCTCAGTGAACACTCAGGTTGATCATTACAGCTACTGTGAGTAAGCTTGTTCACTTCAAATGCCAAAGGTCTGTGGGATGGATTGAATGAGTCCAGTCCTAGTAATGACCCATGTAGGTGTAAACATGCTGCCACTTTATGGAATATCTGTGGGTTTTAGTCTTGGAAACCACAGGCAAGACATAGCTTGTGGGTAAAGGCAATAACTTTTATCAGACCAGCTGGCACAGTTAAAAAGCTACAAGATTTTGAGTAGACTTAACATGGGTTTCTGTAGAGAATCTCAGAATGACACAATGTCTGAGTTTGGAAGGGACCTCAGGTCCAGCCTTCCGCTCAAAGCATGGCCAGCTGTGAGACTGAGCCTGGTTGATCAGGGCTTTATTTAGCTGGATCTTGAAAGCCTCCAAGTCTGAAGACTGCACAGCTTCTCTGACCAACCTGTTAGAATATTTGACTGATCTCATGGTTAAAAAAAATCCTTGAAAATTTATTAAAAAAAATTTATACCTAATTTTGCTTGTTTTGCTTTATTTGTTGTCACTCATATTCCTGCTGTGTACTGCTGTGAAAAACCTGGCTCCCTCTCAATAGCCTTCTCAGAAGTAGTCAATCTGCTCTTGCATCTCCCCTGAGGCCATCTCTTCTCCAAGCTGAAAAGGCCCAGTTCCTTTAACATGTCCCGTCAGGACAAGTGCTCTGGCCTCCAAAATATCTCAGTAGCCCTCTGGTGAAGGCAATCCAGTTTGTCAATGTCCTTTTTGTTCTGGGGTGCCCAGATCTGGACCCATCTAGAGGTGGTGTTATCACTTCTCTCTATCTCTGTGCATGTGAGTACAGCACAGGGTGCTGTTGGCCCTCTCTGCTGTCAGGGCACACTGCTGGCTCATGTGCAGCCTCTGCCTGGCAAAGCCTCCACCTCCTTCCCGGCAGCGCTGCTTCCCTGCTCACCAGTACCCAGCCTGCACTGGTGCAAGGGTCTCTTCCTTTCTAGGTGCAGGACTGTGCATTTGTCCTTGGTCAGTCCATTCCTCCAGCCTGTCTAGGTCTCTCTGGATGGCAGCCCTGGCCTCAAGTGTACTGGATTGTCATCCCAGTTTGATGCTGCCTGCGTCAGCTTGAGGTGAGAGCAGTGCACCAGCTCCCCCAGCACTGCTGATAACAGTGTTAAACTGGACAGGTCCCAGCACTGACCCCTGTGCTGGTCTCCAGTTACAGACTCACTGCTGGTCTCCAGTTACAGTAAAACACCTACCCCCCCGAGCCGGACCATTCAAACTGCTTTTTACCAGGCATGTACCTAGCTGCCCATCCATCCAGACCTCCCAAACTGAATGCAATAGTATTATAGGAAATCATGTTGAAAGCTAAAGTTTATTAAACTTCAAAAACAGCAACATCTGGAAATCTGTGTACTTTTTCCTATGTTATACTACGTGGTCTAATAAAAGGCATTATCCATACCTAAAAATCTTGTCTTGACTTGTCTTTAAGCATTGCAGTTATGACAGTGTAACCATGTAGAGAGGTCCCTTGAAGACTTGTGAGCTTCAAAATTCATGTCTCATGAGTATGGGTGTTGATATTGCCTTTGACCATAAAACAAGATATGATTTCTTTCATGAATTTCAAAAGCAGCACACAGTGGGGCAATATGCAGTGAAAGGTCATGATATTGCATACTGAAATCTGTATTCTGTATCAGTAAAACCAAAATCACATTTAATTCTGGTAAAAGGGAAAGACAAGGTTTTTATTTAGTATAACTGAGTACAACAGCATTGTCATCATAACTTTTATTTCTGTCCAGTAGTTCATAGCAAAGTAGCTTTCTTTCCTTTATGGTCCTTCAGAATTAACATATTTGATCAGTTTTGATTCAGTTGCTTACGTGTACATATAGTTTACCAACTGATTTTGAAAAGAGTAGCACAGAACACCTTATTTCTTAAAACACGTGTATATAAAGTATGGATAGGTAAGATGAAAAAGGTACAGCTGGTACCTTGAAATAACTATCCAGAAACTCAAGATACAGAAAGGAAAAGCATAACAATGCTATTAAGAATGCTTCTTTTTGGTTCACCATCTGATTTGAAAGAACAAAATAGCTACTTAAACAGGATGCAGATAACATCATCCCAAACTCCCTTTGTAAACATTTTCCAAGGAGACAGTGATTAGCTACTTCCTTTACAGGATATCTCTTGGTCAGCAGCAAGAGGCCAGACATCACTCTCTAGAAATATACTAAGTGTATTGTTTAAACATTTTAAAATTGGTTTCACAGTTAAGTTGCTGTGGATATAACAGTCCCTTTGAAACTATGACAGGATGAAAGTTGGGCTTACAGAAGTGTTGGGGTATGGTTTTTTAATGTGACAGTTACTTAATTTTTTTCTAAAATTACACTGTTCCTTCAAGATGGAAAGAAATGTAGTCAAGATTTCCATGTGCTTTGTTTCCAGCAGAGCTGCTTCAAATTTCCAAACTGAGTGGACAAAATTTAATTTTGCTGCTGCAGCGTTCAAGGTCAATGATAACAATTTTGCCCTTGTTATCTGCAGTGACAAAGTCAGTGGCAGGGATTGTGTGAACAAGTAGGAGTGACACCTCCTGCTGACTGTGAGGTGAGAAAAAATGAGGAGTAGTCATAGGGGTTTCACAGGACGTTTCACAGGGTGTGGTAAGTGGTGTTTCCCTGTCCTTTCTGATCTCATCTGCAGGGCAGGAACCTTTTCCAAGGGGAGTTCACCCAGAAATGCAAGGTTGTGCTGATTTGAACTGAGCACTAAATTGAACACTTAAAATGTAAGTGGACATGATACACCACATAGACAAGCCTCATTCTTCTATACTGAGGGACTCTCCTGTTCCACTGCTTTAAGGGAATGGTTCTTTGCTCTTCTCACAACGTTTTGCTTGCCCTTCTTTCTCCTTCTCTGATATGCTCATTATGTGAATCAAATGAAGAAGAAAGAGAGAGGATAGGGAAGGAAGAGCATCTTCCCTCAAACCCATTCCAGCAACTCACTGAGCCCATGGTTCTGGAGGATCAGAAGGAAGCAGAACCAGGCTAAGAAAGTGTGGCTACAGGTGACAGTGGCTGCCAAGGGCTGACTCTCTTCTGCTGTTACTGGTACAAGAACTAACAGCGAGCTGACCGTTATTTAAAAGGAAAAAAGTAGTCTAAGTGTGGGCTGCAAATGGTGAATTTACCAGCCACGTGTGTGCATGAAGGGAAAAATTAGGCTCTTTAAGACTCTATTTTTCTCATCTGCTCTCTTGTTCTCAGTTAGTCTGTCTACTTATGGCTAGACCTGAAGGCTCTTTATTCCACCTGCCCAGGAGGAAGGGTGGTAGACTGAGTAATTTAAATGATGCCTTTTCAGCTGAAGAGAACTGATATTTCGTAATATATTTGGAGCTAAATAGAAAAAATCCTGGGTTTTTTTTCAAAGCTGTTTACAAAATTTGTTACACATCACAGTACTTTGTTGAACTTTTACTTTGCCCCTGAAGAATATCATCAGGATACACTGGTCAGTGTCTCTAGGTCTTACGGTTATGATGAGTGAATGGTGAAAATACCTCGAGGAGGTGGGGGAGCAAAAGTGTTCTGGGACCCTTTGCAGGAGAATACTTAACACTCCTCTGCTGATACAGGAAGGGAACGTAAAAGCTACTCCTCAGTCGCCTAGATTTAATAGACACCTTGAAATAAATGCTTTTGGGAACACAATCAGCAAAATTGATGCAATAAAGAAAATTTTAAGTAGGCAGAGAAAAAACTGGCATTGGTGGTCCATTGTAGCTAGATGCAAAATGAATCGAGAGCAATGTCAATTACTTAGACCTAAAATTATGTACATTTTCCTGAACTCCTAAGATCCTTTCCTTTTGCCAGTTTTATTCCTCCTTACCTTTTCGACTTTAAAGCAATGTGTATTGTTTCCTGTTTAAAGGACCGCTCAAAAGAGCAATATTGTCAAGTATTACTGTCACTTTTCTGGATTAGAAGCCCTGTCTATTGTTGGCTTCAGTTTTAATCAGGGAGAGTAGCAGTAGCAGTACTGAACAAAATGTAATGGTGAATATATACCACTGTCAATGTTCAGTAGCATATAAATAGAATAATTTGAAGTTATTTAGACACCAATTCAACAAAGTCAGTATATTCACATTTAAATGCACTCTTATTGTAAAATGCCAAACAGGGGGCTGAAAATTCATATGCTGAAAATTGATCTTGTTTCAAATACATCCTTATTTATTAGGAGCTCCTCTAGGGGCAATATTAAGGGGTCTTTGTAAAGCCCTAGCCCAAGTATAGTTAGGTTCAGGAACTTTGTCTCTAGTCTTTGGGAATATCTAACTTAGAAAACAGTGCACAATTGTCGAGATATGCCGAAAATGTTTAGTGCTAAGATTTCTGGTTGTCAGTCTACAATAGGGTTAGGTAAAGTATCCAAAGCTTTTTGTAGCCTCAAGTAGAAGGTCTTTCAAAATCATTAGTTTTCAGCTTTTTATTTTGCTTCTTCAATCATCCATGAAAAAGTTAACAGTACCTTTCTCTATCCCAGCTGAAACCAGGACAAACACTTCTAAAGCTTCTTAAATTCTGTGGTATAAACATGAACAGTGAAGTCTTATGACAACCTGAAAATAATACAGTAGTGAAAGCTAGAGTTTCTGTTTCTGTCTGAAGAGTGATTGTTTGTGTGTTCTCTCTACCTGTCTACCTGTCCTATTTTATCACTTCTTTGGAATTTTGAAAGGAAGGTCTGGTAAAGTTTGCTCAGGATGACTCACAGGTTAAAAAAAAAGTGTGCTATTTCTTTTTCAAATACAAGCACATTTTAAGATTTGTATTTAAACTTAGTATCTACCTTTAATAGTTCAGGAAACAAAGAGGAGGGAAAAACATTGTCAGTAAACTGTGTGGCTAATGAGTCAGAGTAACTGAACTAATGTTCATAATGCAGATTGGTTTATGTTACTTTTAAGAATATGCTACACATTATTATTCTCAGCATCAGTTACAGAATATTATTTAAACTGTGGACAAAAAAAATGTTTAATGCATAGTTCCCTAGTAAAACAATGACAATAAAGAAATTGTGCTTAGATGGACGTCAGATTCTATCAATATTTAGATCACTATTTTAAACCGTGCAAAGTATTTGTATTCAGATAGGAAAGTTGTTTAAGTGCTTTTGTCTCAGCCTGTGGTTGTGACAATGAAAAAATAGTTCAAACTTTTAAACAAAATAGGTCTGTAGACCCCTTGGCTTTTTTTGCAGGATAAGCGGCAAAAAAATAGATAGTAGCACTCCGTAGGAGTAATTGCTGTTTGGGTTTCAGAATCTTATACCTCTTTAACCTAGCTTTGATGATTTCTCAGGCACCCAGTGCATAAATGCACTAGGTACTGAGGATTCAGTTCGACCTGCCAGTGGGAAGCATGCACATGCCATACTGACTTTACAACATTGTTCATCACCATTAGAAGTTGGGCAAGTATGTAGATGTGCTAGACCATCTCATTTTCATGCAGATTTCCAAAATTGTGCTGTACTAATCGTTGTGGTGATGGTGTTCAGAGAGGCAGATACAATTTTAATGTTTGACATGCTTCCATAGGAAGTTGTTTCTTTGGAGCTGTGTAGATTGCAGAACGTGCTTAGGTATACCATACAGAACTGAATATGTTGCTTGAATCTCCCCTTCTCAAGGAAGTGTTCTGGTAGTTGGCAGTGTTAATGTTTGTCGTGGGCATTCCCTGTGCACACAAGGTTTATTAATTATTGAGTATGAGAGAGTGAGAGCATCCTACCCTATAGGCTGGCATTTAAGACAGTAAGATAAGATTTGAATTTTTACAAACTGTGGAAGGAATTGAACTTAGGCATCTCATAGAATGCTATCATGAGTGTCAGAGCATTCTCTATGAGTGAGAGCATCTCTGTTAGGGGTCATAGTATCTGAGCCCTTGAATTTAAACACATTACAAAACCAGACTGTTAACTTCCTTTCCCTTTGAAGGGAATCTGTCTTCAGAACAAATTCCATAACCTCAAATTAAAGGAAGTGCCTCCTTCCAACAAAGACCTCTTCTGCACCTCAAATGATGTTTTAGGATATAATCTGTCAGAAAGAATGAACAGTAACTATGTTCATTTGCTCCCAGCTCAGAATGCAGTCTATGATCAATCTGAGTAACTTTAGGTTCTGGATTCCGTTCCATGGCCAAGCACCTAAACTGGCTCATAACTGTTAGTCAACTCTGTGTTTCATGGTTAAGGTCACAAAAGAAAGCTGTGGAAGAGCAAAATGCTGATTTTATACGTAAGAAGCTGATGCTAGTATCTTAACTAAGCCAGACTTCCTCTTTAAAATATTTCATCATAATCCAATAAACATGTCTTAAGCATTCTGTTGACTTATGCTTCCATCTTTCCTTGATTACATCACTTTTTCACGTTGCAGTTGTATTGCTCCTGTTTGAAAGCACCAGCCTTTTTAAATGGGTAATCGCAGTGATTGCACAATTAGCTGTATTCATTACTATAGCAACAAGAATAAAAACGTTCCCTAGTCCAGCCCATGTAAAAAGGTCTCAGCTTCTCTCACTGCTTTTTATTCTTATGGTGAATGAATGCGTATGACACAATGGAAATTGTGTGCCTTGGTCTGGTTGAACCCTGCTCACATTAGTGACGCAGGGGCAACTAAATTACACTGGAACCCTTGTTTTAAAAGGGGAAATTAAATTTCTGACCTGCTCAGGAGTACCCAAATAAAACATATGTACCTGCTCTCCAGCTTCCATCACACCCTCTTGGCAGGGTATCTCACCAGCAGGACAGGGAGCAGTGCTGCTAAAGAAGCAAGTAAGTTCTTACATGAGACACGTGCTCAAACTGCATATTCTAATGTTGGAACTTGAATCATTGCCTTCCTTGAGCCCCAGTGAGGCCTCGTCTATGCTAATATTTTTGATTAGATATTGCCTCATTATGACATCTGAGATCACTAACATAAATATTCTCCATCGTGAACATAGCTTCATCCCTTTTTTCATCTCTGTTTCCTCCTTCTTTTAAGTACAGCAGTGAAGCTTTCTGCTGCCACCAGCTCTACTCTCTGAAGGAAAATCTGGAGATCTGATATCATCCATCTATGAGCATTATTCTAGTTCCTTATTTTATGATGAATAATACTGTATTTGGCTTTCTTCCTTTAAGCCTCAGTTCCTAATGTTGCATAGTTTTATGGGGTTTCATTTTGTTGTTGGGTTTTTAACTAATGAATTTGGTAGTACAGAGGAAATCTCTCAAACATAACTGAAGAAAGTGCATGGTTCTGTTAACATCAAAACTAGAATGATTTCTATCACGTGAATTTTCATGCCATCAGGCTACAGCCTGGCACCTACAACTGTCCCCGTATTTTCACAACATTTGTGTTACATTACCTTTGAGACCAAGACTTTTGAATTACATTATCTGTGAGACCAATACTTTGTGTCCAATTTGCTACAGTTTGCCAACACATTCAAAAGCTGCTACCGGGACACGTGTGCAGCCACCCATACACACCCACCGTGATTGCACAAGTTTCATTTCCTTAGCAAACCAGACTGAAAACAAGATACAAAACCAAAGAACTCAAACCTGTTTCTCCTAATCCAATATAATATCCACATTCTAGCAAGTGAAAAAAATGGAGTATTTAGTGTCCCCTGTAAATCCTTCATGTAAAAAGCAGCTTCGTTCACTGCTTATTGGGCTTAAATGCAGGAAATCCTTTGTTTGCTATTAGTCAGTTGGGTAATTTTGGTCAAATTCTCTTCTCCCTCATCTCATTTCCCCTTTTGCCTGTTTAGAAACAGTATGGTCAAGGAGGAACAAGCACTTTGTCCATGTCCTTACAGTGCTTAGCATGCTGATGCCCATGAAACACTCCAAAAATCAATTGACAGAGCAACATTCCTTTTGTTCATTATTGTATAATTAACCAAAACAGAAACAACATCTGAGGACTTCAGTCACCAAAACACAAAAAAATAGAGCTGTCCACAGTTCACTTTTTGAAATCATCCTGCAGATTAGAGGCGATTTGTTTACTGACTGGCCAAATTTAGGATGGTAAAACTTTTTCTGGACCATTTAAAAGAAGAAAAAATCAAATAAGCTTCTCCTTATGAAGAATAATCTAAATTACTAGTTTCTTCTGCTCTTAAGCAGCCTTCTTAAGGATTCTTTTCTTAAGCAATCATTTATTTGACTATTTAGAAAATGCAAGGATCCTAGGAAGGAACTACTGTCTTCTTTTTTTTTTTTTTTTCTAAATTGGGGTAAAAACTACATTTATAAATTCTGTCTGATTTTGATGTTGCTGGTGGTGCAAGTGCTGGTAACTGAAGTAGAATTTTTTAAGTTCAAAAGAGCTATACAAACCTAGCTTACTCAGTACCTTACTATAAGCAGATCAAGGGATGGGTTCTGTGATAAAGCCGTAAGGGTACACCACACCCTACCCCCAGTTATATCAGAAAAAGGAACAGGTTTTCATTCATACTGCTTCTCTGAGATGCTGTTTACCTCTGCTTTTCTTTCAGCACAGACCAAAACTGGGTTTGTGCCTTAGGTTTAACGTCCATGAATCAGGGTTCTGAACTGTTAAAAAACCGTTCTTGGTTTCACCGTAACTGAGGTTGTCTCATTTTCCATGAAAAATGTGCGCTGTGCTTTGGACTAATACAGCAGTGATCCCACAAAGCCTGTGCAATTTATGAGGGACAGTCAGTGAAACTTTATCTTAGTTTGGATTAGATGTCTATCATTTTCAGTTTATGTTAAACCAGTGTCACCCGGTGTTAAACCAGTGACAACCAGCAACAAGGTTTATTTTGACAGAGTCACCTTCTTCCTCCAATTACTTTAAGGTCTCTTTCTTCCGTACAAAGTTCACAAAGGCCTACTCCTCTTTCATGCACTATTTTAGGAATTTCCAGCGTTCAAAAACTTCTGATAATTTTTCCTATCTGATTGATAACTAATCAAAATTTGTTCCTGATTCATAATTGGAATTAAGGACAAAAGCTTTGACAATGAGATACGACTAGCATACAAAACATGAATTAACAGCCAATCTCTAGACAATTCTTCTAAGCTGGCATTAACTGATGCTGCATGCAAATCAGCACGAAACAGAGTAGGAATGAGTACAGTTAAACTGAGGATTACGGCCTGGTATAATGAGAAGCAAATATGTTGTCTGTGCTAGGAATGTGAGAAATGTCATTCTAGACTGCATCAATGCTCTTTCCTTTCAACCTCAAATCTTACATTTTCATCATATGTACTTGTAGATTATATTATAGGCTTTTTTGTACTTAGACTGCTGCTTAGGAAAGAATCCCAAGGAGCTGGAGTCCGACCTTGTGATGAATGCAACAATACTATCATGAAACTTTAGATCCCCTAAACAGAAAAAAAATTACTTTGGGGCTTAATTCTATCTCCACTTTTTCTTTTCAAGTGTTATGTGACCTTTGAAGCAGCACATTGTGCAAATTTTGTGCACTAACTACAGAACAGTTTGTTCTTAAAAATGGATAATACCAAAGAGCTGAAGTATCAGGACCTGGTGTCAGGAAAGGCATGTAAAATACCCCACACAGATGTTTTCTGTCACTTAGATACATGACACTTGTACCCACAAATCTGTACATGAAGCAGAGAATGCTTTTTCTCAGGGCTTGGGCGGGATAAGAGATATATTATGTATTTTTTTAGGAAAAATCCTTACACCTGAGATAAGTGAAATTGATGTGTAAAAATCTTCTGATGATAAATATGGGAAATAACCTGAAAACACAGAAAATATTACTTAACATTCTTTTTGGGGGAAAAAAAAAGCACAGATATTTATCCTTTCTTATCACCAAATTTATGAACAAGTGTAACGTACCAAGCTTTGCACTTTTATAAAATCTAGCTCATAGCTTACTGATTCTGCCATTTATTAAACATTCACCATTAGACTTACTTCATATCTAAAAATGACTCATCCACTTGTATGTAGAATTTCAATAACATCCTGGTTGCTAGGGTACATGTGATCACTCTGACATATAAAGTACCTGTTAGAATTGGATTTTCTAAGTATATAATGATCAAATTTGTAGAGCTTGTTTATTCAAGAAGTACTTCTGTGAGTAGTTAATTATGCAGAACAGCATGACATTTTATGCCTTTAAATAAATATGTAGTTGTATTGCACACGATGTCGAACAGACTCATATGACTTGGGGTTTTTTTCCATTTCAGTAAACAACTTCTTTTTTTCTGCTGAATGTATGTGAAACAGTAGTTTCCTGGGTGATTTTCCTTGGCTTGTATTTTTTCCCCCACTCTCTGACTCTGTCAACATTGTTGCTTGTCTCTAACTGGTTTTTATCTTTGTTTCAAGCTTCTCCTAGCTCTTTGTGAGGACCAGTGAAAAAAATCACCTCAAATATGCATATGGGTTTTGATACATGTTTCTACATCTTCATCTCAGACCTACAGGCTTGTTTATGCACATGGCACTGAGTTTGTCCCCACATTAACTGCTTCCTGGCCAAAACTGGGGAGATTTCCTGGTGCTGTCACTCCTCCATTAGTCCAGCCTTCTCCAGAATTTATGCTTGTTGGCAGCATATAAGCTTTGGGACCAGAGCTATCTTGGCCACACTACTATTTAATTTTAATTTATGTCCTGAAAAACCTGTGGTAATAGAACACTAAACCTGCAAATTTATGGGGTTGGTGTATGAGAACACCAGAATTCATGCTTTCTGTAAAACCAGAAGTTAGTTAAATGAATTATCTTTTTCAGTTCTGTTGCAAAATAAAAACAATCAGAAAATACATTCATTTTATGTCAATCCAAAATGCTTTCTTTCTTTTAACCAAAGTATATTTTCTTAGTTTGGATTCACAAAAAATACTTCATTGTGATTTTATTAATTTATTCCATGTAGCATTGGAAACATTTGGTCTTTTCAATTATTTTAAATTTAGTTCTGGCTTGATTTTTCAAAATGAAACTTCAAAAAATATTAGATCATTTATGAAAAAAATGTTTTTCCCTAATAACATCAAAAAATTGAAATTTTAATTCTTCTGCCTCTTAGTGTTTTCAGATTCAAGTAGTGTTAGTACAGCAGAGAAAGATATTTTTAATTAATAAAAAACCCCCCTAGATTTATATGAAGGCTTATTTTGGTCTGCAGGTAAACATGCATCAGTAGACAGTGTGTACCTGAATAAGAACATATTATTTCTGCAGGACTCCTGCATGATGACTGTACCTTCAGTACACACAATAATCAGTGCTTGCTAATTATTGAGGGCACAACATTGTGAGGAGGGAAAGTGGCATTGAAAGGAAAAGTGTTGTCACGTGGTCTTACTACTGGAGCTCTTAGAGGGTCAGTCTTCAAACAATGCTTGTTTTGTCATTTCATTAAAAAGCTTAGGGAGTGTGATAATGGAGTTTGCTGACAGCAAAACACATCTCACTAACTCAGAAGGCAGCTGCAATGTCCAGGGAGACCTGCGTGACTGTAAGAACTGGAATCATATACAAGGGTCAAAATAATTAGTATCAAGTACAGGTATTCTCCAGGACTAATACTGAGAGTTTCTGTTGTGAGCTTACTGACTGGAATGAGCTGTGGTGGGGAGACAGTGGTTGATCACAGAATGATTCATGAGTCACTGGTGTGATACAGCTGTAGGAGAGGCAAGTGTACCAGGTGACACTGGCTACAGTAGTGTTGGAAAGCAGTTGTGTTATTTGATGGGCAGGAGCTATCTCATCTACAATAGCGCTGGGCATCCAAGCTCAAGAAAGATGATTTCAAAGTGAAAAAAATATTACAGAAGGAGGTGTTCCATTTCTCTGCTCTTGTGCAATCTATCATAAAATCCTTGTTCATTTAGCTGAATATATGACATTTCATTCTAAAAGAAAAACATTAGCAGGAAAACTTTCCATGATTCAGATTAGGCATTAGGAGTTTCTGCCAAAATGGTCAGTAAAATCTAGAGATGAATAGGTTATAGCTTTTCCTACTGTGGGCAAGCAATGCAGTAATCCTTAAGATCAATTTGGAACATTTAGGAAAATAATTAGATTATGTGGTAGGCTGCAATTGCAGGTTAGATTTAGCAAACCATAGCATAAATTAGGTCTGATAGTTGTACGGTCCTACAAGGAGTTTGCTATTTTCTGCAGTATACTGCTCCATTAATTATTTACAGTTTATTGCAGTCTGCACTGAATGCAGAAATTAGTTTCAATTTTACAATTTCTGATATCATTATTTAATTTTTATAAAAGTTGAAAGAAAACCTATTTATGTTGTGATAAGAGAAACTAAAGTGCTAAGAATAAAATGCAAACAGTTAAATAATGTTGTATGTCCCAGGTAAGATATCTATAATCTTGTTTTCCAAATATTTAGAAATTTATATTAAAATCATGCTTATCACTAACTTCTGCTGAGGCAACTCAGCTCTGCTACAAGTCAGATCATAGGTGCCTTATTTTTTCTGTGTCTTGAATGGTACTTAGATTGCAGAACTGTATGGAAGAGGCAGTTTAATATAAAATCCTCCATTTGTTCTATAACACTAGTTTAAGCTGTAGCAAAAGACCATATTTCTTGGCACCTGATTTGTCCCTGTCAAGAAGAGATGTTTTTGCAAACAATGTTTTATCTCAAGGTGACTGTTAGGGGTTGAAACTGAAATGATGCTGAGACACAAGTTAGGCAAAGGACTTAACTACCTGACAGGGTTGAATTAGTGTAATTTGACTGCTGCTATGATCAGTCACTGTAATTGTCTGCCTGAGCCTCGGTGAGAGGACAAGCCCGCACAGGCTCTATTTCCACTCTACAGGGCTTCAGTGGAAATGCCGGTCTAAGGCACGGTTGTCTTTGCCATGCCTGGACATCCATTCCTCCGGGGCTGTATTCCATGTCCCCTGCCTCACACCTGACAGTGGGACTGCGCTGTGAACCACATCAGACAGCTGATATGCCTTGTTTGTGCATGTTTGCTTTCTTTTTAACATAAATCATTCAAGCCCTCCAGTTCACAGAATGACTCACACTGAGGCGCTGGCTTAAGCTAGCAGGGGGACATGCACCACCACGAGTCCAGGAATGAACTTGAATAATTTCCTCATAGAGCAGTGACTCATAGACTGTGTCTGTGTTGGACACTAGATGACTGACTGTTGCTTGGGGAGGCAAAAGAGTTTAACTGTGAAATGCAGTTTGGTAAAAGTGGCTGTAATCATTACAAAATTACCAGATGAAACAAGTTTTAATCAGGGCAAGAAAATCCACACCACCATCTTGGTGAATTTAAAAAAGTTTGAAAAGATTGATTATAGGTTGATCCTATTATTTAATCTTTTCAGTCTGCACAAGTCTAGGATGTACATTTAATGCAGTCCATATGATGTATTTATGCTTAGTTTTACTCTCAGAGATGGTTCTATCTTGGTAGCTGAAATTTACAGAAATACCCAGCTAGTAGTAAACAGTAGCATGGAAAATTTCAGCCCAAATAGTTGCTGTTTACTAGAAAAAAATAATTTCTTATTATGGAAAATCATAAGGATTATAATACTTAAAAATGTTAACCCTATAAGCATTGCACTTACTGTCCTATTAAAAATAAAAGGCAGGAATATTGTTTTTAAGGTGTGATTTTAGTCTGCCCTTACGTGCTCTGCTTTGATTTTGACACTGCATGCATAAGCACTTCTAAAAACTGTGATCCAGTAGGTGCTTTTATAATGGGCTTCGGAGAAACCTTTGTGCCTGACAGGTAATGATTTCATAAAATCTGACAAAATGAGAGCTGTAACCTCATCACCAGATATCAGTTTCTTCTTCAACTTTCTTTCTCAGTCATGTGCAAGTAGTTTCTGTTTAGTCAGAATTCCTGAACAGTCAAACCTGAACTTTTCTCACACTAAGGTGCTGCAGGTTGCACACGTGTATTTGAGAAGTTTTCTCTCAGATGCCTATTGAAGTCTTGGATTTGAGTCAGAATTCATATGTTCATGCACTTCATGTTACATTACTCTATCCAACTCATCTGGCATATGCTTCAACCAAAAGGGTCATTTTTTGATACTATGCCTTTCGAAGAGAAGGTAAAAATTGGCCATTTTAGCAGATGAACTAATTAGAGTAAAAACATACCTTTCTTCTTGCATATGCTTCTTTTAGGTTTGAAAGGCAAGTGAAAATTTACATTTCTTCAATGGATAGACTCTACCTTTCTGTTGTATGGCATGTAACACCTGACAAATCAGACTAGATATCTTTAAAGTAAATTCGACAACTGAGAATTATATTTAGCTCATGGAACAAATTAGTTGAGGGAGAGAAAGGAGTAAATTTCTGTGTAGAGAAGACAAAACTTCATGTGTTGATAAAGTTGCCAGGACTTGCTGACCTAATGCAAAATTTATCCTATTAGAAATATTGCTTTGGTTTCACTTCCCTTCTTTCTCTTCCACGCTCTCACTCTTCTCTCAGAGTAGTAATTTATTTGCTGTCTTTTAAGAATTTAACTCTGGACCTTGTAATCTCCATGACTCACTGATTAAACTTAGCCACCTAAGCATATAAGTAACACTTATAATTTAAACATTCAGTTTAAAAATCAGCCTTAAATTCTAGCATATTGTCTAGAGCAATCATCTGTATTCTGATTACCACACCACTGTATACACAAGCATACAGATGAAAGACCAGGGCTGTGGACCATAACCAATTAGATACATCTTTTGCTGAGTGCGTGTGATAATGCACAGGCCCAAATATTATCTTCCTAAAGGGTGTCAAAAACTAAGACGAGAACAGACTAGATTATGTATCCTCCTATTTATATCTACTTTCACCCTCAAGAGAAAAATGGGATGTATATGTTTGTAGCAGAAAAAAAGTCCTTTTAGTGAGAGCCCAAGTTGCCTTGCATTCAATATTTAATTACATATTCAAGAGACAATCTCCACTCTACTTGGAAGAAGCGATTTTCAGAGATTACTAAAGGTAAGTACACAAAGTTTCAGATGTTATCAGTAGTTTTTCTGAGATTTGAAATTCTTGATTAAAGAAGAAGCTATGTCACTCAGCATTAACCCAAAGAAAAATACATATCCATAGGCTCTGAGGAGATCTTAAATAGAAGTTCCCTTTACAGCCTGAGTATAAGTTGGAACTCAAATGAAAAGAGAGAAAAAGAACAAAAAGTTCTGTAAGGAAACATCAAAGGCCATTAGAGAAAGAGCTTTTAAAAAGAAGACTAGCATATGGAAAATAATCAGGCACTGCTGTATAGAGAAGAATAATTTTGAAAGTAATAGAACGTTCAAAAATGCGTAAAACTTGCCTGTGAGGTGTCTTTTCTTTAGTTAAAAGCTATTTTTAAAAGGTTTACCAAGGGAAAACTTCTCTGAATTTATTATTTTCAATGGAAAATAACACTTTTCATATATTGCACATACAGGTAATGTCTGGTTGTTGTTGGCAAAAAATATATATAGATAATATATATATATAGATAAAAAGAGTTCAGTGGGGATTTTAATACATCTGAATAAAGCCACCAGAAATTTTGTGTGGCTTTGAAAATAAGAGAACATTTTAAATTAAATTGAAATATTGGTTGGCAAAAGAGTGGCACTCAGATGTATCTCTTTAATGAGTTAATTTTCATTTAAAAACATAGACCATTTACCACTGCGATTGATGATTTTTTTCTTGAAGTAGTTGTTAAACAACATTCTTCTCCATTTAATCTTGTTAAATCTTTAAATAGATATTCTTGTATTTCTCCATGATGCTAAAAATGGCTTCCCTGACAACACAGCATTTAGTTAATTTTCAAGTATTGAAAGTTTAAAGTGGCCTAAAATGCACAATGTCATTCTGAACCTAAATCCAAACTGTTACAAATTGTAATGCTGTCTGAAATTTGGACTCATTTTGTGATGCACATCCTTCCTTCTAGAAATGCTTTCTCTAGTAAGTGAGCAGGAGCACAACTTCATCCAGTCATCCAGCATTACAATATAGTAAGGATGCTGCAAAGCAAAAACAGCACAAACAACATTTAATTTTAATTTCAAATTAAAGGGCCCGTTAGGCTCTTCCTTCCTGTAGGCTCTTTAGAAAATTCAGTTACAAGGAATATCAACTCAGGCATGCAATGCTTTATATATAGCATACCACAGTTTGTTTGGGTTTGGTCTAGTTCTTAATTTCCTATGCTATCAGCTTGATGTGTTACAAGTAGGCTAATGTACAGCTACAATTAATTGCATTAGTCATTGAGGAATAAATTAAAATACTTGGGAAATGTGTAATCCAGAGTAAGTGTGATTGAAAATCTGGACGTTATTAATTCAAATGTTAGTGGATACATTATCAATTAACTGCTAGAAAAAAAAGGTTTTTAAATTGAGGATGTTTTTTGAAGGTATTTCCAGACATTACCACATTTAAATTTTGTACTTTTTTTTCATTATCAACGTTTGAGTATATTTGAATTTGTAAACAAAAATTTACTAAACCATGCCAAAGCATGCAGAAACACAAATATAAGAGTAAGTTCCTAGTTTATTTTTTTCAGTTCTGATTTTTGTTTTGAACTGCTGTTTTAAGGCTGCTCACAATATTTTCCAGAGCACCAACTACTCATATTTTACTGAAAGAAACAAGTTATTTACAAAAGTAACTAGAATGCAGGTCATACTGGAGACCATGTGCACTTCACTGGATTGATTGGAATTGATACTTTGCAAGTATCTGGCCTGCACAAAGGAAAGAATCTCATTTTTTTGTTAAAAATTTGCATGGTTTTGGTCCAGGTGACGTGACTGGTGAGATGAAAGACTGCTTTGTTCTTCCCAAGACTTGTCCAAGTCACTGAATAGAATAAATATCATGTCCTTTTGGTGGATCATGTCTTCATGTAATTTTCACCTTGATGAGAAAGCATGGAACAAATTTGGACAAACGTCATGGGAACCTGAAGCTGCGACTGTGTTGGCCATGCCACATTGAGCAAATCCAGCAAAATCCTGTTTGACTTGGAAGAAAAACACTAGAAATCAGAGAGAAAGGTATATCAGTACCAGTGGCCACAAGATCAGAAGGTTATCATTTAGGAATGAGTTGCACTCAGAGACACCTGGTGGTTTTTTTCGTTGCTTTTTTTTGCTCTGAAAACAGGTTTGGGTTGGGGTTTTTTGGGGGGGAAACCAACTGTGCGAATTATGAACATTTTTCATTTATATTTCAAGAGAAATTTCTGTTTATATTGTCTTATGCAATGTTTGTGGTACCTGTCCCTGTAGCAATACCCCAGCGCTGTGTTTTCAGAACTTGGCTAATTGAAAACTTGCCAAGCTCTTGCACAGGAGGAGTGACACACAGCAGAAGGATCCCTTGCCTGGAAGAGGGATTGCACTGTGTTGACACAAACTGATTCACCTCCAACTCAAAAGACAGGTGAGTTTTCATCTTGGTTAAGAGTCTGCAGAACAAGAACGCTCATATTGTAAACTTCTCAGATACCGCCTGAAATGAACACATTTTTGAGAGTGGGCTCTTATACTTTGACAACACAGCGTGGCATTGTAAAATATGGAACATTATAAAGTAATAGAATATGTACACAGATTTTTACAAGTTTATCACCTTCTGCCCTTCCAGCCCTCAGGTTGTAAAAATACTGGGAGGAACTCACAGCTAGCTTAGGTACACATTTGTGCAGCAGTTTCGAGCATACAGACAGACATGATGACTTTATGTTTCCTCTCAAAGGAAGTGTTCATGTCTTTGCATATAATTAGCTCCACTATGAAGAAGACCTTAGAAGAAAAACACTTGGTTCTCTTTTTAGACTTGTGGTTCGCAGGGGGGATGGGGTTGGTAGTGAGGTAGAAGAGAGGATTTTGCACTTAGTCATAAGCAGTGCTGGGAGCAACTAAAACCATTAGTATAGACTGGCTCTGTGTGAGAGTCCATTACCAGCAGAGAAGGAGATATTCACAAATGGAGAGTTTCAGAGAAATGTCACGGGGTGGAAATTCCATTCCTTTCCAAGCTCTGAATCTAGGGGCTCATTTTCCGTTAGGGAACAAGAAAGAAGAAAAATAAATTTCCATGCAAAGAAACACCCCCTGTGCATCAAATAACACAACTAGACAGAGATGTGAATTACATTCCTGATGATGAATGAAATTTGTTTTTCTGACAGTTATGTGATATTTTATAATATCTGTCAAGAATTTTGGCAATAAATTCTGCTGAAGAGGCGCAAAGGTAAGATAAGCACAAACACTTATATTTGAGGAAATTAATAGTTTCTTAAGGAAATCAATCGAGTTAGCGTCTAGATAACCTAACAAACGAGTTAGACATAAAATCAGGTATCTCACTTCCCTGTCTTTTATTGTTATCTCTGTGGTTTTATCTCATGCAAGTTTAATGTTTGTTTCTCCTCTTGTTGTATAAAGTACAGCATAATCAGAAGGACCCATTTGACTGAAGTGCATCTGACAAGGCTTGATAGATCTGATTTTTCAGCAAGTAATATACAGCAAAACAAAGAAAACCTTCTTCATCTTACATTTTCAGTGGCAGTTAGCTAAAAATAGAGATAAGCAGCTATTCAAGTTGCAAGCTGTTTTTAATAGGATGCTATTTCTTAGGAAAGAGGGCTTAAAAACCTCTTTTAATTAAAGAAGGAGGAAAGAATACTAATCAACTAGAGCTCTTGCCCTGTAACAATAATATGCATTAGTTGCTTTATTTGCGTTATATGACTATATACAAAACTGGTAACTGTAAGAGTATACACAACAACTCCACCTCAAAAATATATAAAACTGCATCTTCACTCCCTCACAAATACACATGTAATGATGCCGATACAAAGAAACTAGCACAAAAAGTTATTGCTTATTATAATACTGTATAGGTTTAACTGATTTGATAAAGAGTAACTGGAGCCATACTGAAAATTACTAACTTCTCCTAAAGTTATGGAAAGTGTTTGAAATGCTCTGCCTTCTCATCATAAAACCTGCAGGCTTTCCTCATTTATGTCTTTTCAGATTTTATTTAGGAAAATAAAACAGAATTATTTCCACTCTCAGATTTTGGCCTCCAGTTTGGAAGACTTAGTGCTCTACAGTCAAAGGCAGAAGGAAGCAATTCTATAGGGCTATTCAGATCATCTGTGTCGAAAGTCAAACTGCTGCCTTATTTTATGCATTCCCAATCACCTTAGAGAAGATGTATGTCCCCATTAATACATATAACTTAGGAAGCTTGCTCACCTGTGTAGAAACTTAATGTAACTGCATTTAAATTGGTCAGTACTATTAAAATTTCTTTCTGCAAAACTGAGGACTTATAGGTATGCACTTCACAGTCATGAAATAATAAATGCCACTGTATCATTTTTATTCTGCTGTCTTTATTTGCAATTGAACCTAGTCTCTTACATTCTCTTTCTGCTCTACTCCATATTTATGTTTAGATGACAGAGAATATATACACATTACCTTGTTTGTCCTTTGAAAATCTGAAATGACATTAATGAGTTACTTTTCTACATAAACCCTTCCCTACCCCCACCTGAACAAAGAAGCAGAATTTGGAAACATTGGATTAGAAATTACTTTTTGAGTCATTTAGTCTAGTTTCCTTTTATAGGCAACCATTAAATCTCTTTCGTAAAGTAGTAACATGCCATCCTGAAGCCAGTGAGGTTATTTACCCCATTACTGCTATTGTAAGGTTATTTTGGAACCTGAGTTTCCTGATGGTTGGAAATTTTCTTCTAATTTGCACTCTAAATGTGTTCATAGCACATATATCTACTTGTGTCTTGACTCTCATTAGCCTTAATCTAAACGACATCTTGCTTCCTCTCTGAAGGATTTCTCTAACTAATGGCTTTCCAGTCAATTGAATTTGTTCTTTGTCTTTTTACACAAGCCAATTTTTTTAGTCTCCCCTTGTAATACATGCTCTTTATTCCTTTTGCTCTAGGAGTTCTTTGGATTGTTCTGTCATCAAAATATAAATAATTGCTGATGGTAGCAAGATTCAAAGGATAAGAAGGGAAGCCAGGCTTCTTTAATCAGTCTAAAAAAATACAACAAAATACTTACACCAAACTTTCTGTCAACCCCTAGTTTTTTAGAAGATGGATTTCATGAGTGTTACATGCAATTTGTTCAATATTTTGAACTTTTAGAAGAGAAGCTTATATACAAAATATATATAAGGAATTTGCTTGTTATAGTGAAGCCTCTATCATGAGAAAACCTTTGCAATAGATCCTAATGAAGATCTTAATTTATCTCTGTTTATTGTACAATGTGCAGATTTTGCATCACTTGACAGAGGACTTCATCTAAGAGTTATATTTTTCTAGGCCACTAAGGACTATGTTGAAGTTCTGTTTCTACCTGATTCCTGTACACCAGCTTACTTGACCTTAGTGATGGGAGGTGTCTAAACTTGGTGCACATCTACAACTGCATTAGTTCCACAGCGAAAGATGTATAGGTATCAAAAGTTGTGTTATAACTTGTATAAAATTATGATTGTACAATATTGAAGTCTACAGAGATCTATCAAGATTTTATGAGTTCTGCTCAGAACAGGTTAAACTTAAATGCTAAGATTTGTGTACACATTAAAATGTACATTTATATAAATAAAGACATTTAGACATTGTTTTAATTTTGTCTTACAGCACTTGGAACATTACAAAGCCAGAAGGATTTTAATGGGGTTGCTAATGATTTACAAATTAATTAGGCTCACAAGCAATAAGAATAAGGAAAAAGAGTCAAGATAATAATGGATGAGACATGTTTTCATATCCGCAGACAGCAGTTCTGAAAATCTTTAAATGGGTGAAATCAGAGCATTTAAAACCTTAAATCTACAATTGGACTTTGTTTTTAAAAGTAGCAGTCACTGTGGATATTGCAGCTTTGTCTGCACTTGATTGGAAAATCCAGGTCTCTGGGGTGCTTATTAGTGGCTACATCAGTTGCTTTTGGTTCTGATTATTGCTGTGCATCAGGTCCCACATATTTTGAGATAATCAATCAAAATGGCATTTAAATTCAAACAGCTGCTAAAACACTGTGGCCCTTCTTTTAAATATTAAATACCATTCCAGCCAACTTTATGGTATCCATTTAACTTAAGGGCACAGGTCTCAGTAGCAGAAGTTAAACTGTAAGTCTGACTGTGCTAACACATGAACCTGCAAGCAATGTGTCTGACTGTGCTGACACATGAACCTGCAAGCAATGTGTCCCTGTGGCCAAGAAGGCCAATGGGACCCTGGGCTGCATTAGGAAGAACATGGCCAGCAGGTCAAGGGAGGTGATCCTGCCCCTCTGCTCAGCCCTGGTGAGGCCTCACCTGGAGTGCTGTGTCCAGTTCTGGGCTCCTCAGTACAAGAGAGACAGGGAGCAGGTCCAGTGAAGGGCAGCAAAGATGATTAAGGGATTGGAACAGGTCACTTATGAGGAAAAGCTGAGGGAGCTGGGCCTGTTTATCCTGGAGAAGACTACTGAAGACTGAGAGGGGATGTTATCCATATATACAAGTATCTAAAGGGTGAATGCCAAGAGGATAGAGCCAGGCTCTTCTGGATTTTGCCAAGTAATAGGACAAGAGGCACAGGAAGTTCCACCTGAACATGAGGAAAACCTCTTTACTGTGCAGGTAACCAAGCACTGGAAAAGATTGCCCTGAGAGTTGTGTAGTCTCCCTCACTGGAGATATTCAACACCTACCTGGATACAATCCTGAATAACCTGCTCTAAGGCACCCTACTTGAGCAGGGAGGTTGGACTAGATGATCTCCAGTGGTCCCTTCCAACCTCAACAATTCTGTGATTATAAGATCCTGTGATAGCTGACAGTGAGATCATTTCCAGCACCTGAAGCCCTGTAGCTCCTTTTCTTTTCTCCTGTGTGCACCTCGTCTTTGTACCCCATTCCTCGGCTGGCCACGTAAAGCTGATAGAGCTACCCTGTCCCATGCAGAAGCCATGTCCCTCCAGCACGGGACTGTATTTCAGAGGTACAGGAAGTGCGGATGGGTGGGAAGTCAGGAGCAGCAAGCCATGGAGATAATTCTGCTTGGCTTCCTGTGCTCAAGCCCTCCACACACAGACAGGTTTCAAGCTCATAGTGGGGAGGAGAGGAAGGCAACTTGACTGAGTCACACAACTGCCTTAAGGCCATAGCATGATGCAAAATTCCTGGGGATTGGATTTGGAGTCCTTCTATGTGGACAGTTAGAAAGTCTGGGTTTAAGGATATTCTATCATATGTCACACAGGCCTAGAAGCACTGAACACAGTATTGCCTAAATACTTTTAGAAACTAACATAACAAAGTCATTTTCTGAGCATGTATTTTTAAGGTTTTAGAGTCTAAAATATTTTCATTAATTAATTTTAATTACGGGAAAATCTCAGTTTAAATTGGACATTAAATACACTGAAAATTTAGCATGGAAAAATGAGTAGAAAATTAGGAGTCAACATCAATGGAAAATGACTAAAAAAATAAATATAAATGAATATATTTTAGTTTTTAAAAAGCCCAAACTACACAAAACCAAGCTGTTAAGGACCACAAGTTACCTGTTGCTTTCTTCATGTTGTTCTTTTCATAGTCAGTCATGCAACAGACATTATCCTGGCATCATGGGTTTGAATCTCAGTAACTGACTTGAAGAGAGTGGGATTTTAATTTTTCAAAAAAACAGCAGGTGGAAAGTGACTCGGTAAAGATGAGAGCTGACTGAAAAAAAAAAAAGCAGCTGCCTACTCTTCCCCCAGATGCCTGCTCTTTGGAGCAGCTGAAACTGAACATTCTGACAGTAAAGGATGCAGCTCGTTTTCCTTCATGCTCTATCATCTCACCCAGCAGTATTAACAGCATACATCAACCAGACTGTCTTCAACAAAGAACATGCTAAACATTTACAAGCTCTTCTGCATCTGACACGCTGCAATGCACTAACTGCTGAAAGCCGAGGACCTCTCCAAACGTACCTTCTGTTTTGCAATTAGCTTATGGTTTCTCAAGCAGGAAGTCAGCTTCAGGGGTGATGGTTTTTCTGCAGTTACGATAATCAGCATAGGAATTGTCTGATCTTTGTAGGTTTTTATACAGATATTTTTGTGCAGAGTCAACAGATAGAGTTAAGTATGTCTGGCACTACATGAAAATTTCTCATAAAGCTATAAATAAATGGATGTAGAAACTAATAAAATGATAATTTCTTCATATCCCAATATTTTTGGGTTTTTTTAAGCTGTACATTTTAATTCTGTCATGAGTATTTGTATATTTATGAATTATTGAAACCAAAGAAGAAATAGTATGCTTATGCAGTAATATGCTAACAACTTTGCTTCCTCTTGCCCTGGTTTCAGCTGGGACAGAGCTCATTTTCTTCTCAGTAGCTGATGCAGTGCTATGTTTTGGATTCAGTAGGAGAATAATGTTAATAAAACCCTGATTTTTGGTTGTTGCTAAGTCATACTTACCCTAAGTCAAGGACTTCCCGCTCTGCTCTGCACTGGTGCGGCCTCACCTTGAGTCCTATCTGCAGATTTGGCCACCGCAATATAAGAAAGACATTAAGCTATCAGAGAGCATCCAAAGGAGGTCAACAAAGATGGTGCAGGGCCTTGAGGGACAGGCATATGGCTGAGGTCACTTGGCTTGTTCAGCCTGGAGAGGATCCCTGAGAGGGGACCTCATCACAGTCTGCAGTCTGCGACTTCCTCCTGAGGAGGAGGGGCAAGCACTGGTCTCCTCTCTGTGGTGACCAGTGACAGGACCCAAGGGAATGGCATGAAGCTGTGTCAGGGAAAGTGTAGGCTGGATATTAGGGAAAGGTTCTGCACCCAGAGGGTGTTTGGGCACTGGAACAGGCTCCTCAAGGAAGTTGTCACAGCACCAACCTGACCAAGCTCAAGAAGCATTTGGACAACGCTCGCAGGCACATGGTGTGACGTTTGGGAATGGTGCTCTGCAGGGCCAGGAGCTGGACTTGATGTTCCCTGTGCATCCCTTCCAACTCAGCATATCCTGTAATTCTGGACTTTTCAGTGTCTCATCCTCTGCCAGTGAGGAGGCACACAAAACCTGTCAGGGAGCATAGCTGGGACAAATGACCAAACTGGACAAAGAGATATTCCATAATGTAAAAAGCTATGCCAAATATATAAACTTGGGGGAGTTACCTGGAAGGGGGCTGACTGTGGTTCAGGAATGGGCTGGGCATGTGGTGAGAAACTCTATTGTCTGCACTTGTCTTTCTTGTGATGTATCTCACTCTCTCCCTCTAATTTACTATTATTATTATTATTATTATTATTATTATTATTATTCCTTTGTTTCAATTATTAAACTGTTCTTATCTCAACCCATGAGTTCTATTTTCTTCTCTTTCCTGATTCTCCTCCCCATCCCCTCAGTGGTGGGAAGGGGAAGTGAGCCAGTGGCTGTGTGGTACTTTGTTGCCGACTGGGGCTAAACCATGAACATGAGCAGGGGAAGTTTTGCTTGTTTGAGGATTACACAATGTAGGTTATTTAAATAAGTATCTGACTGGTAAAAGAAAAATTCCTACAGCAGTCCTAGATCTGTGACACTGGAGCTGCTGGATGCCAGTCTTCCATTCCTGGAAAAATTTCTTCCAAGAGTGTGTGCAATTCATAGCCTGTTTCTATTGGAAATGCCTCCTTCTCATTTTCTCAATTTCTTTCTGCCAAAAGCAATCTGAAAATACCACAGTCTGAAAAGTGCAATATTTCATTATTTTGTTGTATTCCTTTTTTATTATTTATTATTTGCTATTTATTTTTGAAGGAAATATGGATTATAAACATTTACTTGATGTAATACAGGACTCACAAGATCCTGTGGCAACTTAAGGGTAAATTAAACTTGGATGTAGCGTGGGAAGCTAGGATGACACATAGTGTTTTCACCTTGACAGCCTTTCACTGGAGGTGGCACAGCAAAAGATCTTGACACATCTTGACATCAGCACGAATGCCTTCAAGTGGAAGGCAGGTAATTGTTTTCAATGCAGTAAGAACCTAAACTGATCAGTAGTCATAAGACCAAAAAAAACAAAAAAAGAGTATCTGTATTTCCCAGATGAGTGCTGATCTCATGTGTATTTTTAGAGGGCAAATAAGTAGCTAAAAATAAAATAAATTTTAAAATAACATATATAAAAATAGCTATATATACATAATTAGAACTACTATTCCTAGTAGAGTAAAGATGTGGAATAAGTCCAGCATGGCAATTTAAACATTTGAGATATTTGGAAATGTCATGATAAAAACAGTGCACAATTCCAGAGATCACAAAGAAAGGAAGAAATTTAAGTATATAGCAGCAGGTTCTATTCGCATGTTTCATTAGCTGCCTCATAAAGCTTTTCTGTTCTTTTTTCTTCTGAGTTGTTGCCTTCTCATTCTCAATGTATTTAGCCTTTTTCAGTTTTCTGAAATAATTGAAAATAATAGATGAGCAGACAATTCTAATATTTTAAAAGAAACCATTTTAATACATGAAATTTCAAGTTTATTTTGGGGGGCTTGCTGACTATGTTACATTAAAACATTCGGTTATCATTTATCTAAGGTGAAGAGAGAGATAACACAGTTAAAATATACATAATGTAATACTTAGGTAATAAAGCTAGAAGAATATAGGATGAGATGTAATAAAGAAAAGAGTAACCACTGAACAACACTTAGCTGGGAAGTGCAGTTTCCAAAGCCTGCAGGCTCACACAATGAAGCCACACACACGTGTCAGCAAGGGAGGCTGCAGAGCCGTGGGCCTGTGGTGCTGCCCCCGAGTGACAAAAACTGTGCCCCGAGCCTGGGACACAAGTGACCACAGCAAACATACCTGCACTGCAGAGATTTGCACAGTCATACACAGAAAGCTGACCTGAGCTTCTCTGCACTCAAAACATGCCAAGTCTGTAAAACAGATAAAGATCCACCCACAAATAAGAGAAAGGTATCCATATGTGTAAGAGTATTCAGAACTGTGACTCACTAAGTAACATGATTGTTTCAAAACTACATTTCCATACATCCCTTATGACAGTGAGATGTCAGTGCTTTTTGTAAAAGTAACTGTAATGAAAATTGGAGTAATGAATGTGACCATGCTACTGCCACCTACAATAATACTGCATGTTTGTGTCTGGTTTTCTCTAAAAGTTTGTCAGTAGACTAATTCAGATCCAAAAATGGGTCATAAAAAAGTTATATTGTGGTCTCTTGAAACAGTTGCCGTTGTCTAAATTGATGTCTGGTTTTACTCCATGTTTACTAACCAATCCCTACCCGTGAAAATGTTCACGGTGCATTGGCTGAACAGTTTGTGTGAGCTTATTTGAAGATGTGCTCTCTTTGCTGATTTGCTCTCCAATATGAGCTGGACTCCATAGCCATTAGAGGTCTTCGTACTTACTATAGAGGTAACAGGATCAGGCCATATATATAGGAGTAAAGTATGTCTAAGTCACACAGTACCACTTTTTCTACTCACTTAGAATTACTGATGCTTTAGGGAAAAAGAGGTTGTGTAGGTCAGTAGGAATTGTGTAACTGATGAGTATGGGATGACTAGGGGAAAAACTAAGGAAGGAAACCCTGTGTATGCTCTTCATAGTGTATTAGCTCAAAACCACACACATCAGGTTGCTGTTCCTAGGCCAAGGAGTGCACTTAGATACGCACAGCAGAGCCCTCCAGTGACATGTACCTCACTGTACAGTCTACAAAACTAAGCAATTTTATGTACAGATTTTATTTCTTCAAATACTCTCCCTGTTGGTATATTTAATCAGCTTATTTCTGCCTCACTCCACATATGAAAATCCCATTGCATAAGAGAAACGGAGAAAGGAGTTAAAGAAAGGCAGTATGTGGCTCCTGTTCTCTGCTGTTTTCCAGTAAAGTTCTCTTTTGAATTGGCAGAAGAAATTTAATTACTGCTTGGTTTTGCCCAACCCAGCTCTAGCCCTAGATACAGCAGCACAACCTTCAAGCCTGCACTGATTTCCTATAACTACACACATTCCATTGCAAAATGATCTAGTGATCATTCTACCTAGTGATACATTACATTTGTAATTTGTTAAAATTCTAAGGCTATTGTGACAGTACTTTGATACAACTGATATGTAGTGATGAACAATGCTTCTGTAACATTTAAATCCTTTAGCACCCTTCAAACATTCAAAAAACCAAAGGACACTAATTGTGTAGGCATTGCTTTAAGCTTAAAAACCTTTTTATGCAAGAAATTAAGTCTTCATCAAGAAAATAACTGTTGAAATCTTAATACATCTCAGTGACAGCCACATTTGAAGAGCAATTTTATAACATAATGATCCTTGTTGCATAATTTGGGCAGACTTTTGTTCTCATTTTAATTTCCCATACACTGCTTGCTTTACCATCTCTCCTTCCCACACCGATTCAAAGGGAGAAATCGAAAGTCAGAAGAGAAAAAACATCACGTTTGGGCCTGAAGTTAAACTTTCTAAAGGCTTCAGCACAGCTCCCAGTTCAGACATGCTATGGCGTATCTGACTAAAGCACTGGGTGCTTCACAGAAGACTTGGGCAGCTGCATTCCACCTGAGATCCCACTGCAGTCTCAAGTCCAAAATCACAACTTTAAAACCCTCACTCACCTTCCTCCCAGGACCAGAATATCTAAACTTCCTGTTCTTTGATTTTTATATTCTTTAGGCATCTAAAATATGAACCTAGCCAAATTATATGCCAGAAGAAGAGGCATTTTTTTCTTTCTATTTTACCTCATGCTGAAGATTGTCTGAAATCTAGAAATTAGTTCCTAATTCTAAGCCTTGCTCCAGTAATGATCTGACAAGTTTCTTCAAAGTAAGTCTATAGGACTGGGTAGACTATAAAATGGAGTTTCAGACTGTTGCTTTATTATCAGCTGGAGGAGAGGTTTAAATCCATCTTTTATACAATTTCATAACAGTTACAGACTTTGCCAAGGAATGCAATGTTCACTTTTTTGTGCCAAAAAGAATCAAACACACATAATTCTCCCATTAGAAAAAACGTCTAACAATCAGTTGTTACTCTTAGTACATAAATTGCTGGACTGTGATAGACAACAGGGTCACACTGGAGAATATAAATTACTTCTTTATACTCTAAGATAATCTGTGAAAATTTATGTGTTGCCATAAATAAGTAAATAAATAAATAAGGCATCTTATCCTTCTGGAAAATTTGTGACAAGTTTGTGACACAGGACATGATGTTTAGTGTCTCATCTAACTTTTGCCTTGGGGTGTGCCCAAGTCAATGCCTTCATACTTGCAACTCACTGAGGATTTCAGCAGGTGAGATGAGCCCTAGATATAGTTTTTGAAGCACTTCTAATCTCAAATATTCTATAAATGTGGAGTTATATAAGATAAATTTAATTTCCTTTCCATGTGCAGAATTATACCAGTCTGAAGCTTTTATTTCCTCCCAAGGAAGTTTTATTAACCATTAAACTCTAGAACCATAGGTCTTCAGAATGAATGTGTTGTCTCAGTAAAGCATCCTCAGCATGATTGCTTCAATGGATCAAGAACATTTCAGAGAAGAAACCTCTGCTGGGTTTGCATGGCAAGGTTGTGGCAGCAGGGGGGCTACAATGAAGGTTTCTGTGAGAAGCTGCTAGAAACTTCCCCCATGTCTGACAGAACCAATGCCAGCCAAGATGGACTAAGATGGTCCAAGATGGACCTGCCTCTGGCTGAGCCCATCAGCGACAGCTGTAATGCCTCTGGGATAACATATTTAAGATGGGGGGGAAAACTGCTGCAGAGCAGGAGCTGGAGACAGGATTGAGAATATGTAAAGGAAACAGCTCCACAGATACCACAGTCAATGAAGAAGCTGGGGGAGGAGGTGCTCCAGGCACTGGGACATCTCCCAGGTGCCCATGTGAAGACCACGGTGAGGCAGGCTGTGTATCCGCTGCTGCTGTCCATGGTGGAACCGATGTCCAGCTCCAGCTGATGAAGGACCCCACGCCAGAGCTGGTGGATGGCTGAAAGAGGTGGAAGTCCACACTGCAGCAAGCTCCTGGCAGGATCTGTGGCCTCAAGGAAGGAGAAGACCAAGCTGGAGCAGGTTTGCTGGCAGGACTTGTGACCCTGGGAAGAAAGGTATGCTGTATACTGATGTACTTTTGAGAGCTGTTCCAAAATCTCCTTGGAAAAACTTATTTGACTGTAGCACTAGTGAATGTAAAAAACAAATTCAGTTAATACTTTTCACAAAATCCAAAAAGTTTTGGAATATTTCAGACATAATACTGAAGATTCGTAGCATGGAATATTCAAACCTGAATGACTTCCATAATCTGTCCCCAAGAAATCTGTATATGGAGCAAGTTTAGATGTAGAATTAACAATTTATACAATTGATACTAAAGTTTTAAGATTGTTGTATCTAGTTTTCTGCTATAGTGTCTTAAAAAAACTGAAATAACAGGAAGGTAAATTGAGACAAATTCATAACCCAAATAAAACATGGGTTAAATAGAACTATTCTATCCTCAAACCATGGTTCAGAGGAAATTCTCTCTAACCTTATTTTCTTACTTCAAATAAACTTTAAATACTTTTCCTTACAATTTTCTTCATCTGGAAATAGTTTTCATCAAGTTAGTCACAGAAGTAAAAGTCATAGTTAACCTTAAATATTGATGGTGTTCAGGTGTCCAGATTGTTTTTCCTACTGACATAACTCAGAACTGTTGCAAGTAGGGACATCATTGCATAAGACTGGTCACCTCTCAGTATTTTCAGTCTTTGGGAAAATTCTTTACTGAAAACAAGATAAAGCAGCAGGACAAGTGAGAGATGGAACATGAACATAACTAACATAAGTGCAGGCTGAACAGCATGAAAAGATGACAACTGGGAATTTGAGTGAATAATTCCTCATTAAGAGAAAAAGCCGGGAGGAGACAAGAACAAGCAAAGATGTTCAGAATACACTGTGCTAGTAGTCAGACTCTGAGGACATCAATGCGTGAACCTCCTGTGTGCAGCTACTTCTCAGAGTTTCTCCCAAATGGTATGGCCTGGCTTTCTCCCCACATAGTCTTTATTTTTCACAATCTGCCCTTGTGGTCTTTCTTCCCTCAGCTTGTCTTTTGAAGAAGTAAGACAAAAGAAGTCCTTGTACTGCTTTCAGAAACTGTACATTTAAGAATGAGAGATACTTACACTCCCTCCCACCGAGTTCTGAGTTTGTTCAGGGAGGAGTACTTTGGAGTAAGGTCTATTTTTCGTACTCCTCATGCTCCTCAATACTCCTGCTATTTGGAGTAGCTCGGTTTTGCTTCCTCTGCCTGATTTTCTGGTTGGTTTGACCACTAACTGGCCCGAGTGGTTACTGAAATGAGATTATTAGTCTGCATTTGACTTCTCTTTCAAAGCTCTCATTTCTGTAGTAGCTTCCAAAATACACAAAATACCATGCTAAATGTAGGTCCTCATGTTTTGGTTTTTTCTTCCAAAATGTAAACCTATACCTTTATATGAATAATGAAAAAACTGTCTGTGTGTGGATGCAAACTTTTATGTATAACAAGCAAAAAGGAGTGTAAGCTTGGCCATCCTGATGATGAAAGAGAATGATATCATTTACTTCACTCAGGACATAATTTCACCCATAGCTGCATAAAATTAGAACTATTTAAAATGCCAGAATCTTGGCATGTCAATTCTGAGACAATTCAGGGCAGGGGGAGGACTGGGGGGAAGATGCCAAATAGCTGTTTACTTTTCATTAATCAGTTTCAAAAGAGTATAATAGATTTGAGTTGGGATCCTACAACTGGTTCCAAAACTATAGTTCTTATTTGCAAAGTAATTTTTCCTGCTTCAGTCTCTACTTGCAAATAAAACAAAAACATGCTAAAATAGTGACCTAAAGAATATTAAAATATTTGACAAATGGTTTTGACAAAATTTGGATAATACTGTCATTTTGAATATTTCCTGCAAAAGGTAAAAAATTACCTGCACCGCGTTTTTTAGTAAAGAAAAAATGCAGCACATACCATCACAACATGTTTCTTCTTATGTGAATACTGAACAGAAAATACTTGACATGGAAAGTTCTGCTATATTTACCTGATCGCAGCTCCCTCTTGTGTAATTAATCATTACTACAAAAAACTAAGTTGGAATAGAGATTGTTTCAATTAAATTTTATGGCAGCTATTTACTTGATTCCTTTACTTTTATTTTTCTATATTTAGAGAAATTTAGTGATATTTTAGGGTTGAAATTTTGTATTTTCATGCCATTTCAATGCCAGGACAGATAATAATACTTACAGTAAGTTTACACTAAAACCACATTTAGACGAATATTACTTTTTGTACAATTACATGATTTTTGACACCCATAATCAAAACCATGGGGGTTTGCTTAGGAAAATTCATATCTAATCTGCCTTTTATTACTGCTGCTAAGTCTTTCTTCGATATAATTTGTTAGAGGGTTTTTTTCCGTTTACATTTTGCTGACATTTGGAGAAATTCTCGCTATTCTCTTTTTATTCTCTAGTTTTTGTGTCTGTAAGTGTTCAGAGCACTGTAACAAGCTTGTTATCAGTCTGTGTCTAAGCTTTGGGGTAATCTTTGTCTTTCAGTGAAGTAAGACTTGCTTTAGAACTAGTAACAGAATACTTATAAAGAAAAAGCTTGAAAGCTTATTTTTGGTACAGTGTTTTTTTCTGACTACACAGAAAGACTGCATTTGGTTAACTGTAGTGTTGTTGGCACTTGAAGAGTTACTTCGGAATAGAAAATTTAAAAAAAGAAAAAGCAAAGCAAAGGAAAAAGGAAGGAGTTCTTCCTATAATAACAGACTGCAAAGACCAAAATGACCCTGCTGGAGGAGGTGTCTGGGTTCACTGTACGGAAGGGGTAAGGGAACCCAAATTTAGGAAGCACAAACAAACTTAGTGCTAATGGTTGAAGTGCCACTTAAACTGCGGAGTGTGGCTTTGTCAGCAGAAAATGATGGAAGCGATGGATCACCTCGGGCAGACCTGCACAGAGCCCAGTTAATGCAGGGGAAAGCAACGTCGCTGACGGAAGCAGATGGGAAGAACCTCGACGTTTTTTCTATGCCGATACACAACACCCTGGCCATCAGGTACAGTAAAAGAGTCCAGTTTACCCACAAAACTGCAGCAGGCAGCTGTTTTTATTTGAAACTTATTTTCGGAGAAAATACTTTGTTTCCAAGTAACCAACCAACTGAACTGCTGGCCCGACACCTGTGGGCGCGAGCGGCAGGCAGGTTTTGGGGATCACAGAATCACACAATCACAGAATGAACTAGGTTGGAAAAGACCTTTAAGATCATCTAGTCCAACCTAGTCCTATCACCTAANGTCCTATGACCTAACACCTCCTCATTAACTAAACCATGGCACTGAGTGCCACGTCCAGTCTTTTTTTAAACATGGACTCCACCACCTCCCTGGGCAGACGATTCCAGCGCACAATCACTCTTTCAGTGAAGAATTTTTTTCTAACATCTAACCTAAACTTCCCTTGGCGCAGCTTAAGGCTGTGTCCTCTGGTTGTGTCAGTTGTTGCCTGGGGGAAGAGGCCGACCCCCACCTGACTACAACCACCTTTCAAGTAGTTTAATAGAGTGATAAAGCCACCCCTGAGTCTCCCCTTTTTCCAGGCTAAACAACCCCAGCTCCGTCAGCCGCTCTTCATAGGGCTTGTGTTCCAAGCTTTTCACTAGTCTTGTTGCCCTCCTCTAGACACGTTCAAGCATCTCAACGTCCTTCCTAAACTGAGGGGCCCAGAACCGGACACAGTACTCAGGGATGAGGGGATATGGGTTGGGGGGATGATGGAGATGTGGGGATTGGGGGACGAGGGCACTCCCGCACTCCCACCCGTCCTCGCCCTTAGGCAGCCAGCGCGAACGCCCGAGGGCAGCGCGCGGGGGCCTCGGCTGGGATAGGCTAAGAGGCGGCGCATGGGGGCAGGCGCGGCGGGGCAGCCCCATGTGGCCGTTGGGCGGCCGGGGCCTGATTTCGAACAGCAAACGGCCCAATCAGAGGCGCGGGCGGGGCCGCGCGCTAGGTTTGAGCCGGACGGAGAGCAGGGCTTCGATGGCGCCGAGCGGGGTCTGAGGGGCGGCGGGGCTGGGCTGGGCGAGAGAGAGAGGGTTGGGAGCGCTGGGATGGCAGAGCAGAGGCGGAGGCTGGTACGGCTGGCGGTGCTGGAGGAGCTCCGGGCTTCGTACGGGATCAAGGTGAAGAGCGGGAGCTGCCTGGCGGTGGCCAAGGCGCCGGGAGCGGCGGCGGCGGCAGAGGTGAGTGGGGCTGGGGAGCTCGGAGGGCTCCGGCTTCCCGGGCCGGGCAGAGCCAAAGCTCGCACGGGTCCCGGGGCTGGTCCTGTCGCCGGGAGCGATGGTTCCGGCAGTAGTGCTGTTCCCGTAATGCAGCGGCTACCGCCGGCCCCTAACAGGGCATCACCTCCTGCAGTGGGGAAAGAGCTGTTTTTCCCCTTTCCCTCAGCGTGCAACTGTTCCATGGGGCCGTCATATAGCCGAGTTGTCATTCGGGAAGGCAATGGTTCGGTGGCGCTGGGTGCCCGCCCCCGGCAGTTTGGGACTCGCGTGTTGCCGGGCGGGCCAGATGGCGAAGTAGATGTGTTCCTCTTTTGTCCGTGTACTTGCTGGCCGCTGAAACGCGTACACTCGCCTCTGCTCCGTGCTAAAGTCTTTTATGCTTCACTGTGATTGATGACACTCACTACGGAATTTAAATCTTAGTAATTGTATTGTTTCTTGGAGTAGAGCTACGGTGTTGTTTATAAAAGCTCTGTGTCTTTAACCTGATTCCTTAGATTGTTTTGTTTTGTTTTGTTTGAAGGGCTTTATTTGCACGGTTTCTTAGTGTAAGGCGTGACTAAGTATTTTGGCAAAGACAGCTCTGGCCTTGATTTGCCAGCGGTCCAGGAATGAAATCTGACATTACCTTAAATACCTATTTTGAGTTTGATGGAGGAAATAAATGTTTTCTGTCTCAGGACTCTTATTTAAAACTGAAGGATAAAAATGGATGCCAGCACTGAAGTCCATTTCAGAGCACTGATCTTCTGGTAGACCCTTATAATTTAGGAAGTGTGGAACACTGTCAAGTTCTAAACAAGATCTCTGTGCAACTGAACTTCCTCAGACTGAGCTTTCTGTAAGGCTGAGAAGATATTACACAATGCTGCAGTAATCCTTGGTCAATATAAGCCAAAGAAGTTGGGAAAACAGGAGCTTGAGTTGGGTTGTTTGGAAAGGGAGAAAGCAAGAGTAAAGTTAGAATTATTTTTCTTCCCCTTGTCAATATCAAACATAGTTCTAGACTTTTCCTTCTTTTTCCATTTGAAGGGAAGATAATAAAAACTGTGAACAATATATGTATGTCTTCATAAAAGATGTCTGTGTTGCTGTCTGTAGTGCCTAAATTGTATGCAAGGAAGAAAATGTATACTTAACTACTGAGCAAGGTAGGAAAAGCTACAGAATAACATTTGTTTTTTTTAAAGGATGTCTTATTTCTGCTGTGAGGGAACAGCAGAAATAATTTTAGCTTTATTATTTATTAATAAGAAATTAAATCACAACTTCTGATACTTCAAACAAAATCTAGTGAGGTGAGTATATCAGTTAGGATTTTTAAATGTTGAATTCCAAACCGCTGGAATTTTCTAGTGTGTAATCTTGTACATACAGAAAAAACATTTTCTCTTGGAGTTAATTTTCTTTTTGTAGTTTTAGTAGCAACCTATAACACAATGACAGATGTGTTGCTTCTCTTTCCTGACTGTGTAATGTTTGCTTTCTGTAGGACAGATTAGATTGTGGTTTAGTGGGTTAGTTACTGATTAACTGTTTTCCTAACATGGACAGCATGTTAAATTTCAGCTATGAATGACTAAGAGCTTGCATTCATCTCTAAGAACAAGTTGGGCATGATCCCAGTCCTCTTCTGGTTGGGAAGAGGGACTGCCTTGCATGTTCTGTAAACAGGAATTTAAAATAAATAAAAGTACAAGGTGTTACACAGAAATGTGGGCTTTTATAACTGCAGCAACCTCAGATAAACATTTTAGAAAATGCTGTAGGTGATCATGAGTAGTAATGACTGATGAGATTTACTTATTTTCTAATATGTAACATACTCTAATGTGTTGCTATAAGGCAGTAGAGATAACAGTTTTTTAAGTACAAATGCTAAATATGAAGTTCAGAACAGTTTTCTAGATTGTTTCCTGTTGAGTTTAATCCTTCCCAAAAGAACAATCTTGTGTGTCTGAGATGAAGAAAATTTTTTTTAAAAAAAGTTATTTCAATTGTCTTCTGTTGATTTTTAAGAAAAATAGGATTTAGTCAATTTGAGAATCTAAGGTGAGATTCCAAAACAATCTGGTTAATATCCTTAATGATTTGGGAGTCCTATGAGAAAACTAACTTCTTGTAAAATAAAAAGTGTAAAGAATACTGCAGAAAACCTTTCTACTCTTTCACAATCATCTAAGGTGTTACCTGTAACTAGAATCAGCATAGTTTTAGATCTCTAGAGCTCACAGTGCTTTTCCAGACCATACCTCTTACCTGTCTTATCTGAAAGACTTTGTTTTTTGTCTTAACTACCCTTACGTCTACTTGTGGAATGTGTGCTTTTTTGTAATATGCAGTTGATAATTATATCAGCTTTTGAATGACATTATTTGCATTTTGTATTTTAGGGTAAAATCTTTGGAATATCTTTTCACGCGTTGCCACAATCACTTGTGCCAGAATATGGTTATATTCCAAGGTAAATTAACAATGTATATTTAAATTTTATGCTTACTTTGCTCTCTTTATAGTATTGAACCCTTGTCAGAAGAAGGAATGCAGTATTTGTTCCATGCCTGCTAGAGCTTCTGGGGGGATATAAGAATAGTTCCAGCTGGGAAAGGAGGGATGCAGAAGTTAGATGGGGAATTCAGAGCCACAGCTCTCCTTCAGTTGTATTTCTTTATACTCCTGTCATTGGGGCAAATTATTCTATGTATTAAGTTTTACAGAAAATGATGAAATAGTTTTTCTGGAAAAAACCCAAGCTTTAGTCTGAACATCAGAAGTATGTTACTGTTCTTTTCTCAGCTTTCTCATTGATACTTGTGAGTATTTGGAAGAACATGTTCATACTGAGGGACTCTTCAGAAAGTCTGGATCTCTTGTTCGCTTAAAAGCTTTGAAGGTATTCCCTAAAGCTGGGGTTTTTTTTTTCTCTGTAAGCTGCATTTCACTTAAGCATGTTTTAAGTTTTGGACTCTTTTCAGTCATATTCAAGTTTTAACACTGGAAGTAGATTGGTAACATTGCCTCCTTCAGAAATGATAGGAGATCTAGTCCACAAACTGACATGCTTCCTTTTTTTTTTTTCTTTTAAATATTTTGCCTTCCAGGTGATAAGAATAGTTTGGGACTGAACAAACTCATTAGCAATTGTGCACACTGGATGCTAGGAGGATATTTGTTAAGCAGTGTTCTCCTGGTGGAGAGAAGATGGGAAACCTGTAAATTAACACACGTGGTCTGACAACATTGCCTGTGCCTCACTGTAGATAATGTAGTTGGGTAAAACATGGCAAGGCTGAAACTAACAATGGGGAAGATGTGACTGTTGTGACATGGGCTAGAGCGTTACTGCCTAAGTTTAGGAATCTGACAATATGTTGAAGACTTTAACTCCTATTTCTTATGAAAAATTTCAGAGTAAACTGGATCAAGGTGAAAACTGCCTCTCAGCTGCATTGCCATGTGATGTTGCAGGGGTTCTCAAACAGTTCTTTAGAGAACTGCCAGAACCCATCCTTCCACCTCACCTGCAGGAAGGCCTTTTCAAAGCTCAGCAGCTTGGAAATGAGAAGAAAACTGCGACTGTGTTGCTGTCCTGTTTGATGGCTGACAGAACAGTTGCAGCTTTGAGATACTTTTTCAACTTTCTGAGAACTGTGTCCCTAAGGTCAGTGTAAAGGGCATGCTTGTAATTCCCTTAACCACTTCTCTGTCCAGGCAAGTGCTGTACCTTTCTGTGACTGGTTTGCAATTTTAAATTTTCATATCTGCAGATATTCACTAAATTCAGCCATGGTCCTTTATTTCATAAATACAAGATTTTCTTTATGAAACCTTAATTAACTGGAGACTTTGTTCAAGCTTTGTAAAGCAGAATTACCATACCTTGCATTCCCTAAAACTGAAGGGATCTGTAACTTCTTGATTTCAATAACACAGTTGTGCAATTATCTGGCCTGGAATGCATAAATCTATACATTAATCTTGTTACGTCAGCATTCCAGTGAATAAATCCATTTTTATTTTACTAATTTCATTTGTCTTATTTGGTCTTTTCTTTCTCCACTGCTTATGTTGTGATAATTTGATTTTAAAAAACTTTTTTTTGTTAAGATCCAATGAAAACAGAATGGATAGCAGTAATCTGGCAGTGATTTTTGCTCCCAACCTCTTGCACTCAAATGAAAACGAAAAGATGTCAGCTAGTACAGAAAAAAAAATTCGCTTGCAAGCTGCTGTTGTGGAAACACTTATTGACCATGCGGCAGAAATCGGTAAGATGATAAATGCTTATCAGCATGTCTCGTTGCACCAAGCTGTCTACAGCTTTTCCTTTCAACTTTGAAGAATAATTAAAAAAAAACCAACTTCTCAACTATTCCAGGACAAGTACCAGAATTTATCATGGAAAAGATTCCTTCAATGTTAGGTGTTGATGTCTTTCAATCTACTCCCTCACTGTGGGGCCACGAAGACAGTGAAAATGAATCTCCCAGTGAATGTAAGAGGAGGAGGCACCGAAGTGTTGGGGGTAGGTATGTTTTGTGAGAATTTCAAAACCAAAAATAGAATTGAGACTTCAGGTAGTCTGATCTTAAGCACTTGCTTCTTCCACAAACAGAACAGATGTCTGCAAAATTGATTTGGTTTGATTTGCAAAATCTATATAAGACTTCAGTAATCACATTATTGTATATTTAGTCAGAGTTTTCTAGTCTGTTGTCTGCTAAAGAAGCTATTTTGGTTTTTGGATTTGTGGAGCCGAATTAATATTCTGGCTTTTTGTTGAGTCAACTTCAGTTCCTGTTGCAGAAGGCTAAAGGGATTTTTTTGGTTTGGTGGTTTTTTTTGTTTTTGCTAATTTTGAAATGATACTTTAAAATATACTTTGATAAGCCAGGTCATGAGAAAGCAGGGATGCAAGTGGCAGGTGTGTTTTGAATTAAAGTAGCTAATTTGTGTTTTGAAGTGTAAATCTGTATTGGATATTACTGCATACTGTATGCTCTGCTATCATGGATCTGGGTTTTGGGGTGAGGTTCTTTCAGTTTTCAACAGGGCTGAGTTGGGGTTTTTTGCCAGATATGGACAATCAAATGGTGTAATCTCATTTCTGCACTCTATTAGAGGAAATACTATGGAACATGTATGCTTGGCTTGATTCAAATCCACTGCAAAGTGATCTTTTATGTATTGGTATAAAAACATAGGTACTTATTTAGCTCATGTACCTGACGTATTAAACCTGACAGTCATTTAAATTAAGGCTGTATGATTGTATGTTCAGCCATGGCATGGGTATTTTGTGTATTGAACTCTCCTCTGAAGAAGAGAGACCATCCCAGAGTTGCAAAGTGATAAACATGAAAGTCAACGTCTTGAGGAGTAATAGTTAGAACTCGATAGTTCTGTAGAATAGGTTTTGATAGTAGACAGATTCTATTCTTTCTCTAGATGTAGATTACTATCCCTGGTCTGTTTTCAAATGCTTTTAAAAACTATGTGATACCCACCAGATACCATAAAAGAAGTCCTACAGCCTTGTAGTTTGCTAAGCTTTGCTATGAACACATGCAAATACAACTGTAGGTTGCAATAGCGCTTGATAAAAATACTTTCAATTTGCCCTTCGAAAAGCAGGAAAACTAGTAAAGTTTCATGCATATACTCTGCTGTGTTTAATTTTACCTTTAAAAAAACCAAATCAACCCCCCCCAAAAAAGCACATAGTTCACAGAAAAGTTTTACGTTATTTCTTTGAAAGACCAAAATCTCACACTTCTTTTTGGACCCAACTTCAAAGCTCTAAAAGCTTTATAGCTTCAAGTTGTCCATTAAAGTGAGGGTCTCTGAGACTTTGTGAGCAAGATCTCAATGAGTACCTTCTAGGTTTGCCTGCAAGAAATCAGAAGGCATATTATTTTATAATGACCAGTAGACTTTTCTACAAGAAACTTCTGTTGTCTGTGCAGAGTGTTTTTTGTTGTTGTTTTGGGTTTAGTTTTTTTTTGGTGGGGGCTCGTTTGTTTGTTTGTTGGATATTTTGTTTGGTTTTTTAAAATAATTTTTATATTAAGGAAAATAGATTTTTCAGCTATTGTGAAAGCAATAAAAAGAAGATCTGGGAAGATCTGGGCTATGATTTTCTGTACATAAAACCCATTTAAAGTGATTTGCTTTGTTTCTCCCTGAAAAAAATACAACTTAAACTTGAGTTGAAAACAGAGCAAGACAAGCTTCACATTTAAATTTGATTGCTCGGTGTGTCTTGCATTTCAGATATTGTTAGTGGAGCATTGAATAAATTTAAATCTAACAGAACACCCTCCACTACACCTCAGCAAGACAGAAGCGGTAGGTACTGGTGTATTTGTACTGAGTAAAGCCCATGCAGTATCTTCTGGATTTGTTAACTATATTCAATTTTTTAAAATTAGAACTTAGTTGACGATAATCGCTTAAATTTAAATTGTTTAAAACAGAATATAGATACACATTTATTGAGGATACTGCATTTACTGTGATTCTTGGAGCAGCTACAATCACTGCAGTAGTGGGCTGTGTGGTTTAGCTCTGTGGGGATTACACAATCAAACTTGTGCTTTTTAGCTAATGCACCACTAAGGCTTCAGTGCAGTAGTGCAACATTTTATCATCTTGGGAATGAATCTGTGAGGACTAAATTTCTTTCACACTTACTGTCTCTAAAACTTATGGAAGATGACTATACATTTACTTCCTCCTAATACCTATATTGTTTTATTAATGTGTGGGTGGGGATTTTCCTTTCTGATACTCTAAACTTGCAAAAAACCCAACAAAAAAGAAGACCAAACCCTAAGCTATACTGATTGCTTTGCCTGTTCAAAATGCATGCACTTTAGCTAAGCTTTTGCAACAAGTTTCTTTCAGAGTTAAAAAAAAAAAACCAAAATAACTGTTTACTGTAGTAAACTCCCCAACTTCTAAGCTGTTACTGGAAATTTGGTTTTCTTAATTTCAGTCCTTTCATCAGTGACTCCGGTGGTTCTTACTCCAAGTACCAAGCGTAAACTTCCAACTGATTGCTCTCAGGGCTTGTCCAGCAAGAAGAGACGATCTTTTAAGCATAGTTTTGCCTTTGAATTTTTACCAAGTAGCATTTTTAACAGCAGCTCAACACCAGCATCAGGTACAGTGCCATCGCTTTTTCCTTGCTGCTGAAGTGATTGTTGGTAGCTCTTAATTTATGAGTAGAACCTTTTGTTCTTGCTAGACAGTCATTGATACTCATTACTGAAGTTTTCCTTGCACTACTTCCCCATTTTGGTAAATAGTGTATGTTTATGTTCATCGGTGACTCATGTTACATGGATTGAGCAAAACCCAAATTCCTTCTTGTTTTCTGTTCTGTTACTCTCCCATACTTGGAATCTTGATGTCCTTTTATCTTTTTTACTCCCTATGTATCACTCAGGTTATACTCCTGTTTCTGTCTTGGTGCACAAATCCATGAAGACTGCCTATGCTTCCAACCTTTTGAAAGTTTGAAGCCTTCTGTCTCCTAAATGCTTGAATAGCTGATCTTAGCTCCTTGAAATGTAACTGTTGCTTTTATAAAGCTTCTTTCTTGTGTCCTATCACATCTTGTTTTTCTTCTAGATGCTAAATCTCAAAACTCTAGAGAAAATTTTACTCTTGTTTGACAGTGCTTTAGCACCAGTTTATTCTACTAGAGTGCTTCCAACCATCAGACTATTCTGAAAATCTTGGTTTATTTTTATTTGGTTCTTTAATGTGCTGCCAACTGAAATTAGAATGAAAGGAAATTTCTAGATTGGCTGTTTTGCTTGATTTTTTTTTTTCCCTCAAGTGAGTGTTTTAAAACTCAGTTCTTTTTTTATTAAATGATTTCATGTTTTCCATGAAATTCTTGTTTCTATGGATAAGCAAACCAAAGCAATGACATTTTATAAAGATAGCAGTGATGTATGTGTTTCATAAAACAGTAGTAAAAAAAAGGCAACTCTTTTCCTTATTGTTGCTTTAGCTGTTCTGGCTAGGTATGTAAAAAAAGCACACTGCAAATAATAATGAGACTGTGTCTCATTTTTCTTCTTGAGCTCTTAATTTGCGGAACTGATCTGATGATAAGTGTGGAAACTTATGTTAGGTAGTCATATCTGTAGCATGTAATAAATTGCATTCCAGCCACTTTTATGGATGCTACATGCAACAGCTTTGTTTAATTTTACAGTGGAAGTCAAAGTAGTTTCAAGTGAGGACTCCACAAAATAAGCAAAAAAATAGTGCCTTTTAAAAACATGTTCTTTATTGTGTTAACTCTTAAGTCTTTATCTGAAAAAATGTGACTATTTTAAGTTCATATAAATATAATTTTGTCCCTGTAGTTCAGTTTGAAGCAAGTCCTTGTGTGTGTCTTGAGTCATCACAAACCTCACTATCTCCTTCAACCATGGATGAACATCATGTCTCCAGTACAGGGAATAGAAGAAGCAAAAGACTTGCAAGCAAAAAACTATACAGGTAATTAACTCTCAAAATCTAAAGATGAATTGGAAAGATGGGTCTTGAATGATGACCTCAATCTGTCTCTAAAATAATTGGTTTTGGTAAATTTTTACAGTAATCTGAAAATGACATGATGTTGCAAAATGGAGCTCAAAACAAATAAGATCTGGTGTAGTAGCCTCCTGTGCTTATTTTAAAAAGTTGGCAAGAAGGCAATAAAATAAGCAAAGCAGGAGGAAATAACTGTAAACAAATATCAGGATGTTTCCACTGCCCTCCTAAAAAGTGTGTCCCTTCTTCCCTTCTGTCCTTCCAGGGCTGAATCAGGAAAGACGGGTTGTTTTTCTCCAAAGATAAGCCGAAAAGAAATGGTTCGTAGGTCTTTACGCTTGAAGTTTGGTTTGGGGAAAAGCAATAGAGAAATGGTAAGTACCCAGTCCTCTAGTTAGAGTGCAGATTTTAATCCAAAGTTTTGGGCACTGCTTTTCAGTAGCAGGAAGCACGTATTTTGTAATGGAGGGATCCCAGTGTTAACTGAACCTGCTTGCTGTCAAGTACAAGAAGCCTGAGGTTTATTTGCATAGCAGTAACTGATCAGCTTGTAATGTGTTTGGCTGGCATGGGGCAAGAGGCTAAGGGAGGGAGCAGCTGACCTGAATTGACCAAGTAGCAATTCCATGCCATGTAATGTTAAGCTCACCAGTAAAACTGGGGCAGGGATAATTTATGGAGAGTAGCCACTGCTCAGAGGCTTGCTGAGAACTGGTCTGTTTGTTCTAAGTGATGACCTTTGCATCATGTCTGGGTTTGGTTTTTTTTGTCTGTGGGGTGTGTATGTCCCTTTTTCCTTTTCACCTTTCCAATTCTCTTCCTCATCCTGTTGGGGAATGGGGAAAGTGAGCATGTGGCTGGATGGGAGCTTGCGTTCAACCCACCACGCTTGTGGTCAGTGGGTCTCACAGTTCCTGAGCTTCTGACCTTGCAGAGCCTGTGCACAGAGTCACTGTTCAGAGTGTGATTAGGTCTGCCTTACTGCAGGGAGGCTGTTCCCTACCTAGGTCTACAGAGAATTGAGGCAAGATGAAGTATGGCCAAGAAAAGGCTGCTGTGGCTGATTTGTGTAGCAGTTTCCTGAAAGTTCCTCTGTAAATGAGATTCCAAATTACAAGTTTATATAAAAGCAATTAACACTTTTTGTTTGTTCAAGAATATGGTATCAGGATGTGCAGTTGGCAATAGATCAGAAAATATTGGAAGGCGTCTTGCAAGTCAGCAAGGTTTGGAAAGCAGAACTGAATGTGCAAAAAGAGATGTACTCTTCAGCCCATATGTCAAAGAAAAATTCCCTAAAAAAGGTAATTACCTAACCAAATATAGTAGATGGGGAAAACGCCTACTTTTTTTTTTTTAACTTTGCAAATGCAATTTTATGGGTAAAAGTATAAAAGCAATTGGATTAAAAGTATTCTTGTAGATAAGTCGAAAGTCCCTTGTATGTTAGTGGCTTCTGGGGAAAAAGAATTGGTTTAGAACAAGCTTGTTGTGTTTCTAGTGTATTTTAGTAGTTCTCTTTTGTAAGTTGAGAGGAGATGCACTATTTCACTTATAATGTTATAATCTCTTTTCATATTTCTGAAATTTAAGGGCATAATGGCATCTTTAAATTCAGTGCTGCTTTGATGATTATTTTTTAGTAAGAATTTTGTCTATAATCATTAAAATCACAATAAATTATTCTTATACACTGTGGTATTTACTTTAAGGTTCTAGAAACGTAAGCAAATCAGAAGAAAACTTGCTAACTCCAAAATGTCACAATAAAGTAGATCACCGAATGTCATGGAGTACTCCTGCTGTTACGGATTCTCAGGTGATCAGCAAGAATGAGCAAATGCTGCCAGGACACTCTGCAGTGGGAGTCAGCTCTTCAGAATCTGTTTTGGTGTTTGGAAAGCCACCAGTTACTCCAGATGAATTCAAATCTGCAACTGTAAGCAAACAAGACAACAACCCGGAGCTTGTACTTTGTGAAGATGAAAGTAATTCAACTGCAGAAACATTATTGAAAATTAAGCAAGCCTTCTCTGCATCTGGGAGTATTCTTCACAATTTGATAGGTGATAAAGAATCATCCCTCTCAGTTGTAGCAAGCGAAATATTAAATGAAACTCCATGTCCCACAGGGCTCAGCTCAGCGAAAGAATTGTTAGCGGAAGAAGTTTCTGAAAATCTAGCAAATGTAAAATCCAGAGAGCTGTTGCACCAATTTAATCAGTCTTCTGCTGCTGATAAACAGCAGTCAAAAAAAGAGGAAATTGAAGTTTTGGAGAAAAGAAACTTCAAGGCTTCTATTGAGATTGAACTTCAGGTTCCAAAACCAGATATAAAAAAAGGAAAAGAACTTCCTATGCCTCTAGTACTAGCCAAGGAAGATAAGTTGACTATTGAGAACAGTTCAACAAAAGATGACTTACATCAATTAGATTCCTCTGAAAAAAAAGAGAAAATAAAATTATTACACTCACAAACAGCTGAAAACTGTATGGTAAAGTGCTGTAATTTGGAAGAGGGTACTGCTAAACCTTCTGTGGCAGGACAGCTTCCTACTTCGCAGTTGCCTAAATCACAAAATGAAATAGGCAACCAGTACTTGAAAGCTGAGAATTTGGATAAAGCTTTAACTAAAGCATCAACTGTTTCTGACCATGGAAAGGTTTCTGACCACATACAGTGGTTCAACCAGCTTTCATTAAATGATCCAAATTCTGCAAGCAAAACTAGACCACCTCTGAAGTTTCAACGTACTCCAGTTAGACAGTCTGTAAGAAGAATGAATTCCCTTTTGGAGGCTAACAGACAATCTATAAGCTCTCAGACGGTTAAATCAAGTGGTGTTAGTTCACCACTTGTTAAATCTTTGAGCTACGATTCTGCACTATACCTCTGCACAGAAAAGCCCTTGAAGAATTCCATGCTTTTGCCACGCAGGAGTGAAAGCACACGTAACCAAGTTTCTGTAGCTCATAAGCAGCTAGACTTAACATCCAAATCATGTTGCAAGCCATTAAACCCATCAGACAAGCCTGATGTTTCTGTGGGATCTGTTGGAATTCATGAGCACAAAGCAACTGTTCATCCCTCAAAGTCTGTTCTAGAAGATCTAACCAATCATGAAATGGTTAAATCCAGTTTGAAAGTTAATGCAAATATAAATATTGCGGGTGCTGCCCCAGAAAAATCTACGATCGCAAGAAGTGCTCCAGGAAGAGAAAGAGTTCGTTATAGAGGCTCTCCAAAGAATCCAATATCTGAAGTAAAACTACTACCAACTGCAAAGCCAGTAGACTTATAAGATCAAAATTGATGGCTAAATGGGTTCTTTGTAACTTGGTTAACCATTGGAAAAATCTAAATTTGTACAACCTTTCTTTAGCTCTTATTGTTTGTAATTTTTCATTTATTTTAAATTAATGAGTTGTGAAGATGTGCAAATAGCAATTTGTTTTATGTTGAGGTTTTCTTCATTTAGTGAAACTTCTGTAAATGCTAGTCACTTCAACTAGATTAATTTGACTTATTGTTATAAAACAAAAATAATCTGTTTCTACAAATGTTTGTGTTAGATCTCAAGTTTTGATTCTCAGCTTCTAAAAACATGCTGCATCTCCCAAAACAGTTCTTGCAGTATTTAGATAAAGTAACAAGTTTAAAAACAGCTCCTCAAATGTTTCAAACAGAACTAATGGACATATGAAAAGAAGTGTTTTGATGCTGAGTATTAGTAGTTAAATAAATCTACTTTTTAGTTTTAAGTGTATTGTAGCACCCTTTGCTACTACTGAGTTGGACCTCATATGAGCTCTATTTCTTTTGAGACAATGTTTTTTATCTTTATTGGAGTAAATTGGGAGCATATTTTCCTTGTCGAGTACATAAATGTCAAAATACAATTCATGTGTGCACACACACTGGAGAATTATTAGAACACATGGAAGAAAAATGTGCCGTTTATTCAAGAATTATAAAACTTCATCCAGTGATGTGTTCTGCAATAGGTACCAAGTATTTTCAGTTGTGAGTAGCAAAATGTTTTATCTTCGTATGAGAGGGGAGTTTTAACTTATTTGTAGAGCTGTCGAATTATGTTAACTAAGTGGTGCAGAAGTTGGGTTTAGATGCTGAAAGTGTTGCAAGAGACGAATGTAAGAAGCCATAGCGTGTTAAAGGTTGATTTGCACAAGCAAATGTTTACATCTTTTGGAATGAAATCTGTTTTTCTGTTATCAGTTGTAAAATTATTTAAGAGTAAACACTTGAAACCGTTCATTAGCTTTTTATATGTGTGAATTGCTTATTGGCAAAAGGTTAGCGCTGAAGCACTGGATACTTTTGGTTTTAATAAAACCATTGTTTTTTCCCTTTTCTGAGCTCGTTCTTCTATAATGACTTGGAAAGTTAGATTATGCTGTTTTATGCAGACTGTAGACACCAAAATTAGTAAGTCTGAAAATACTGAAGCCGGAAGTAAATCTGTTCTGGCTGTCCTTTTTGTTCATCTTAGATACACGCTGGTGATTCTTACAACTAGCAAAAGGCATGGTGCAACAGTTCATCAGCTGTAGTCTGAACTTCTTAAAAGGATACAATAATCAAAAGAATAGTTCTTTTCTATTCCCTGCCTCTTCCCCCGTGTATCCACCAACTTGCAAGTTGAGTTGGTTCAGTTGGTTGATCTGGTGGAAACCTCCTGCCTCACTCTTGCTACATTACTGTAAAATCTAATACCAGGGAGCCAGCCATGAGGAGATATTAATAGGATTGCTTGGTGTTGTAGTTAAGGATGGGAAGCTTCAGTTTCATAAAGTAAAGGAGTGAATATGGCAGTTCACCACCATCCAAAGAGGAAGCTCCTGTTCTTGTCAAAGTGCTCCTACCCTCTGCCTTCAGCTGGTGCTGGCAGATCCTTTAATAGGCTAAATGCACACACCAAAGCACCATGTTCTGGATCATCTCACTGAGGTAAATAAGGATCAGAAAAACAACTTCCATCTGTCCTGGCGGATGCAAGGAGGTAGGAGCTGGAAATAGGAAAGAAGGAGATAAAGGCAATGTCAGAAAGAAAATGAGGTCTGACTCCTATGAGGTGTCATGCTGGTTTTTGTTTGGAAGAGTGATTTGAGATTGTCAAAGCTGCATTAACATTCAAAATATTTGGTACATATTAACAATGTGTCCTATATGGAGCAGTAAGCTACTTTTGATCATCAATGCACTCTAGTCTTGAAACATCTAAACTTAGATTCTTAGGGGGAATTTGGTAGGCCCTTGACAAAGAAAGCTGTAGCAGAAAAAAAATTGTCAAAGAAAGTTTAGGTTGTTTTTAGAGGTTTTGCAGAACAATTTGGGCACACATCCCTTTATATAAAGTTGATTGTGTTCTGCAGTAAGAAACACTAAATGCCCAGTGGAAGTCTCTACTGCTTAATCCTGCAAGCGACAGATTGTATAATGTATCAGTGACCAGCAAAAAGAGAGTAATCTACATGTGCAAGTGCAGTTCATGGGACTGTTCTGGTTTATGGGGTATAATCTCAGAGTTTTTCTGGGGCTAGCTGTACTAAACTGGGATGTGACACATTCCCGTCAGTAGCAGGGAAGGTGTGATACATAAAGTAGCCTTTAGAGGCTACCGTTTTGCTAGGTGCTGTGTTAGATGAGAGACTTCATTTAGCAAGATCCTTTTGTAGTTATCTTCTTGGTGACCTCTGCTCCGGATGATGTGTCTAGATTTGCATAATCTGGACACATTTACCCACAAATCCTTGGAGATGTTTGCCGTGTTGCTACCCTGTAAACCTGCAGTTAGGTAACACTATCATCCCATAAGTAAACCAGTGATCATAGTTATTCTGGAGACAGAAATCACAGCAGGAAGATGGATACTCTCCCAGGAATATGTAATATTTTATTTCTGTAACCGTTAGTCCATCAAAACACTTCTGTTTTATTTTTAGACTGTTAGGTTAAAAAGGGAGGTTTGTAATGTCCCCCCGAGCTTTGTGTCTTTATCGGACAAAGCCCCGCAGGAGCGCCCGGTCGCGGCGGGTACCTGCGGGCAGCTCCCGGCCGCGGGGGAAGGGGGGCGAGAGGCCGTGGCTGCGCACGGAGGATGCGCGGCCGCGGAGCCGCCGCACCCGGGAGCCGCGCGGGGAGCGGGAGGTGAGCGGGGCGCTCCGTTGCTGCCGAGCTGTCCGGGGGCCGGCAGGAGGGAAGGGATCGCGGCCCAGCTGTGCAGGGGCGGAGGGCAGCGGGAATGGTCCGTAGAAAGCAGATTTTTTCCCTGGAAACGGAGGCTGCAGAGGCTGATGGAGCGGGAGGGCTGCGGGGGGAGCGTGGTGCGGTGGGGGAGCCGCGCACAGGCGTAGCGGGGAATATTCCCAGCACCGGGGATTTCGGCCATTTTTGCCTCAAAGACGTTTCCAGGCGCCTTGCGCCGGAGGCTGGAGCATTGGAGCATCTTTAAACGTCTGGCGTGGAGACATCAGGCAGTTGTGCGTGTGTTGAGGAAGACAAGGAGAACTCGAGGGGGTTTTGTTTATCCAGGGGACTGGAAGTGATGCATTTTATTTAGTCTCTGATGTGAGGGGGAAAGGAGCTTTAAGAAAACAAGCATTCTGATTAAAATTCAACCTCTCAAAGGACAGTAAGTGGTACTTGCTTGTTGTGGGGTTTTTTTTGTTGTTGGCTCTGGGCTCTTTTTTTTTTGCTAATTAAACGACACTGTGCAGTCATTCAGTGAAAGGGATTCAAGGAAACAAATCTATTTGCTTCAGGTGGGAAAGACGGTGCATATGAAGTCGGAAGCCTTTTGTCTTAAGGGGCAAACAAAATATATCTAGGTTGTCTAGCAGTTTCTCATTATTGATTTTTCAAGCAATGCAAGAATAGAGCTTGGAAAACACAGTTCCTGGCTGAAGAGTTCTTGGCTTTTAGACCAGAGCTTTATAAAATAGCATAAAAAACATGGAGGGGGGTGGAGGGGTGGATGGTGTAGTGGATGACGTATTCTCATCAAATGAAAAAATGGATTCATTTTGTTTGCAGTGACTGTTAATGTTATGGGAAAATGCAAATCAGCAAAATGATTTCTGCATTTTGCTGCTTAATATCTCTTTTAGAAGAGAAGAATGTATCCACCCTATTCCCTCCCCGGCTCTCCCTGCCCAGCTGGCTAGACTGTCAGCTGCCCCTAGAACCTGTGGTAGTAAACTGTAAAGTCCAATAGTAAGATATGTATTATTTCTGCCATGTGTATAGGACTTTTTTCCCCCACTGTAATTTATACTCAAATCCCTTTCTTTTTCACAGGATAAAAGTGGCTACCACTATGATAACTACCTTGCTTTGCAACATGATATTTCTGCTGGCATTTGGATTGGCTTCAGCTTTTAGCCACAGCCCTAGGACACCTGACAGGGTTACTGAAGCAGATATTCAGAGGCTCCTCCATGGGGTTATGGAGCAATTGGGCATTGCCAGACCCCGGGTAGAATATCCAGCACACCAGGCTACGAATCTTGTTGGTCCACAGAGCATTGAAGGTAGCTAATTTCTATTTTGAGTAACAATGAATTTATTAGCATGCTTTGGTAATTTATGTTTTATTTATAGATGCAGAAAGAATATCCTGAGCTTAAAATCATAGACTTCTTCACCATGTTGTTGCTTGATCTTTGTTTTAAAATCACCATTCATCTTCCACCTTCCTTAATGTAGTGTTTTTGGCAGAAGTAGTGGGGTTTTTTAATTTACAGGCTTTGCAGAAAAAGTTACATTGTCTTGGCATTGTCTGATCTATAGTGCCTCAAAACAATGGGTTTACTAATTTATTCCTGAATACTGGGTATAAATGTATCACATATGTATTTCACATGAAAAAACGTGATCTGTGGAGCCCAAATTTCATGGATTTTTAGAAACATTTGCAAACCAGAAGGGATCAAGTGTTTGTGGTACCATGTGAGATAAAGGGATAAACCTTACACTGGGCATGCTCTTCTCCCCATGTCCACAAGTAGCACCTCAAAACCGTGTTGCAGGGATGAATGCTCTGGGCTGAACTTCATTTTTTTTTGGCCAGCACCTCTGATCTCACACTGTGTAAGTTTTCCTTGGAATCAGTCTTTTATAGCTATGTAAATCATCATATCTGGCCCAAATGTTAGGATATTGGGATAATGTTTCAGTGTGTTGCTATTTTAACTGAACAAATCAGCTTTTATTTTGGCATGACAGGAAGACGTTGAAGGTATGAAACTCCAAAAATTATTGTTTATGTGTGAAAATCAAAACAGGGCAGAAGCCCTAACTTTCCTCTCAGAATTAAATCAATCTGACACATTTCAGTAAGACTCCACAGTCCATAAGTCTGTGTCCTCCGTTTTATCCTCATTCTGACCTACAGACTGTCCTAGCTAAACAGATACAACTGCTTTAATGGAGGCTGAGGAGACGATTAAAGCTGAATAGGCATTTCTACCAAATAATTGCAGACCTAAGTTCATATATTTTCCAAAGGAACTTTGACGGACATGTGTTTTTCTGCAAACCTAAATAACAGAGACTGAGTTTAAAGAGCATAATTTGGTCTGTACCCTTTTCTCCTTTATGAATGTTCATACGTAGAGAAACTGGGACAGATGGTAGAAGTGAGTAATTTTACTCTCCATTTTCCTCTTTTCCCTAGACATTTTTTAAAAAAGAGAAACCTTAGAAAATATAAGCAAGTCTGAATCTCTGGCAAATATTTAATATCAGCTGTTTGCTGTTACTTTCTAATTATAATGTTAGCAAAATCAGATTATGCACCTCTTTGTATAAGTATCAAAAGTTTTCTAGTGTTTGTGAGGCTGAAGTTATGCTGGTTTTCCAGTTGTCCGTACAGACTTCCACAAGCAGCAGGTTGGACAAACAGGTTTTTTTTCTCCTTTTTTTTTTTAAATTAAAAAATCCATCTGTGTATGTAACAGAGTAACACTGAAAGGTAATAAATCCAGTTGATTTATCATATTTAACTTTCCCCTCTTGCTCAGATGAGGAGGACTTTTTTTTCAAGCCTACCATGGATATTTAACAGCGATTGAGAAATTTCTGCAAAAGCAAAATGGTCTTGTGAGGTGAATGCTATCAGTCAGTGTAGAAATAGGCAAGTGAATCAGACATTTGTATCAAATGTTGCTTTTTATAGAGTATTCTGCGGTGAGTTTTTCAGACAGTAATCACTTGCTCTTTCTTTGGTTTCTCGTGGTGGTATGTGTCCATCTACAGATAGTTGTGTCTAAAAGTATCTGATTAGGAACTTCAATCTAAGAAAGTGCTGTTTGCTGTTTCAAGGTTAATGTTGCCTTGTATCATTGAACACAATATTTTCTCATACTGCTTTTTATAAAAAAGTACACATAATTCAGTAAATTTTCACCATGAGTTTATTTTTAAATATAGACCATGAATTACAGGATAGCTAATCCATCCAAACTTGCATTTCATTCTGAAGAAATAAAGTTCATATATTTTTAAATAACATCAGTACAAGGTTTTGCATTCTGAAGAATTCATCTGTGAGCTTCCCACAACATATTCACACTGCTGTCACTGGCTAATAATTCCGTGTGCAAGTGCCAAAAAAATTCTTCATGATAATAGAAAGGAAAACTGAGGGGCAAGGGAAGAAAGAGATTTAACAATTATTAGAATATGTCACAGCAAAAGAGGGTTTTCATCTTAAACACCATCATGGCAAAGTGGTAATTCACTAACTACTCTTCTGTTTTCATTGGGAATTTTTGCCTGAAAGTAATGGACAGTAAAATTGGGTATGAAATGCTTATTATATCAGAAATTCTGAGCTGCTAAAAATGTTGACTTCCAACCATTTTTCAGACTGTATGTTTTAGTGACCAATGTAAACATTTTAAAACCAGGTTCATTCCATGCCTGCATCCTCATCATTAAGGCCCTGACTTCTCTGGGGTGTCTTTGTTTCTCATTTTGACTAGATATTGCATCTCAACATGAAAACAACCCTCTATCAATTAGACCTTAATAAATTTAGTATGTTCCTACAGAAAATTGTTTTACTTAACAAAATGTTTTTGTCAGAAATGGCCCCAGCAGCACAGACCTGCAGCAGTGTTGATAGCTGTCATTGCCATCAGCTTCAGAGGAGCCACAATTCCAGAGGTACCACTGATTTTCAAAAGGCCAAGATTTCACCCATTATATGTGAACACTTGCAAGCAACATACTGTCAGGAAAAATTAATTTTTGTGGCTTTGGAATTTGGAAACACATTTAGGCTGCCATAATATAAACAAGTTTACTCTAGCAACCTGATTCTAATGAAATGTTTGCAAATTCGAGTGATTATTATATTAAGATTTTCCATGTTATTATTATTTCCACGAATAAGAGCTTGATCATTTAACATACAACAAAAATATTATTACTGTTAGTGCACAAGCGGATTTCCTGATCATGCTCATTTTCCATCTCAGCTTTCTAAATTTTTTCTGGTGTTAATCGTTGTATTTTGACTTGAAAATGCTAAAAACCAGAGGGTGGATGTGTTGCAAGGAACTATATATTATTATTCCCACCCTTACCTTCCCACCCACCCTATCCCTTCCACCCCAAAAAAAGTTTAGGGCTGTCTTGGCTGTACAAAGTGGAGTCACAAACATATTCTATGCCAAAGAAAACGAAAAAAAGGGCGCTTTTCAGGAAATACATTTAGTGGCATATGTTCTCTTTTTGAAGTGACCAGATAGTTTTCTTGTTGATGGATAGGAAAAAAATGTACAGCTTGTTAATTGAAAGGAATTTCTGCCTTTTATTGTGTTGAAATCCATAAAAGCATGGCTTTTTATTTTTCTTCTCCTTCCCTTTGCATGTGTCAATTTACCTGTTACTTCAGGTCAGGCTGCTAAAATAGGACTAATGTCTAGCAAATGCCTGATAAAAAGTTTAATCTAGGAGGAAATTACTATGAAGTTCAGGGAGGTGCAGAGGCAGCATGAGCTCTCTTCCTTTGCTAGGGCTCTGTGAGTTAAGTGGAACAGGACAAATATGTCACAGAAATGGGAATTTGCTGGCTGATTCCCTGTGCTCGTGTACTGCAAACAGCAGATGGCATGGCAGGAGCCAAACAGATCCTGCATGATGAGTGTCAAGTAAAAATGTTTTTAGTACTTGAAAGGGGTGTCTTAGGAGTAGCTTTTTTTGCTGGCCACTTAGATTTTTCATTCTGTACATCCCCTGATTCCTAAAAGTAATAAACCCATATTAAGTACTCTAATCTCTCTAGTAATATTTACTCTTCTTGTTAAGTCATCTTATCAGAAAGCTATATTGGAGTCACTTAGCAGCATTATAGAAAAGCAAAATACGAATTTTTAATGAGTAGCTTACTCATCAAAGTATACTTACTGTTCAGCTTATCACTAAAATTCTATGCAAGCCCTACAGGGCTACATTCAAGCTTTTACGGATAAGAAGGGGGCTGTATCTATGTTAAAAGAGAACAAAAGGATAAAATAAAAAAATTCATTCAACATTTCAAGCTCATAGAGGTTAATTTTTCTGCCTGGCAGGGAGTTTATAAAGTAAGAGACCACACTTTTTTTTCTTTCCTTGCATATGTACAGTTTTGTGCCAATATTTAAGGGTTTTTTTTGTTGTTGTTTTTTTGGGGTTTTTTTTTGTTTGTTTGTTATTGTTTGGTTTTCTCTTGTTTTCTTTTTTCCTGCGGAGTGGAAGGGAATAAGTGTATAATGTAAATTTCAGGCCTATTATAGCCTCCATAGAAGAACAGTAAAAATCTCACTTAAACACACGGGGGCACCAGTAGCTCATCTTGAGCAGTTTATAGCACTTAACTTCTTAATGGGAAATGTGAAGTCCCATTTTCCTTTCGCAAATACCATTGCCTGCCACAAATTCAATACAACAGAAAGCCTCTTGTGTGGTTTGTTTGTTTGTGTTTGATTTGGTTGTTTTTATTTCTTAGAACCACTTCAAATGAAATGATTGTTGGTAAAGGTGCTGGCATGACAGCCCGGCGTCTGAAGTTTTCAGTCTGCAGAAGAGGCATAATGCTGTCAACCGCAGTGGCAACATTAAATGATGGCTCTTAAATTGTGATCATTTTTAGGTATAAGGAAATATAAAAAATATGATGCCACTTAGGGAGGCTTTTGATTCTCCTGCAGAGACTCCTCATAGCTATTGGAAACAGGCTGGGGTTTACTTGATTGTTTTGAGAGGAAATAAGTACATGTTTATTGTTTTAGAAAAATGTAGTTACTGTTTTTCAGATTGAGATGATAAAACTCAAGAGAGTCTGGAACATTATGCAAATATGTCTACTAGCAACTGGTAAATAATGGCTTGTCAGCACAGACTGTGTACAAATAACACTCTACATGAAACTTACTGTCCATAAAATTATGCAGATTACTCATGCATGTTAATAGTGTCTATTTGTTTACATTTTACTAATAAGAAAACTAAAGGTATCCTTATTAGTGAATAAGTGTATTACTTTGCTGTCTGTCCTGTATCATACCTGCAAGACAGGTACTTGTTTCCTACAGGAACGGTAAAATCTTTGTACTAGAAAGTTGCAAAAACTTTAGCTGATGAATTCACTCAGTGAAACCAGTGCAGAAATGACCTTTGTGCTCATTCACTTTCGGGCTCACGTGTGCTGTGCTCATACCCCAACATACTTGGACTGCCTTGGGTGATTAGAAGTAATACCCATGGCTGTTTTATGGTATCTGGGGGTCAGCAAACACGGCAGTGCGGTGGCTGCATCCCCTCTGCTGCAGGTTCTGTGCCCTGCGCCGGAGTGTGTGCCAGCAGCCGGGGGAGCAGTGTCGGAGCGCGGGGCCGGCTGCTCGCGGCTGAGCTGGGGCAGACCTCCCACCGCCAGGGAGGCTCATTTGGGCTCCTTCGTGCTGCCAACCTCGTGCAAAGAATCCACACAATCGCCCGGGATTCGGGGTATTGTACCTGTTCTGCAGAGAAAGTCCTGCTGCACTTAAAACATAAAGTTGCATTCACGCTGGGGCTGTTTCGCTGCAGCACGAGTGACTTTAACCAGACACCCTGTTATGGGCCTGACGTGTAACAAACTAACTCAAACCTCAACACCACTCTGCTAGGCTCTGCTTTCAGGTTTTGTGTGTTGTTGTGGTTTTGGGTTTGTTGGGTTTTTTTCCAAATTATCTAAAAAGCCCAGAAAATATTATTGCAAAATTTAATATGGACATCTCAAATTTTTAAGATAAAATGAAAGCGGCAAACCTACAGTTTTTATACATTAGTATATAAATATCTGTATTTGTTTGAATATGACTAAAAATACCTATTTTCTTTGTATTTTATTCCACAAATTGTAGTGTTAAGTGTAACCAGAATTTGAGTATCAGGCAGCGGTGCATCTCATAAGAGAGGTGCCTTAGAATGCTAATTTCTGAATTTAAAAGCTAATGACAGTGCCAAATGACAGCAGTGGTTTACTCTGGATTTTCTTTATCTGAGTGATATGGCACAGGTCTGTGAAGAAACTGGACATAAAATGTTTATACCTCTAACTCCAGAAACAGGGAAATGATGAGGTGGTGTGACTTTATTTTTATTCAGGAAAAGTCTTGGAAAATTTAGCCTGTAATATCCTTGATTCCATATGAATTTATAAGCCATGACCAACAGTGAATAAGAAAGCCAAGCTGGTGTTTGTGCTGTTGTGTGGAGGTCATACCAGGTTACCTCAATGTGTTTCACAACTTTCCCTCTTGAGGAGCAAGGGCAGGATCCAGCAAAGGTGGCAGGTGTTTACCACTATGAGCTCTGCCACGACTGAACTTTGGGAACTGCCCTTTCTCGATGCCCCAGAGCTGTGGGAGGGGTGCAGGCACTACTCCTGTGTTCTCAGTGTGGCTGGGAACATGCAAGGGAAATTCTCAAATCTAGTGTGCTTGTCAGAGAAGTCAGTCAACGGAGAACACAAGAAGAAAAGAGTATTAATCCCTGTTTCTCTCTAGATCTCTGTTATTTGCATGTGGATCTGACTGAGGAACCTATTTAGACTTGAGGCTTTGAAACCTTTTCTTGAAACATCCTCCTTTTGTGATTGCAGGAGGGTGTGCAGGCATCACATACCTCTGCTGAGGAACCAAGAGGATAAAGTGACTCCAGCTCTTAAAACCCCCTACTAACCATTGTTATGTGGTACAGACTACTGCTGTTATTCATAAAGTCATCTTTAAAAGATGCCACCAAAGGAGAAAATGTCCCATCTCAAGCAGCTTTTGGGAAAGAAAGATGGCAGGTCTGTCGGGATTTAGAATTAAGTAGATTGTCATGTACCTAAAGATAATTAATCTATTAGAATTGGATTTGTAGCCACAATTATTTTTTTGTACATGTTAGTAGAGGGAAAAATCCAGTAGGAGAGGTAAGAAACCTGAAGAGGAAAGGGAGTATGATAGCTTCTGTATTGTCTGATGCTTTATAGTAACTATGTTTTCTAATACTGGCAGATGGTATAGAGAAATGTAATATGAATCCGTAAAATTCCATCTGCCCTTGGAATGTGGTCCCAAAGTATTTAAGAAAGTCTATCAGTGAAGATTGGCCAAATTATGACGAGCTCTTGTTTTCAAAGATTTTTTCCCTGCTTGTCTCTCACAAGGAGACTGAGGGGAGACCTCACTGCAGTTACAACTTCCTCATAGGGGAAGAAGGGGGGCAGGTACTGATTTTTCCTCTGCCGTGAGCAGTGGCAGGGCCCAAGGGAATGGCCTGAGGTTGTCATTAGGCTGGATATTAGGGAAAGTTTCTTCACCCAGAGGTTGTTTAGGCACTGGAACAGGCTCCCCGGGGCAGTGCTCAGAGCACCAGGCTGACAGAGTTGAAGCGTTTGGACAATGCTCTTGGGCACATGGTGTGACTCTTGGGGTGTCCTGTGCAGATCCAGGAGTTGGATTTGATGGTCCCTGTGGGCCCCTTCCTACTCTGCATATTCTGTGATTCTGTGAGCATGCTATGATTTTTACCTTTCTGCATTTGTTCTCTCATGCATTTCCCATGCTCCCACCTGAACTTTAAATTAAACTGCAGCAAGAAAATACTTTTAAGTTTATTTGGTTCCATGAAGAAATATTTTAGAAATCTAGACAGAGTCTCTTACTCTTCTTGATTTTGGTGTTGTGCCAGGAGATAGGATCTCTGTCTCCCTCCAAAGGTTTCCAGAGCTTTTTTCTCTGTTCTTGTCATGGTGTGTGTGCTCAGCAGTGCTCTCAGCTGCAGGGATGAATGAGAAGAAGAATGTCATCAGCTGAAGAAGCTGGTTCCTCCCCTTGGGATGCTTTAGTACATCAAGTTAGCTGATCTGAGTCCCTTTTGCAGCACCAAAGAGCAGCGTTGGGCCTGGTCTTACCCTCCAGGGCTCTTCATCTCCCCACTCTGTTGTATCCTCGTTGTGTGCCAATGCTTTTATCCAAGTGCAGAAGAAGCTTCATCTTGACTGGGACAGTTTTGCATGGATGGGCCTCTGCTTTTGGAGTTCTGAGGTAATACTGGCTCACCAAGGTGAGGCTGGAGCCTTGTAGCTCTGCACTGGAAATGCTCACAAGGAGGTAGTTTGGGGCAGTTGGGAAATCTGCCTGGTAGCAGCTGTCAGACAGGCACGGGAAGGTTTTAAACCTGCTGGAGAACCAGATGGGACCTTGAGCTATCTGCATGGAAAATTGGATGAATATGAATGGGGAAATGAACACGAAAGTTTTCTGAAGTTCAGTGGGGCAGTAGAGACAAAACATGGATGTTCTAGATGTTTCTGGGGCATCCAGGCTTCATATTACAGGAGTGAAAGGAGTATTCTTCTAGGAATGTGTTGACACTGATGGAGCATTTGGACTTCTCATGCAGCTGGTGTCAGTGAATAAAGTATTCCAGTCTTTTGTTGGCACATTTACATTTATAGGATTGAAATAGTGTCCCATCCCTCATGGGATAAAGGAGGTCACTATTTTCCTTTTGCTGCCCTGTTTCCCAGGCCACGTGCTGCACACGTGGCCAGTGGCGAGGTTGTGCTGTGGCAGTGACAGGAGGGTGCTGTTTGCTGACTTGGGTTTCTTTTTCACTCTGCTGGTGAGTGGTGGCTGCAGGGCAGAGTGGCAGAGGGGCCCATGGCTGTGTGCTGCTCGATGCGCTGCGTGTGTAAAAAGGGTGAGCTTATCCACATGGTGAAGTGCAAAAGCCACTGCTCAGCTGAAGGACAAGTTAATATAGTCCATTAGAAGACTGTTCAACCAAGGCAGGCATAAGAGATTGCTTTTTTTTTGCTTTGTCAGCAAGTGGGCTGCTGGATTTTTCTATTGTGTATACAATTTGAATAATAATGACATATAAGCTACTGTTATAAATTTATTGTGAGAGGCATGAGCATTATTTTGGTCCTAACCATTTCACAGTAAGAGCCTTTCATATCTTAAATATTTGTACTGTTTGTAATTAAAATATGGGATAAAATTGAATTATTCACTGAAAGCAAGATCAGTAATTGTGTGATGTGTGTTCTTAAGTCTTTAGAAAATTTTGTCCCTCTGCACAGAAAAAGAAAATTAGTCTTTATAGTTTTAAGAAACTCTGTGTCATTAAGGAGAAGGCAAGCTGACTCTGGAATCTGGGATGCCTGAACATGTATAGCTGTAGTGTTTTTGGGTTTCCCGAGGCATGCTCTTGAATGGTTAAGGAAGTTGGCTAGGTTTGCATTTTTCCATTCTTTGTTCTCCTATGCTTTTTCTCCTTCCCTATTCTCTTATTTAGCAGCTTCTGTGGAATAGACAAAACGTGATAATTTATAAGTTTTTCAGTTCTTCTCACTTCCCATGCTTAATCAATCTTAGCGACCAGGATAGGACTCTCTAGGATGCAGCTAGTTGAGGAGGCACAGAGAAAATGGCACTGGGGCAGTAAACCCTTTAGAAGTGTTAAAAAGGGTAAGGAAAACATAAATGCGTTTTTTGCATGCAGGATTTTTCAAGCGTTTACATGGTGGGGAGTCCTGCAGATAATAAAGGAAAATAATAAGTAAGTTAGTGGATGGTGTCCCAGTTTAACATATGAGAGCACTGGGAAGCATTCTGTCAAACCTGCCTTTGATTAGGGAGATGTTCCTTTCGAATGTGACAATGGCCCAACAAACGCAGATATGGCAAGATGACTGGGGATGAAAGTGCAGGATAGTATGGGAAGCTGTCACTGTGAAAGGAAAAAGATGTATCTCTGATTCTTTGAGGAGACACTATAAACAATCGTGAAGATTTTTCCCAATGATAAGAACAAATAGTCCAGATTAACAAAAGATTGTGCAAAGCAGGAAATACGTTATTGCATCTCTGATTAATATCTATTTGCTCCCTCGGGAACCTTGGGCAAATGGGGTAAGGTATACCAGGCTTCCTCTGCAGCTCATGTTTGCTTTGAGTTTGTACAGGTCAAGATAAGAGATGCAATTTTTGCTCAGGGAGAAGATTCCCCTGTGAATATGTGAAGGGCTTGGGCACTCTGACTGAGGCATCTAGTATGACTCTAAGTAAAGGGCTTTAACCTGGGATTTGGGATTTATTCACTCACAACAGATAGTCATGATCCTTCCTATTTTGTATCTCCTTGCTAAGATTGGCCAGACTACCTCTTTTCTGAGTTTGTAATTGGGGTAATTCTATCTCTCCTGTGATACGGGAAATGGTTTCAATGAGACAGAAAGGCAAATTTGTCCTATTATTTCTCTTTAAATGTTCTGCAGTAATATTTCACTTTTGAAAATCCATTCTCATTGACTTTCTTAAACAGACTCTTCTGGGGGACAGCACTGCCTGTTTATATTTGATATGGAGGATTGCTCCCCTCAGAGTAGTTCCAGCTATGCTTTACCCTACCAGTGGGATGGCTAACAGTAGGTAAAACTTCAGTGAACTAACAGCATTTCCACTGGATGTATTTTACCAGGGAAATATTCCATACTTGCAAGAAATTGGTTGTTCTTTGTGTTTCTTTTCCCTCTTTTTTTCCTTCAGGAATGACGTGGTTATGTTGTCTGCGTGGGTGGGAGACCATACAGACAGTATTGCTCTTACAAAGACATGAGCTAAAATGTATGCACTTCAAACTTTTAATCATTCCAAGGATCTCTAATTGAAATGATACCAGTAGCTGATGAGCTGGTAAAATACTTTTCCCGAATTATAATAATGGTGAGAGGCATTGTTCTTTTTTGTTTTACATCCTGCAACAGTTCAAGACTAGTGCTAGATGACTACATATATACATATATTTTAAATAAAATTCAAAGCTTACTTGGGACAATACTGATCTAAGCTCAAGAGACCTAAATCTGTAGTTTATCTTGTAGGAATGTAAAATGCATACATGCTCACAGAAATTCTGCACGTGAAAGGGAGCTGATTGTTTTGGAGTGATTTTTTTGCTAGTATGTGGCACAGAAAGCCTGTTCATATAAGTAAGGAGATATAGGGAAAACATAGGTTTATCTAGCTCATCCTTTCTCAGTACAAGGGTGTTGTCTATACTATTCTGGATTTTTGATAGTCCAGGTTCAAATAATTTAACAATGGTCCCTCTCATGGTTCCTTTGGATACGAAATTATGAAAAGTTTCTCAATATTTAGTTATCTTTTCTTTCAGACTCTGCCTCAAGGTTCAAGAAACCAATCTTGTGCTATTTCTGTAGCTGACTGTATATGTTTGTATCCCAATATTTTGACTTGGTAGCTGCAGTATATCCTAATATGTTTCTTCAAACCAGTAGTGTTATAATACCAAAACTAATGCAACTAATGAAAGTTACTGTACATAATACCCCTACTTCGTATATTCATAGCATTTCATTTTTATTATTGTAGTCTTCGCTGAGTACACTATTTATCAGAGTTTATAAAAAATGAGCTTTGCTGATACTATTAAATCACTCAAGTGTGCTAAATTATGGCACCAGAGCAGGTGCTATTGTCTGCACCTCTTTAAGAAAGAAAGGAAAAACCCTCAAATGATCCCAGACATTTATACCTAAAGGAAACAATCCTTTATATTAATATAAAAAGATTGGTTTGTACTCAGTCAAGGGAATTCTTGGCAGTCAGTTTAAACTTACATGTATATATAGCACACTGGAGCCTGCTAAGTACCTCTGTTTTCTTTATGGATGGAGCTTTGGTGCCAAGAGGTCTGCACCACATGCAAGCACAGATAGGCTTCTATCTGATGGATTGTCCCATAGTGAACCACATTGTATACAGGAGGTTCAAACACGTATTGATTATGTGGTTCCGTAGTTTACAGCACAATCATAACCTGATGCTTTTAAGTACATATATGTAATCAATCTTCATGTGAAGGAACTCAGCACAAAAGAAGTATTTTATGCTATATATTAGACATTATATTAAATTACATTAGAGTAAATGTATGTTATACATTTTTTTAACCTCATAGCCATAACATTATTGTCATCTTTGTGTGGACTATGGACTGTAAATGTATAATAAAGTTCAGAGTGGGTATAATGCTATTCTGGTTTTAGTACCAGGTCTCATGGTCAGCTACAAGCAAAACCCCATATAACAGAGATGCAATTTTTTTATAGGGGTGGTTTTATGTTTGTTGCATATCTGTAAAACTTTTCTGCAACACTGCATTACAGAATAAGAGACTTGTACTTGAGAGGGAAAATTAGCACATTGATTAGATTTTAGCCCATTGTGCAAATAAAATGGAAATATATGTGCTTATAGACTAACTTGCTTCTGGTATTATAATGCCAACATCCAACCGATCATTTGTAAAATTCGTTTTCAAAATTTGCCTCAACTGCCACTTCTAGATGTAGAAATGAATACAAAATTTGTATTTTGTATTTGAGTGCCTTCTGTTAGCAATTTTTTCATGTGATTATGTTAGCTTACGATGTTTGGCTGTATAAGAGATGATTTAGGCTGGTAATGTTTATTTCTAATTTGGGACAGGAGTACTTGAATGATTCTTTTGGAGAAGCTTTCATGTTCAGAGGCTTTATTCACATCTTATGGATCTATGAAAAATATATAAATTGAAAATAAGACTATTTGGTGATAATATGGTGATTTTGCTATTTACCCGACCAGTTGTGTCTGCATTCACTCTTTAACTCATATTTTCCAGTTGTTCAAATTCCTTTTCCTCTCAATTCATTGTTAGTAGAATTTATATGTTGACTGTATGTTGTTATCCCTCATTATATAGAGTTTAAAAAAAAATATTACTTTGCTGTCACACAACCATCTCAGTTGCTGCAGTGTGTGTGGTGGCTGGCTTTGTCAGGGAAAAAGAACATGCTTGAAACTAACTTTTTATTTGTCTGAAATTCAAAAGAATAGTGTACAATAGTATTTAAAAAACTCCAGAAGCAGCTGGGGTTTAGCCTGTGGATGCATTTGGCCAGTAAAGCATGCAGAAAAGATGTGGGACAGATAATTATTCGTAGAGAGGCGTAGACACCAAGAGTGGCCTGAGCTTGGTTCCCAAATCTTTAGTGGAAGACCCTGCTTGTCAAAGGCAATGCAGTCAGCTGAGGCATGTGGGAGAGGGCCACAGCACACCACTTTTGGGTGCAGTTGTCCAAGAACAGCAGGCCCATCACTGTGTCCTCTGCCACTGCATTACAAAACCTGCTGCACACAGTTGCTGTGACCCTGCAGTGATGATGCTCTGGGTCCCACAGGGAAAATGTGCGTATGCATGGTGTGGAAGTCACTGACTGGGATGTTTTGTAACACGTTGACTATTGTGGAGGCGTATGTGAACAAGAATCCCCATCAACAACAGGGACTCTTCACCACTTTTGATCATTACAACAGGAAATGCAAATTTACATATAAGAATTGGTTTGATTTAAAAGTAATTTTTCTAGATGTACACAACTGAATTTGCTAGCATACCCCAGATTCCCAAGGACCTTAATACCTTAAGTCCCCCTGGGACTTAATTTACTAATGTATTTCTAGGCTGTGCAGGTAGTATTTCTTTCCACAGTGTCATTAACTTTGTCCTCCTGCCATGATGCTGTCTTGCCATATCTCCTATTGTTATTTACTACAATGAACAGTAACAGTATCAGTGAAGATGTCTGTGCTTTAAATGTATCAGGTTTCATTATTGTCTCATGTTTCTTTTTCTTTGCATTTTCTTGCCTAAAAATTTCATAGGCAAGTTAAAAAACAACCCTAAGATTAATAATATGTGGCCGATTTTGTTTCCTAGTTTCATTTTTAATTATCTATTAGAAGTTACTTCATTTATGTCATGGTTATGTTTCTAAAAAAGATGCTTGGAATCTAAACTTGGATTTGTCTCTAAAACAAATATATATATATAAAGAGAGAGATATTATATTTTAAATTGAAATTTAGGTTACTTGGACCAGCTAAAGTACTTACACTTTTAACCTTGTAAAAGACTATGCGTGAATTGTCTTTGCTAGGTGGTGCACACGAGGGTCTCCAGCACTTGGGTCCTTATGGCAATATCCCAAACATCGTGGCTGAGCTGACAGGAGATAATGTACCAAAGGATTTCAGTGAAGATCAAGGATATCCCGACCCTCCAAATCCCTGCCCTATTGGAAAAACAGGTAATTCAGCTGTAGCCCTTGTACCTGTGTCTTCACTGCACATCTTCCTGTCTTTCAGCACTGAACAACACTTGATCAGCAATGGGGGTTTTTTTCATTCTCCTGGGGTAGGAGAAGAACTGTTGAGAAATTTGGTGTTTTAGTGTTTCAGATGAGGGGTTTTTTTTTTAAATTAATATGTGCACCTTCTGTATTGCTATATGACTGCTGGAAAAGGTCACATGGAAGAAATCTTCTTGACCTCAGATTAGCAGATAGTGAGATTTATGAGAGCATCTCGTTCCCGAGGGAGTTCATTTTTAAGCTGGCCCCTGAAAAAGGTTATTCTGTACAGATGAGATTTACCCTTATTTTAGAGACTTTCATTGTGCCAAGAGGAATGAAACTGTCTGCCCTGATCTCCAACTCAGACCATGAGTCAATATTTAAGATACCTTGGCTCCAATCCATGTGTTTTTATAGCTCACTGAGGGTGCATCTATGCCAAGAAATGGAGAACTACATGGATGTACCCCAAGGCATTGCATGCAAGCTCACCCTGGCAGAGGGGCAGTGCAGCCTCGGAGAGCCAGAGCAGTGCCCAGGACACACCAGGTGTCCCTCAGCCTGCAACTGCGCAGGTACCGAGCCCTGCGGGGGCTGGTGCTGAGGGGTCACTACAGCAGCCTTCCATACCCTGAGAGAATGGATGTTTTTCATGTTATTTGAGCCAAGGAATGACTTCCAGTACTGAAAGCAGTAGTAAAACACCCATTGGCTGCCTTGGGAACTGGAACTGGGAATGAGCACTCTATTTTTCTCTCATTTTTTATTTGTGAGCTAAGAGATCCTTTCAAAATGTTTTCTGTTTAGTCTTCTTTTATGTTATTTGGATAATGCAGAACAGTTGTCTGTATTCTTATTTAAAAATGTTCTAACTAGCTTAGAATTCATCAAAAAATAATATTTGTTATGAGAAGTTTTGTGAAGTGTTTTTGCATTTAATTCAAAAATTTGACAAAATTTCAAATAGTCCTCCCTTACTGTTTTCTATTACAGCCCATTTGGTGATGATGCCTGCATCTCTTCTGAAATAATACCTCATCTTCCAATTTGTTCACTGTAGCTGTTGTCTGACAAGTTGCAAATGATGGGTTTAGATTTTCTCACACACACAAGCAATCACACGGACTTTCTATCTTCTGTGCTTGCCCATTAGACTTCTGTTTGTGATTAGATAAATAAATTAAAAACATGGCTTCCAGGGAAATGCCTTTGAAAATCCCTTCAATTTTTCTTTCTTAGGTGAAATAAAAGTAGTTAGCTAAGCTAATACAGTCAGATCTGAACACAGGGAATTTGTAGGGAAGTGCTGCCTGCTCAGATAAATGGCTCTGTCATAGGTATGCTGTGAGTGAAGATAGTATCTACTAGGATTAGAGTAAAATGTTTTTCAGAGCCTTAAATGGAAATTCAAGTGGTGACTGTATTATGCATACAAATTACCAGAGGCCTTCCTCAATCAGGTCTGTGGATTTGCTTAATGGAAAACAATTTTTCCAGTCACTGTCTACATATGCACATTCCACAGCAGGAATACATAAGGCTGGAGCACTTGAGTTGAAGACTTTAGCATTAGCAGTCATAGAGGACACCCACATGTCCAGCTGCCCTTTGTGTTTTCTACCAAAAGGCACAAATGCTCTGAGGTCTACCACACTTCTGTTGTCACCTGTTTCTCTCTTGATAAAACCTTGTTCCTGCTGAGACTGAAATGATTTCTAAGTGTTTTAATAGTTTCTGTTATTTAGCCAGTATGAAGAGTTTTCCCCTGTTTTCTATTGGGGCAATTTTATTTTTTCGCCCATCCCAAGGAGAAAAGAGAGAAAGCTGGATCTGTTGGACTCAGAATAACCTCCTCAGGTCATTGAATCAACTCAATTTTAAGTCAAGGTCTTTACTGTTTCCCACATCTAAGGGAAAAAGATAATCCATCTGCAAATCTTTTTACATGATGACACACAAGGACAGAAGGGAAAGTCCACAGGTGTGTGCTTTGGAGTGCCTGTGTTCTGGCAGATGTTAGCTGTTTGAATGCCCAGCATCATGCCCTGGCTGGTAGGATCTCCTTGGGTATGTCTGAGAGGAACTTGGACTGCAAGCTCCGCATGCTGGCAAAGCAGTGGGAGCTCCAGGAGCAGACCCTATCCAAAAAGCTACTCTGGTCTCAAGTTGCTGAAACTTTGTTTAAGCTAAAGATGACTTATTTTGGTAAAAAACCCAATGAGTTGATTTTTTAAAAGGATATTATCTTGATGTGACAGTGTCTACAAAACCATCCATTGTGGTTAAAGGAGGTTTCTGGACCAATCAGATTAGTTACCAATCTACAGAAATGTCTTCATCATAAAACTTCTGCTACATAGCATTTTTATGAGATCTTATGATGCAGAAATGATTTTCAGCCAGTTTGAACAAAGTAGCAAACCAGAAGTGGAGCTCCAGGAAGACCTACACAGTGAAAGAAATTCTGTCTTTGCTCACAGCACCGTTTTACCATGACCTTCAAAAGTATTGCCTTGCCTATTTCTAAAACTATCTGTGAGTGTTTAAAAAAAGAAAAGAACATCCCTTCTGAATCAGAACAGAATGCAGTTCTAGGTAAAATCAAGTGCAATAATTAAAAGAAAAACATAAAGGAGGGGAAGATCTTGGAAAATTAATCTCTTCAGTTTTGAAGTTTCATTAAGTTGTGAGGGTTTGGTTTTTTTTTAATGAATACATTCTGAAAAACTCATTTCAAAAGGAAAAAAAAACCTGGTATTTTCTAGTCATCCAGTTGTTTGTGTTTTTTTAATTGCATGATTACATTTAAGAAGTTTGCTGACTAATATGGCACATATTGTGTGTTTCAAAGCTACTAAGCACTCAGTGCTTTCTTTTGCAGTTGATGATGGGTGTCTAGAAAACACCCCAGACACAGCAGAGTTCAGCAGGGAGTACCAACTGCACCAGCACCTTTTTGATCCAGAGCATGACTATCCCAACATGGGCAAGTGGGTGAGTACACGTTTCTTGCTTATTTTTGTTGCATGTGAAACTGGGTATTGCCTGCTGTATGGGATGCTATGAAACCACAAGGACAATATTGTCCTTAATGCTGGAAACATTACTTCCTAAGGGAAATTTCTCAAAAAAGGTGAACTTGCCCTGAAAAATAAAAATAGTGCTTGTGCTTGATAAACACCCCAGAAAAATAGAAATCCTTGTTCTATTACCTGTCTGTAGTGGGTTGGTTCGCCTCTTTTAGCATGACAGCTATGTATGTGCTTGATACATGCAAAAAACCACATTTCAAACTACAGTGAACGTGTAGCCAAAATTAGTGCAGATCTTAGGACAAGATTTCAAAACATAAAATGGCCTTAATCTCAAAGAATATCCAGGTTCAGTGGCTGTTCATTGTTCAGCTACTTAGATATAAAGTAGAAAGAAAATACAAGTAGATGGAGTGCAGCAGCTTAAAATACCTTAAAAATCAATGATCAGACAACTTGCTTTAAGGAGTCCTCTCTGCCATAAGATTTTGGAGGACTTGATGCTGCTTCTTTGTCTAGTCAGGTTATGCACTGTATTATATTGAAAGCCTATCTGACACATCACATATAATAAACGCAGTGAGCTACACTAAGGGCAAAAATCTTGCTCTGAGCATACAAGGACTTTAATAACCACAGCTAGACTGTTTCTGCAGGCTAGGGGCTCCAAAGAAAGCTCTGCCACTTAATCTTGGATTACATCAGTTAAAATGTCCAATCCCAAATCCATTTTCAGGCGCCAGGAAAACAATAACAGTGATCATAATTTATGCTTGTAGAGCAAGTAATGAAATCTCATTTTACATTGTTATAACACTTCACTTAAGATTGCACTAAACCAGTGCTCTGTAAGCATATATCGATAAATGGACATGTTTGGCAGTCTCTTCTCCTGCTGTAATTTTAATACAATGATTCATCTTCAGAATCAAACCAGTTTAAGATTTATAGTCTTAATTACTTGTGTGAGTGCTAAATTTCTGGAGAGCATCATGCCAAAAATCAAAATTTTGGAAACTTGTTGCATTCTAAGTAATTACCATCAAAGGTTTTCATTTAAAAAACACCAGATGGTGAATTTTCTTATTTATGCCAGATAAGGCTGTTAGTTTTCTTATTATTCATAAGTATTTTACTTTCATAATACCATTCTGAAGACTACAAAAGCACTTCTTTAAATCTTTGGCCTATAGCAATATTTCAGAATCAAGCATACATACTGTGTTGTCATCAGCAACATATCTACCTAAAAAATTATGGTAAATCATTACTGAATCCTGGACTTTTTCTGTATCTCTATCCATCACTACTATTTCAGGGGAAAAAGCTGCTCATGTATGGATTAAAACACTCTTAGGTACTAAACAGTAATCATATCTAGCTGCAGCTTAGCCAACTCCAGATCTTTTTAATTAGAGATGAAACAGCTGGTCATGTGCATGAGCAAATGTTCTGCCGAGATCCAGGAAAATAGCCCTGATCCATCTCCTAATTGCATATTACTACATCGTAAAAATGTAAATACAGTGGTATCTTTTTGTGGCTGGCTTTGTTATTTTTAATTCTCTGGAAAAATCAGGGAAGCACTCTAAAAATTAGCTGTTTGAGACCTTATAAAGGAGACCTAAAGTAGATCAGATCTTTTAGGGCACTCACTCTTGTCTGCATTAAGTTGTAAATGACCAACACAGCTGGCTGTGGACTGCCCAGCAGGTAACTGTTGCATCCTCATCCTCCCACTACCCCCAGCCCCTAAAATTCCCTCTGCCCACAACAGTTTGCTCCTGCTTCTGTCGAAGAGCCCAGGACCAGATGCTCAGGGGCTGTGACAGCTGTGTGCTTACAGACTGTGTATTTCCACCAGTTCCTGCAAGCTGTGTGGGCACTAGGCTGTCACCACCAGCTGCAGCCCTTGCAGGTGGCATCTTCTGGACCCGTGGAGGCTGGCATGTGCTCCCAGCTCTTGGGGGAGCTTCTCCCCAGCCTTTTCCTACCCCTGTGGTGTTGAGAAAATGTTGCAGTTCCCAGTGACTTGCCCTTTCCAGGAGCCTACTTGCATTCCTTGGTGTAACTACAGAAAAACCCAAATTACATTAGCAGGTCAGAAAAAAAGGACCTGCATCTCCTAATGGGACAGCAACAGGTTGGTTGGCTTGTTTTGGTGACAGACCATCATGCTTGCAAAGCTGAGGGATCTCTGCAGTATCCTGTGAATAACAGACACATTTTATAAGGGTCAAGCAAGTCTAGAAACTGTCTCATGCAGCAAAGCGCATGGGTGTGTAGATGCTAAATGTTATGTGTAAATACTGCTAATACATCTGCAGGTACAAATATATATAAAAATCATAATAAATATATACTGGGTTAGGAGTGGGACGAAAAAGGAAGAATTTTTCTGTCTTTGGGACAACTCCCCATATATCAATATGCTGACCTGTGAGAAGTCTCAGGAGCAGACTCTGTTTATAGAGTGAGACCCATGGCTTATACTCTCCTCCCCTCCCCTCATATGTGGAAAACGTAGAGGGGACAGTGGAAATAGTAGGATGAGTGACTTTTGGAGTTTTCTATCCTTGTGTACAATCCTTCTAAGATTTCAGGGTTTTTTTCCCCAGTTCAGACTTTTCCTCACCAGACACAGATACTTGGTGAGTGTGCCTTTCCTGCATCTTGTAAATTGGCTCTTTAGATGGTTTGAAGAAGTGTTGTTGGCATCCAGAAAGACTTGCACAAAGAAAATTTACAATATACAATTTACAACCAAATCTAAAAACCACTTTTATATATTGGTTGTTAGCATTTTAAGTTCTGATCTTTTTCCACTCAAATCTCAACGTGTAGTACTCTAAACCAAGGAGCCAAGAGGATGCCAAGGAAGCTCCAGGAGTGAAGGAAGAGTAGCAAATCACATGCGGCATGTCTCTACATGAGGTATATCTTTAACTGAAGAAAACTCTGTGCCTTCATCCCTAACAACCTCTCAGTGAAGGATGAACATGGGCAAATTTTGGTGGCTGATGAGGTCAGGCCATTACGCAGTGGAACATATTTTCAGGATTGCTATTATCATACAAATATATTCTTAGCTCATGCTCCATAACCATATTTGCTATGTATTCCACATAATGCTACAGTAGCACTTAGGGTCTTAAAACATTCCCAAACAGATTAAACAAAATATTGTTTTCTTGAACAGGAAGAGTTCAATTGTAAGTAATTTTTCAGAATGATGGAAATGCTAGCTCCAGTAGTCCATGGAGTTCTTTTTATTTCGGTAACACCCTTTTTCCTCTCATGAAAGTATAAGGTCAGATAGTTTTTACAAAGAGAGGCTTTGGTGGTGCTTTGTTTCCTAAGGAGAATAATTCATGCATCCTTGAGTTTCTTTAAAATGTTAAATTTAAGGTTTCCTGAAGTGAGCTCGCATAAATGACTAGCCAAGAATGTCCCCCTTGGCCAGCTTCATCTCTGTTCCCTTTGGGAACAGCTCAGACAAAATAACTGAGGTTGGACAAGAGATAGGCTTTGTGAATTTGAGGTTTAATGAACACAAGAAGTACAAAACAGACAATTTTGGCAGATTTCATTGTAACACTTGAAAATGTTTGTTTTTTCTCATATCAAGGCTGCAGAGAGAGTTAGAAGTGTTTGGTGAATTTGTCTCGTGCTAGAATTACACTTTCTATTTATATAATCAATGTTAGGTCAGTTGTTTATAGCAGAATTAATGGCCTTGTTTATATAGTCTTCTGCTTTTATACATGTAATTCTTCTCTCCTTCCATTTTCAGGTTAGGGTTTGGTTTTGGTTTTCTTCATAACACAGAATTGAAACAAAATGTGTTGAACATGTGTGTGTTATTCCAGACTTTATTAGAATTCACTACTTATAAGAAATACAACAATATGTGGATGCACTTATGTAAACTATGGTCAGAGGGGGTTTTTTGTGTTGGTTTTTTTTCTTTTTTCTTTTCTCATCATCATAACTTTCTCCTCTGCCAAGATGTTTCTGGCAGTTTTTAAAAGGTTTGCCATTAAAAATGTTATAGACCAAATGGTTTTTAGAAACTTTATTGAGGGCACTACTTAAACAAAGGAAGAGTTGGCGCTGAACTCCTTTCAGCAGAACTTTGCACTGGGAAGTGTTGATATCTGGAAGGGAATAAGCAAAGACAACAAAACAGTAGGAATGACTCTTATTTCTGTTTTTAAAAGGAATTAGAAAATCCCTTGTAAAGCAAATATTTTTTGTTCCCATTCTTGTGTCACCTCAAATGTATAGCAAGATATACCAAAGGCAGGACTCCTGCTGCCTCTCCCTCCCATTCTTATTTTTCTTTTTTCCTTCTGCTTCTTCTTAAAAAAAAAAAAAAAAAAAGAAAGTATATATGTATTCATACCATGTATCACATGATGGGGAACATCCAGACTATTCCAGCACATATTTGAAGTACTTATTGCCGAAACACGGGGAATAACATAGTGGAAAATTACTGGCTTTTTAATTGTTGATAAGGCTGTGACTGCTCCTGAAGAATTCCAAATGTTAGCAGGAACATACAAGTATTTGTTTGTGGTTTATTTCTCCCATAAAACTACACACTCCTGTAGACTTGCTAATATTTAACAGCAAAAGCAGTATTTTAAAAGAAGATTGTCATGGATTTGATGGCTGTGTTGGTTTTTTTTCCCTTCCAGAGCAAGAGTTTACTCTTTGAGAAAATCAATGGTGGTCCAAAAAGAAGAAAGAGGGTAACTATCAGAATATTTTATAGCCCCTATATAATCTAGAGACCTAGTAAAAATTAAAATCATATTGTTGAAAGGAAGAATTAGTCTAATGCATTCATATTATACTTTAGATTATGTGTAAAGTCAGGGACTCTCTGTGATAAACTACTATAGCTGGCTTCAGGACTGAACACTGGGTACAAGATTTATTTCTCTAAATAGCCTCTTACTATCAGAAGATGCACTTAAGCGTAGAACACCATAAAACTTCATATTTTCTGTGTTTTAAAATTGATCCTATTTGCTTAAAACAATTTAAAATTATTTAAATATCTCTAAAGCAGGATCTGAAATTCCCTACTAAAAATCTTAGTAAATTTAATTACCACTATCTATGCGTGTGAATATGGTTTTGGGTGTAAATAACACTAGAGGTGGTTTTTTATCTGATCTACCTCGGCTGAAACTCCTATCTCTGTGTCCCACTTGCTTGAAAGACAAAGATGAATGGGTTCTCATACTTCTGCTCCTGTAACAAGGAAGGCAATCCACATAGAGAGATTCTGCACAGTCTGCCTCACTACTCTCTCTTTTTTTGTATCATCAGCCTTTCTTTTATTAAAAAAAAAAATATCAGAGTCTATGTCTTTAGTTTTGCTGGTGGTGTATTATTTTTAGAAAAAGGAAAAGTCTAGCTCTCTGCCAGAAAGCAGCTTTTCAAAATATGACAGCACAGTTTATATTGTAGATCAAGTAAATATAATTTAAAATAACAAGCATAAGTGAAGATGATTTATTTATTTAACTCTCAGAATTTAAGTCTTGCTAGAAAGGGAGAAGATGAGTTGATTTCTTCCTGATTCAGACATCATTGGTAGTTGACACTTCGATCATAAGTTAATGATCCAACCTGAGCTTAGCATCTGCGTCGTGCTTACATTTGATTTTTGAGTTTGTTAGTTGAAAAGCAAAAAAGGGTTGGCACCTGACTTTAATTTTTAAGTAAGTAGAATTTACTCTGGAAATAGTTCAGCAGAGTATTTATTAATATCTAGAACAGCATGTTAAGTGGAATACATGCAAAATATACATGAGGAAAAAAAAAGAAAAAAAGAAAAAAAGAAAACTTTCTGTCTGTGAGCTGACTGACATAATTGAATACAGAAGAAGTACTAGCTGGAGACACTTGACAGCCACATGGGCAGGGGTATCCCAGAATTCTGAAGGTGAATTGTTTTACAGCAGATTTATTTTCCTAGCAGCGACATGTCACTAAATGCTAAATTTATTGGAATTTAAATTATTTTAGAGTAATACTGTAGTGATTATTAATGCTTTAATGAACAATTCAGAATTTTCACTTTATCAGCAGAAGAGTAACCTTGAACTGTCAGCAGCGGAGTGTATTTTTCAAGAAATCAAAAAGTCCACTGGATTCCCCTCCTGCCTTTTGTGCTCCCTGCCACTCCTCCTCCATGCCTTTCTGCACAGACATAATTTTGGGATCTGGCAACAGATTGATCTTTTGCATCTTAATGTCCCCACTTGAGGTTAAACCAAGTCCTGTGTAACAAGTTCTGTGTACGTAGTAACCCTGTTGTGTCTATTCAGGGCTATAGTGACACAGTCACAGAGGCACTACTGGAGTCTAGAAAACCATATACTCTAAGCATGTGTGTACATTCATATATCTATATGTACCTGTATAAGCACACGTGCAAGCCTACATTCACATAATCAGTGTATACAGCAAAGGCATGCATTCACCATTTGCTGCTGTGTTAGTTTCTTTGCAGCACTCGCAGGGCAAGACAAGGAGGTTTACAGTGATGTCTAATTTTAATTAGCAATTCTCCCCTTTTTAAAAATTCTATGCCTGCAGACAGCCCTGTCCAGAAGTGTCAGGACCACTTCTGTGATCACTAAGTTGCCGTGGGCTCAGAGCTGTGTACGAAGGTGCTCGGGAACTTGCATTACTTTGAATTCTGCACAGCTGCATGGGATTAAACATATTTTAGTCAAATCAGCCAAAGTATTTTGCATTATATTTCGTGTTTTCTTTTGCTGGTTAAGAAGGATTCAGAATTTTATGTAGTCTCATTCTCTTCTACTTTATTTCAAAAAGTAGCAAGCAAGTACCATTCCAAAAAAAAGACCAATTAATCTTCCTAGGAATCTTCAAATAATTCCTAGAAGTTTATGCAACAGTTGAATTTGACTAAATTAACATTAAACAGAACTTCTTTAAACAAACACAAACAAATCATTTACATATGTCTTATTTTTAACAACTTAAAGCACTGGAGTTAGTTTATTTTCAAAGATTTTTCCACATTCATTTCTGGTTCTTAATATTTTTATGTTTTCACTTGCAGCAGGCAAAACACCCCAAACCCAATAGAAGTAGTAGAAGTAGGCAAAAGGGCTTCTCTGTGCTATGACTAAGTATTAATGATAGCATCCACAAATCTGGAGAAATCCAAGGCCTTAAACTTGGAGGCAGATAAACCCCAAATGTTTTCCAGAGATTTGACAAATACTTGGGATAGTTGAAAATAAATATGCCCATTTGGAATGCCTTTTTTTTTTTTTTTTTTTTATTTTTTTTTTTTTAATTCTTAAATTTTGGTGAAAGAAGCACAAAAGTATCTTAAGAAAAGTAATTTCTGTGACACAGTCAGCCTGACAAGAATCAGGAGATACTGGAAAATTTGCATTCCTCCAAAGTTTGTCCATAGGCAAACAATTTTTATTAGCATCAAAAATCTTCACACTAGAATTTTTGTCTGTATCTGTGTGAAGGAGACAATATATGCTTGAATTTTGCTTACACTGACACTGTAACAGATGAGAAAGCAGGTGTAAATGATACTTAATACTGAAGTTCCACTAAACTGCTTGCCACTTCCAAATACAGTAAATATATTTTATTCCATTGGTATAGATAAAATACAAGCATAGGCTTTCTACGTTACTCCATCTATGATCTCCAAGCAGTTTTCAGACAGGATCTGTTCATCTTCAGCCTCACGTCCTGCTTGCATGGTGCAAAGTGAAGTTAAACCCTCTCCAGGAATCCTCTTTCCAGCATTCCCTTGTTCTGGCAGCGGTATGAGAGCTATTTTCTATGCCAAAACCTTGTTTGGCTCTGCTTCTTTGCCAGCAGTTTTTTTATCTCAGCATCAAGAGAGGAAACAAGGAGGGGTTTCCTGGAGAGGAGACAGGCTGAAGAAGAGGCTTTGGTCAGAATGGTACTGTGGTCTCTAATCTGTGTCCCAGCACTTTGTCCATCAGGGGCTAGTGATTTAAGCTAAAGCTTACCTGTACTTCTCTAGCAAGTTCTGTCCTGCCTCAAGAATTAGGGAGTTAGAACTGCTGCTGCTTCTCTGCTGAGCTGAGGAAAGAAGGAGTGGAGTGAAAAGGTAGTGTTTAATTCAGGTTGTTCTGTATTCTTGATAGTCCTCCTTCACTTGTATTCCTTTCAGTGGATTGAATTAAATTCTTGCAAAAAAAAAAATTAGAAACAAAACACTGACTGACTTTTAGATTTAATTCCTGGAAGCAATTTTTTTCCTAAATCTGCAAATATCTGACAGATAAGAAATACATAAATATGTTCCCTAATCCTAGTTACCTTTTATCTGTTTCCCTGTTTCTAATAAGTTTAAATAATTTTTAACTTTTTCAGAGTGTGAACCCCTATCTGCAAGGACAGCGACTGGATAATGTTGTAGCAAAGAAGTCTGTTCCACAATTTTCAGATGAAGACAAAGATCCTAAATAAGTCAATAAAAAGGAAAGACAAAAACTCATGCCATCCTCTTCTAGATCATGATATTGCTTATATATAATCATCTATTAAAATCCTTGTGAATGGCAGCATGCTTATTATTTATATAATTGTAGATGAAAAACAGCTGTATTTATAACAGTATGTTCTCCTAGATGATAAAAATACAGTTCTGCCTTTTGTTAAGTTATAGTAAAAGGACATTTCTGTTGTTTTTATTTTAGTCATGGAGCAAACTTTAAAAATGTTAGTCAGTTTGATAGCTAATGTGAGGTAAATGGTCTTAATGAGAAGCTTGTAAATAGGAAGATGAAAAATAATGTCAAGTCTGACTCCAACATTTCATCTTAAATGTTACTATGTTTGACACATGAAAATTACAGTTTTATGTTTTGTTCACAAATATTGTTACTTAGCAAAGACAAAGTATTTATTTTACGCAGGGAATTTTGGCTTTTGGTCCATTTTAATAAACATTTAAGCAATCTACAAGGTTTGCAAAGTGACATTTTCCAAAATATTTCAGAGGCTCATTTATCTCTGTTATTGCTGTGCAAAATTTAAAAATTAAAGAACTGCTTTTTTACTCTATTCACTGGAATATTTTCCTGTTAGTTTTCATCATTTCATGCCCACAGCTTTCCTGAACACTTGAACATCTTCCTTCCTTATCAATGGAACTGTTGGGTGAAAATTCATCTCCCCTGCTGTTCTTTATCTTAGTAACTGCAGCATTTGTGCATTACAGTGTTGTTAAATTATGCTTCCGGGGCACATTATAAGAAAAGATGGAGACATTTGACTGTGTTAATAAGGTTGTGTCAACAACCTCTGAATCTAAATCCAGGATATGAAGGTTATTACAGTTGATCTTCTGAAAAACTGTGCTACTCTAATAACACTGGTAGCTTATTGTTGGTCTTGAAGTTGTTCTGGGAAGCTTAAACTGCCTTCTTGCCCCTAGGAGATTGAAGAACTTTATATTCCAGGGTTCTCCCTTTCTGAATGATGAGAATACACCAGAATATTTCCAGTCATGTGAATGGAGCATTGGAATTATGGAAAACAGCATTAGCTTACAGGTAATATTAAAAAACTGTGGAAAAAAAATGTAGTTTCCTTTCCCATCCTATAGAAAGACACAGTAAAATAATGATGACCTCTTAGAAAAAAGGAAAAAAACAATAAGAAACGAAGGTTTCTAGCAACATAAAGTTAACAGGCTGGCACAAATATGACTGTCAATGGCATTTGCTTTTTTTGTTCCACCACTTAGTAATTTGTAATAAATCATGTATGTAGAGAATTGGCCCTCTCATGCCATTTAGGGGTAGATTGCAAAATTCTGTAACATTTTGGAATGGACTATTGTGTCTTTCATCATATTTCCTTTTTTAAAAAAATCCTGAAGAGAAAACTGAACAGTATGTCATGAAGTGCGTTTTATACTCACGACACAAAAATGAGGGATTTCTATGAATCACAGAGCTCCCTTGGCTTCTAGTGGCTGGAACAGGATGGGAACAATCTAGAAGTTCATGTGACAGAACTTCTCTTCTCAGCTTCTTAAGCTTACTCTTTTTCTCTGCACTCCAGCTTAGTCTTCACACAGGTATTGAAAGCTGCAAAATTACAAAGGTTGCTCCAAAACCAACAGAGAGTCCATATATATCATGGCATAAATCTGACATTAAAGCCCACTGATGCCCAGGGGCTCAGAGTGTGTGAAATGGTCATTCCTTCCATCTAACCCTTCTGCCAGCCACTGGTGTAGCTACAAGGCTTCCAGGTGTTTAAAGGCTAGATTGCCATTCCTAAGAAATTGGTGTTTCTTCAGATACTTGACTGTTTTATCGATACTTCAAAAATAATCTGAGCTACATGCTGTCCTTATAGCTCCATTAAAATCCATTTTAATCACAAAAATGAAACAACTATGATGGCAATTTATTTTTTTTAAGCTCTTATTAAGGACCAGTGCATAATAAAAGGAGGTGTGTACAGTAAATAGGGGGCTTGAAAAGGGAGGGGCAAAGAAGCATTGCTTGTTTAATAGCATCAGTAATCCCACATGTAATTTTGTGGAGAACTTCAGGTCACTACAACCCTGTGTGGGGATGTGAAATCCAGCACTGCAAACTGGCCAGAACAGGGTACCCGGCAGACTGCCTGTGGACTGCATGGGGCCAGAGAAGCTGCCCTCCTGTGTATGGTAGACCTGCACAGTGCAGGCAAAGGAAAAATATCACAATTCAGACCTGGTTTTGTCCTTAAATGCAAGCAAAGAAAAAAATAAAAATCTTTAAATTGCACAAAACAATGATGTGTCTTACAGGAACTGTCTGCTGGAACAAGTCAAGCACGTGGTGGTGAGCAGCTGTCGGCTGAGTTCATCAGGCAGCTTGAGTGTTTCACCAGGAAGACTCAGCAGTAGTGTGGTGAAATTTTAATAAAATATGGCTATTGCACCATGATAATGAGATTCATTATTCTAATTTCAGTTTCATAGTAGAGCTGTCTTTCTGTACTGGGAATGTCTAGTCCCATATTGATTAAAAAAAAAAAAAGGAAAAACAAGGAAAAATCTTTGTCCCTCCTACTGCTCCAACAACAGTCCAAACATGTACATGTAGTTTTTAAAAAAGAATCATCACAGTGCTGGTCTTTCAGAATCAATGAACAAAGATACCAACTATCTCCCTCACTCAGAGTTCACCAAACCAGTATTTACAAGAATGTAAATAGCTGCTTAGGTGTAATTGCCCTTTTACCTTTATGATGCATGTGAATTAGGGAGCATGTATATTGATACTGTTGTTTAGAATTTTCATCAAATTAAAACCTTTCAGAGTATTTTAAAATTTGCAAGTGTGTTAATTACCTCTAACACATTAGAGACACAATGTGCTTAAAGGAAGCTATACAAAATAAAGTGTATTGCCCTGAAACACTGGTTTTGTCTGGTAAAGAAATATTTATGACTCTAGTTTAAAAAAAGCACTGTGTAACTGATTAGCGTATTTGATTTGTGACAAAAAACTTACTCTGGGCGTGCATGTGCATACACACACATGCTAGTACACTTTTGAAAAGATAATACAGTCTGATAATAAACTCATTAGTAAAAAATATAAAGATGTTTACCCACAGAAGAAAGTAATATAAAAATGCTTAGTGAGTCGCTAAAGAGGGGAAATAGCGATATGCTTCTAATTACTGGTACATTTGCATTCACCGAATGCAGTAAAACCATGCTGCTATCAATTCAGCAACTCGGGAGCAATCCGAAGGAACTGGGTACTAGTTCTCTGACCTCAGAGTCCCGAGAGTCACTTACAGGACTGCAAGTAAAGCTGACCTGAAGCTTATTTTATCAAAATGTGATGAAGCCTGTCTTCATCTGTTAAACTGAGGAAGGACACAGGCAGAAATATGACTGCCAAGTCAATTAGGTTTTTGGCTTTGTTGTCGACAGAGTAACACTCAAGCCCCTTTGTTTCCAAATGTCAGTAGATGGGGAAGAAGACAAGTAGCTTTTTGATGATAAGAAGACACTTGCCTTCAAATCAGGCCTCTAAACAGTAGCTCTGTGGAAGTGTTGAAAAGGCTTTGTTTTCATTTTCATGGTGTACAAAAAACTGATTTTTGAACATTTAAATTTTTTGGAAAAAGCCCATAACAACATCAACCCAAAACAAACTTGGAATCTTCTGGCCTGTTTGCTGGCAAGCTCACTAAACCAGTTCTCACCTCATCTGTAATGCTCTATCACTTGTAATGTGATATAATTTTTATGCAATTACTTCTTTTTTGACACACAAGTAGACAATGCCTGGATCTGTAGGACAATGAGCCTAAAAACAACTTTTAAGTTTTTTGAAGTCTCACACACAGATTTATGGAAGGAGAAGGGCAAGGTAGGGAGATTCAGAAGATGCCACCACAACCCCATGAAAATTTAAAATGCCCAAAGAAAGTACACTTCCACATGATCCACAAGGGAGATGAGTATGTTCACTATTTCATTAGCCAAGTCTCACTATCTGTAGGATTTAAGACACCTCTCCATCCAAGCCAGAAGCTATCAAGGCTATCAGGGAGAGGACATTATCTCCAATTTTGAGACACCCGAATCCAACATTTCAGGCTAATGGACTGACAATTAGATTAAATCATATTTCTGCCATGCTTGATACAAACAAGATGGCAATCCAATATGTCCTAAAGGAAAGACAGAAACAACAAAAACTCAACAGAACACACTGACTCCATTGCCATATGGATACATACGCATACACTTAAAAATTCAGTTTTGTTTGAAGGCTTGTAACTACCTTCAATACTCTTTAAAAAGATTACTATTCAGGAATTATCTCAAATAAGACGTGTACTTTTTAAAGAAATTAATTCCATGTCCCTTAAAAGGTATGCCAGTTTGTCATGCCTAGGGTCAACGGCAGATTCCAACCATGAAGGGCTCAGCCAGTGACAATGACCTGCTTACATGCAAACTAGATAAAAACTAAAAAGAAATGTAAGCTAAGGATGTAGAATTGCCATAATGAAGGTCCCTATCACTCACGTATGTGGCTGACTACCACAGGATTGGGACCTAGGCCAAGATTCTCAAGTACAAGAGAATGAAAACATCAAATGAACCATTTTCAAAGTACACACTCATGGTCCAGGTCTACCATGCTCAAGCCTTTTGCTGTTAGGTGAAGAACGGCATTGAGCTCCAGTTCATCATCCTAGTTTACCATGAGAAGGAAATATGCAGTTTCAGTTGTCATGTTTGCTTTATTTATGATGCTGACTGCTTTGCTGTGATTACATGAATCCTGATGGTTGGGAGAGCTTCTAACCATGTGTTCGACACATGGGAGCATAACAAACATTAAATACAAGTGTCATGAGAGTAGCATTATCAATTGTAATTAAAAGAGCTTAAAAAAATTCCCGTTTTAGTAATGAGGTCTGTATTTGTATGTGGGGCAGAAGTAGAGATGGTAGGAATTGAGAATGACTTTAAAGATTAGGTAGACCTGAAACACCTCTTTTAAATTTTCTTCTGTAGTTCCTGTTACCAAAACACACAGAATGCAGCTCCCAATGCAATGCATGGTTGTCTTTTACATTTAATCACTGTGTTTCTTCATCCTACTCTGTTCTCCGAGAAAAACAGTGGTGTGAGTCAGTGGCTGAATTTCATGGTAAGCTGAGTGAGGCAAAGAAGGAAGCACAGAGAAAAAGAATGTGCTCCTTGTTACTAGTCTCAAACTTTCCCTCATTCCCTAACCAGTGTCATTCAGTTAGAGACCATTGAATGTATAAACACTGACGCCTGTTACTCCAGATCTTTGTTCTGAACCTAACCACCATACGACAATGTTACTTTCCTGGGAACCACCAAAGATCTCCGTTACCGATGACAGGGATTTTTGGGTCAGGGCATATTTGCTAGATCACAGAAGGTGCATATGGCTTTGATGCTGAATTCAGTCTTGACATCTTTTAACTAATTCTTTATTCTGAGAAACAAAAAAAAACCCCAAACCCTAGCAGTTCTTTCAGTGCAATATGTATATTCCAGTGCCCCAAAGTCCTCTAAAAGTGGCTGAAATTCAAGTGGGATAGCCTGTATAGGGAAATGTGGTTCTGATTCTTCAACTTGATAGAGAACACCTTTCTACACTGGAAATACAAAATACCACACTGTGACATTTTGTATTTGTAAATGTACAAAACAGACGGATGAAAGAGCAAATTAGGCCATCCGGAGAAGCACTCATATTTCACCGTTGGTTATTTTTTCTCCTTTCTTTAAACAACACTGCAAACAGTGACTAAGAGAATTGCAAAACTTTGATTCCAATGGATAGTGCAATGGCTGTAAGATTTATGGGCTTGAAAGCTGTGTTACGGCAATTAAAGAAACCTATTTTTAGTGCTGCATAAACCATTGATCAAATAAAAAATAAGATTTAAGTACATTCTTTAAAAGTCATGGTTATAACAGATAAGCATGGCTGTCATACTTTATGCATAGGCTCTAGCTATTGATTAAATTCCCAAACCCCACGACTGAGCTGCCACAGGACTCTGTGCATGCGTGGGTAACATATGTGTGCATAGTTAAAAAAGCAGAAAAGTAAGTCCTGCTTCTGATTCTTTATAGCTTCATCCTGCTAATCCCACAGTGCCTCCAGCTTTGCTGCAGCCTTTCTGATGGTTACTGCTCTGAAGCTATGGTGTCTTGGAAGACTTGTTTTCACGGACTCTGTTGAGTGCAAAGTTATCCAGTAGGCAAGTAGTATGTACCATAATGATACACATTTCTTTCAGTTAAAAATACATTAATTATTTTCTGCTTTAGTAGTTGAGGCTATTTTCTAATTTCTAGCCATATTGGCTATTTTCTGCTGTGTTTTTACATTCTCAGCAGCAACCTAGAAGCTTTTAAAAGAACAAGAACCATCCACAAATTTGAAGACAAGGTCTTCATAAACCTGTCCTAAAATATCAGCTGCTTGTTAAAAACATGTCATGTCTATCTTGTTGTGCATCTGGAGGTTCTTGATCTGGAGGTTTACAAAACTGGGAATGATTTCCAATCAAAAGATGGGTGAACAGTTGCAAAGGAATTAAGTGCTAGCTCCAGTAAAGGCCTAAGTAGCCACAGTTGGACTTGTGTCTGATGCAAATACCAAAGCCCAAGCACACACTCCTCAAACCTTGCCTCTCTTTCCCGATTCCTTAGGCACCTAAAGGCTATACACAACTATGTTTTCTAGTAATCATGCACCTCAGGTGCCTGAACTCCTACTTCTGTATATGCCCAGGACTGTTTGAGTCTCGGTGAACCTGCACAGATCTACATCTATCTCCGTCCTAAACCGAGCCTGAATCCACAAACTTGGCAATTCTTCCCCTATATTCCCTGAGGGAGCAAGTCTGGCAATGGCTTACCTCACACACGTCTACAGGACCAGGCATTGCACAAAATACCACAGCAGACATAAACCCTTTAATTAAAAAAAAAAAAAAAAAAAGCCTGTGTCTGTAAGAGTTATGGCAAAAGAATCAAAGCTCTAATGACACCAGAGAAGGCAATCAAGAATGAACACAGATTTGTCATGTAGGGGTTCACAGGACAGGGTGAACACAAGGAAGGACAGGGTAACTCGGCTCTAGCTAGTCCTCAAGGAGTGTTTGGGTAGCTAGGCAGAGACCTGATAAAAATACAAGAGCATAGCAAAACCAAGCCAACCACCCACCATGATCCTCCTGAGTAGATGGCTAATTTTGGCTCCTTGTCTTGATTTGTTTCCTGAACTGTTGAACAGCCTCAGCAGGGTAGGTGCAGGTTACATAAACAGGCTACAGCCTCATGGCTAAGAGGCTGCACCTCTGGAGGTGCCGGTTTGAATGCCTCCAGTGAGAAGATACACACCACCATCTTTCCTTTTCTGATTCCTGAAACACCACCAGCCTCCTTTCACTCACTTTTTATGTACTGTTTTTTCTTCAGGAAAGTTAGATGTATTTTGCTGCTACCCAAATTCTTGGAAGAATGTTACATTTAGCAAGACTTGGAAACTAGTAAGAGTTCATTTGCTTGACTGTGCATTCTTTATTCTAGTAACTTTAAAAATATCAGTAGATCATTTTGCATCTGTTGAAAAGGAAGTGTTTAAAAACTCCACTTCCTTACTCACTATTAGCATTCCAGTGGCAAATTTAATCTTGCAATCATTGTAATGTATGGGATTTCCTGACCAAGAGCTCCAGTGAGCCTGTGGGACCCTGTTAGTGTTGCTAACATGACACCTCCTTATAGCAAGACGTGTCTTATTATAAGCATTTTCAGCACTAAAGTTAAGACACAATCTGTTTATCCACACCAGCATGAATAATTCTCTTCAAGGTGGTTTCAGGTGGAATTTGCCCTATTAAAATACGCAGGTCCAAGTACTGAATGGATTTTCAAAGATTTTATATAAGCTGGTGGCAGTATACTCAAAGAAAGAGAGATCTGGACTCCAGATCAAACAAATAATTTGACTGGAAAGACTAAACCATAAAAGTACTCGGGTTTACAAAGTACTTCTCTAAATTCGAAACAAACAAATCACATTTTGTTATGCTGGTTTTTTTCACCTGGGAAGGCAGTTTTGTTACACCTGATTACAGCAGTCACCTCCCCTCCTAATGCACAGAGGCTTTCTAACCTAGTTGTCCTATCTCTGCAGGATACAAAAATGCTTTCTGCCACCAGATTTCTTGTGCCCTCATCTGGATTTATCTCAGTTACTAATTACATCAAGATAAAAACAACTGTACTTTGTCTCTTGTATGTTTTTACATCATAGCTTTCTTAATGTAAAAAACTTCAGCCTATAAGAAAGGCACAGCCTAAAGAACTCATAAACTCTGAATCCAAGAATTTACTATATTCAAAGGAGGGTTTTTTCTTTGCCTTGTAGCACAGGAGAATATCCTGTTCATTTATGTTCTCTCTTTTGTCAGATCAGAAGAATAATAAATGGCTGAGGTGATTTTTTTTTAGTGTGTCTGATAACTTTTAGTGGCATCAGCTCCCAAGGATTCTTTCCTCTAAGTATTCTAGTATATTTAAAAAAAAAAAAAAGTAATTTTTTTACTATGAATTCCTATGTTCATTCTGAAACCCTGACAAGAAGTAATAATACCTCCTTCACAAGAAGTCTAGCTCCATCTGGTTGAGAACCAAAAAGCCATGCCACAATCTGATCTGAAGTGTAATTTATTTGATCACTTGCAATTTAACTTCTTTGCTTACGTCTTTAGTGCATTAAGACTTCCTGGGGAGGGAAAAGAAAACTGTTTACATTTTTAGACTTTTTACAAGTGCATCCAAAAGCTCCAAGTGTTTGGTGCCTGATTAATTACAAACACCTAGAGGACTGCTCCCAGTCCTATTTACAGAATCTCTCCTAACATCAAGTGACTTAACACTTTTCCAGGCACTCTGAATCACATGGTATTTGTAGGGGGGGTGGGGTGTGTGGGGTGTGGAAATCATTCAATCAAACTGCCAATGAAAGCAGCTAGTGGAGAACTGCTGGGCAGTGTGGTTAGTCCCAGAATGTAACATGACAGCTCCTTCATGGTTCTGAACAGCTCTACACAAATGGAAGAGTAACGTCTGTTGTAGCTATGTTTGGAGAGTAAAGCAATTGGACTTGAAAAACTCTAATTATAATTCAAGATAATGCAAGAAAGGAGAGATCAATGAATAAATATCCAACTGCCCTTAGCCAAACAAGATAAACAGGATACTTCTGACAAGGAAACAGAAGAAGCAAAACAGAGCAGTTGTTGGAAATATCAAGAAAAAATATTTGGCCTTAGGCTCATGTGTGTAGTTTCCCAGAAGTGATTTTTCTTTGGCAGTTTTTGAAAGAGTAAATTTTTGGTAACCATACAGATTTTAAAAATACACTATTTTTGTATTTTATTATTAATATATTTTTAATTCTGAGGTCCATAAAGTTTAGCATTCTAATATGCTCACTACCTAGAAAGTCCTTTAACAGGCGAAAGGGGTATATATAAATTATTTCTGGGTCTTTTAGCAAAGCTCACCTGACTCAAGTCTCTTGGATTGCTGTGTGTGCTTCACATAATACACTCTGAATAGTTCCACTGAAAACAAAGTCAAGCATCTGGCAAGTCCCTGAAGGATTAAGGTCCAAAGCTAAGTTCAGGAAAAAAATTAAAAAATGCGCACAAATCCACCTTTCTTATCAAAGCACTTAACTATCAGTTTGCTGTATTTATGTATATGGTAAAAATATTATATAAGTCAACCAGCAGCTCTTTTAGGAAATGACAACTGGTTAAACCATTCTTTGTCTGCCTTTAAACATTTTTTTGTCCATGACTCTGAAAACTTGGCTTATTCACTGGAAATACCCTTTTTTTTTATTACTGGGGAGAATTACAGAAGTTAAAAGGCCTTCTTCCCCATTAAAACCATTTAGAAATTTCAAAATGGATGTGTTCAAGCACATAGACACAAAGTACGTGAAAGTTTAAAAAAGTATGTTTTATCTTTCCAGATTAATTTGGACTCTCAACTCCTCTTATAAATTACTTATTTCACCAGAAATTCGGTACCCAATCAACCTTAAGGATTTAGGCCAAAATTATTCCTTTGAAAACTCTGTTCGCCACTGCAGTTTTATAGGTAGGGAAATGGAGTCAAGAGGAAACTGGTGTGAGTGAAACAAGGTAAAAGATGAAGGTGGGGAGGATGAATTTGTACCTCTTGTACCTCTTCTTGATAGAAAGACTACCTAAATAAAAAATGTCCATGAGGAAGAATTTTGTTTCTTCCCACCTAAATTAGTATTCTCTCTGGGAAGTGGAGCAACTGATGCTGCAGCAGTACAACCATTTAACAGAGTTTCTTCCTTCCTGTAATATAGCAGCCACTTTTTGTGACACTGGATTTCAAGTATAAAATGCAGAAATTCTAAGTTGTTGTCTCAGAAAAAAAAAAATCTTCAGCTCTTTCATTCCTGCAAAGCTACATTTTTTTAAATCTGGTATTCTGTTTTTATGTGGTTATTGCCAGGAAAAGCAAAAAGAACAGATAAGATTTCAATTTTGAAAGGAGGGCAATGGGATAGTAAAAAAAACCAAACCAACCCATAACAAAACAAACCAAAATAAAAGCCTTGCAAATCTCCTTACATAATGAAATAGCTAAAATAGCTTTCCTGCCTCTCTTACTCTTTTTCTGTTTCACTGTAGACATAAGTGGCAGAGCCAGGAAAAAAGCCTAGGATCTCTTGACTTCCCACTACCCACCTTACCTGCCAGACTGACGCTGTGTGCTCCACAGGTGTGGCACAGAACCCCCCACAGGTAACACCCTGAAATACAGGTGGTCACACAACAAGCTGCCTTTCATCACAGCAAGAAAAAAGTAAAAGTGACTATTTTGCCAGAACTGTGCATGAGATACCTATTCATGTCTTAAAAGTGTATGCAATCTGTCTAAGATACTGGGAAGCAGTAAGGTTTGGGAAGGGAGTTTTTAAGTTTTGCAGCATAACTGGAAATTATATTTCATAGCTTCATATAGTGAAATATGTATGTAAATAACACATTGGGCTCCTTAGATGTCTCTTTTAATAATTCCCAGTTACAGCTTCATACTGTAAGGGATTCTTAGTTCATACAAACAAAGTTTGCTTAGGTAAGTCATTTCTTGTATCACATTGCTCCAGAAGTGCCCTGAAAGCAAAGCATGTCAGCAAACACCTCCTACAGCTTCAGGAGATAGAAGAAAAAGAAAAGCAAATGCATGAGGGCAGAGGAATTTTATGGCTTTCGTTTTCTCGGCAAATTCTTTTATAGTCATCAAATACATAAGATGCATCAAAAAAATTGTGAAAACTGTTATAAAAAGTTTAGCTTGACAAATGATATTTCTTAATTTGGCATGAAAGTTTGTATTTGTTCAGCAGTCAAACTTCATCGTAATAAAATAAGCTTTTCTAAATCGCTTTTGAAAAATAGTCACATATGGATTGTATTATGTATGTAGGTATTTTGAGGCCAGAAAACATATTTTTTGTTCTCTGTCTGCAGCACACAGCAGAGTGGAATGCTGGTGGGTGACCATGGCTCCTAGGTGTGGAGATCATTACAAGCCCACAACCTGACTCTAAATGCAGTATATGCTGAACAAGAAAGCTTTTCAAGCATAACAGGATACCGCACTTTTCAGAGCAGAACCCAAGACTTTTAAATAATTTAGATGCTTAAAGCTTTTCTCTTGCGCTCATTTATTCTTTTGAATTCTAATGTCCTATTTGTGAGGACTTTGAAATTATTCCTAGATCACGCAATATTTTGAAAGTAAAAAATTTAAAATACTTCATTTTCAAAAAAAGCCCTGACCCAAAATAAGCACTTTTCCTAAATAAATTTTCTCTTATTCAGCTGATAGAAATCGGTATGTTAAAAGGTTGGTGTTCCATCAACATAAATCTAAAATACTGCTTTTTCAATAAGTACAATATTTTCCAACCTCCATCATGTAGTCATTAACTCTAAAGCTCAAAAAGAGAAAAAATAAAATTCTTTAATTAAACAGAATTTTGCCCAAGTGAAGCACAGTCTTAAACTCGATTTTCTAGCACATTTTATGAGAAATTTAACTCAATTCAGAATAACCTCGGCCTTTTTTTGGTACTACTTTACAAGGCTTGATATGAAGAACAATGCTACTTAAATTGGAGGGTTTTTTTCATACAATAATCTGCAATAGAATAAACAGTAGAGTACCTGCACAAGAACCACAGGCCTGGTATGTTAGTATGCTGTCTTGAAACCAAGGTGCACATCTCTTTCCCTCACCTAAAGCCAGCTATTTCTCTTTGCTTACAGTAATAAACCCCTTTATTGTTCATTACTTTTGGATATATCTAAACTGCACAGGAAACTGGATTCTTTGAGATCCATTCTTTTCTATGACAGAACATTACATGTTCTTCCCATGTGCAGCAAAGAAGCTGACACACCTCAGCAGGAATGTAAGGATGGACATTTCCATGCACGGCCCACACAACACACGCTACACAGTATCTCCCTTACGCCCCAAGTAATGAATCACTCCTGAGACACTGCTGATCTCACCCATCAAGTCAGGAAGACAGCAGTGTACATCACCAGAAACTCAACAATATCCCACAATGTAAAGATGTCTCTCATCTGAAGGAGTGAATGTATGTCCCATAAAATTAATTTCTAAAACCAGACATCTCTGCATTGCACACATCTCTTGTCTCATCAAACAGCTAACAGATAACAACTGTGCCAAGTTTCATAGCCTCACACTTCCACTGGGCAGCTTCAAATGCCCCCAGAATGGCAGGTGGCGAGCAGCAGACTGCAGTGTAATTCAGTGATTCATTCTAGACTTCTTACAGCTCAATTAGAAAAGTTACTGTTGTGTTGGTGAGACAAGCCAAGCTCCTTTCTCTCCTTCACAGAAGAGTTCAAAATACCAGTCAAAGCAGTTCAGATGTGCCCTGTCTCTGCTGGACAGCTTGCCTTACTTCTGACCTGGTAGAACACGACTAGGAGCGAGAGACACTGGCTTTCTAGGTATAGTAGGACCAGGTTCTCAGCTGTCATAGATCACATGCATCTCCCTGAGTCATTAAAAACTATTCCAAATTACTCAAGAAGAGGCTCTGGCTCCTGCAAGTTCTGGCTTCTCTGCAAAGGCTTTTAATAAGGTGCCAACTGTCCTGGCAGTGAGGATACTTTGAGTAGCACTCAAAGTTAGCAGTAGCAGACAGGAGCTCAGCCCAATAACATTTTACTCTGCAAGAATTAAGTACAGCACTTTTTAAGCTTACATAATTCTTTCTGTTCCATTAAAACAAAGAACAGCTCATGCAGTGAATACCGGCAAGAAATGGGAGAGGAAATTAAAAAAAAAAAAGAAAAAGAAAAAAAAAAAAGAAGCAAAAAAACCCCCAACCGAAACAGTAGCAAGCGGGTAGCTGTAATCAGTCAGGTTCACAGTACCTGACTGATTCACACCACTACCATCCAATGACATTAAAGCTCTTCATCTCAAAACTATACCTATACCACAAAAAAATGCAGATCTCCATCAACCTCTTCAACACTAAATAATTAAACACCATTTCCCCATCAGTATTCCAGCTCCAATTAGCAGCCCTGATGAGAATCAACAGAATTTCAAGTGTGGGTATGGTTGGAGGAAGAAGTACTTCCTTTTCTGCACTGGGTGCCTTTTTAACCAGTCTTTGGTTGGGATCTGACCAGCACAGCTGAAGCTTTGGAGCAAACCCAGGCAATGGTTTGTTAAAGTTTTCAGCAGAAATCAAGAAATCTTCCAAGTTGGAAATTATTCCAGATACCTGAAAGAATGATGAGACATCTTTCCCCCACCTCCCTCAATCTCAAAGAAATAAAAAGAGACATACTTTTTATGTTCTTTTAAATTTTCTTTTAATTTCTACCTTCATTCAGTCCAGATGCAGCTGCAATTATTTATCTTGTTGGTACCCAAATTTATTTTTGTATTTTTGTGAATGAGCAAGCAAATACTTGCAGGAATAATTCTACTTTCCAACTGTCAAAGAAATCTGAACACTTGTCTTGCTTGACCCAAGATGCTAGTGCATACTTGGAACACTGCGGATTAAACTAAGAGAAAGAAACCAGATGAGAAGATATGGTATAGAATACTCAACTGCAAGAAAGGAAGATGGATCTTGAGGAGGGAACACAACTTCTACACCAGGAGCTGCTCCCTAAAGTGTTTCTTAGTGTGCTTTAAGTCAGAGTGAGATCTACTCCAGATCACCAACTCTGGCTAGATGCCTGAATGCAGTAAGGCATAAAGTGGACACACCTGCTCTGCAACTGTTGCCCTGAACTATCATCTAGGAAAGGCAATGCCAGAGTGGCATGTAAATGACATCCCAGAAAAATACAGCAGAGAGGCAGCTTGCCTGCAGCAGTGGCTGGGGGTGCATGCAGTGGCACTGCCATCATCAGCATCAAGAGCAGCTCAGAGCAACTGCAGAAAGCACCTCCTCCAGCGCCACCCAAGTGGCTGGACTGTGGCCCTGGGGAGGCGGCAGCGCAGAGCAGCTCCCCAGCCTGTCTCTGGGGCTGGTAATCCGAGTGAGAGACAGAGAGCAGAAGCGACATGAAGAGACCCTTCCATATCAATACAACTGTTTAAGAGAAGAAACTGGAAAGGACCATAAAGTCTGTCAACAAACTGAAAGGTGGGAATTGTGACTTTTTCTTTGGATTCTCGAAGGAAGAACCCCAATTAGATAAAACTCATTAAATAAAATAAAAATAATAGCACTTTTATAAGTAAAAAACAAAAAAAATCCTAAAAAGTCTCTAGGCCTCTCTTTCTATCCATCTAGATGTCATTTGCTGTAATTCTTTGCCAGTAATCCTTCCCCAATAATAGTTTCAGAATTTCAGTGGCTTCTGAAGACCAACTCATTTTTTCTCTCATGCTGCCACCTACCACTGCACTACGGCCACTTGCCCTGTGACTGAAGTGATTCTTTTTTTAACAAGCTGTCGCTAAATGTGTGTGAATTATTGTAATGGGCCTAATTCACTACCTTGCTAAGCACTCAGGCACTAAGGCAGCCATGCTTTGGTCTTAGCAAAGAGCAAGCCACCGCTAAGTACTGTGAAAAGTCAGAAACTTGGCCTCTTGCCTAGCTCTGGCATCCCTAATGTAGCAAATCCTTTCATTTTAATTCGTCTTCCCCATCTGCAAAAGCAGGGACAATAAAACTACCTCTTTGTCAGGTGAGACCCGGGCCTGTCTGAGGTCCAAGGTGGGTGGTGAGTGCTGGTGACCGAGGAAGAGGACTGGTTTGATTCACGGGCAGTAACTTATACCCAACAGCAAAGAGAGCACAGACCCATCGGTACTACCTACAGCGCTCGTGTCCCTGTCCCACAGCCTTGCTTTCTGCTGGCTGATGCTCGCAGCTGGAAGCGGCAGATGACAAACGTCTCCGTTTAATTAGCAAGCCCAAAAGTCAGCCCGTGGTTCAGAGGCTGCTCTTTGCCCGTAATGACTCTGGGTAGCACTGCGTGCCTCCCTGGTATGAAGTCCGCAAGAGACGAGCGCCGGCACTGGCGGGCGTAGAGGACGGGGCAGCCGGCTAGCACTGGAGGAAGTGCAGGCTTCCCTGCGGAGCTGTGGGGTCCTTCTACTCCCCCAGAACTCTGCCCCTCGATGCCCCCAGCCCGACGCTGTCTGCAGATTCGGGGTACGCTTCGGGCAGCGCAGAGAGATGTTCCCGGCTACTGCTTGGAAGGGCTCGNCCCTGCCCCTGGCGGGAGGCTGGAGGAGCCCGCCGCCCACCGAGAAACCTAGTGAGGGGACACCCGAGGCGTCTCGCCTCTTGCGGGACAAAAGCAAAAAAATAAAAAACAAAACCAAACAAAAACAAAACAAAAAAAATACAACCACCCCCCAACAAACCCTCACTGACAACAGAGCCGTGAGTGCGCGGCTGCGGATCGGGAGCCACGGTTTTAACACCCTCTGCACACAGATATTACCACTGAGGTTTTTTTTCCAAAGCTGCGAAACTCTCGGCATACTGCAGAAAGCCAGTTTGTAAGAGGGAGGGCGGCAAAGAAGGCTGCCTCCCTCCCGGCCAAGGCACGCCGGTCAGGGGCTCCTCGCAGCGGGCCCACTCGCCCGGCCGGTCATGGACAGGCAAGCGCCCCGCGTGCACGGAAGGGCGGCGGAGGCGGTGGGAGGGGGTAGGATTTATTCTTCTTAACTGTCATACTTTAATGGGGATGGAAAATGTGAATTTTCTGTGCATTCCAGGAACAATTCCTTGGGGTGGTGACCTTTAGCACCGATTCTCTGAAGACAGGAAAGTAGTCGAGTGTTTATCTGGATGACTGAAAGCTTTCCCTGGTGGAAGTTTATGGAAGTGTTAAAAGGGGCGGATAACACGCGCTTTGGAGGCGCTTGTCCAATGATCTGGAGGGGCTTGGAGAGCAGATCTCAGCTGGCAGACATTTAAATGGGAGACAGCCCGGCGCTGCTGCAATTTGTAGGCAGGATCCAAGACTCTCTCTCTCTATGGACTCCCGGGCAGCTCCGGGCTCCCACGCCACCCTCTCCACCGAGTGACCCGCCGGGCAGAGCCCCGCAGAGCCCCAGGCCCCGCCGAGGAGCCACCGCCGCCGAGCTGAGCCCCGCCGAGGAGCCGCCGCCGCGCAGGTGAGCCGGGACGCGCTGGGACGCGCCGCACTGCGCGCACTCACAGCGGGGGCGCAAAGGGGTCCGGCAGCTGCGGAGCTGGGCCAGTCTCTGTGGGAGGCAAAATTTTAAGCTCTCTAGCCTACCTTCAGGGAGGGGCAACAGAAGGAGCCGTTCACCGTTGTCTAGCAAAACTCCGGGGCGTCTCGGTTTTGCAGGGGGTGACGCCCGTCCCTCCCGTCAGCGCGAGTGAGGCGCGCCGACCTTTCCGCCGCAGTGCTGGGGATTAGGGCGCCGTTACATCTCTTTCCCCTGACAAGCACGGGGACTGCAAAAACCCCGTTAGCTCTGCCTCTCATCTCCGCCTACAGCATCACTCCCGACAAATTGGATTCGGCGCCCACCCGAGACACGGAAAAATCCCGGCCCGGCCTCTACACGGAGCGGGGCGGGGGCAGATCCCCAGGTGCCAGCCCCATCCCATCTCATCCCATCCTGTCCCGTCCCGCCGAGCTGCCCTCTACCAGGCCGCTCAAACCCCTGCTCTGTCCTGGCCTGCCTCTCAGAGGATCGTGCTCCTGGTACCTCAGGAGCTCCCGGGGCGGGGTGCGTGCCGCCCGGGAGACTCGGGTGTGCCAGCGGGGTCGGGTCCCGTGGGCAGCGCCGCGCGTCCCTCACCGAGCGGCCTCGGGCGGGACCGGACCGGACTTTGCGGACCTCCACCGCCTCTCCGTCCAGCCCTCCCACCTGACTCGGAGCCGCGGGAGTTTTGTCGAGCCGACGGCTCCGCGCGTCCGTCGGCCACCGCTCCCCTTACCCGCGCTGACAGGCCCCTCGGCCCGGCCGCGGTGACCTCCCTGCAGCGCGCCGGCCCGTGAGGTTCCGTAGGCGCGGAAGGGCCGGGCTCCTCTCGGCCTGGCGCCAGCGGCGCGACTTGGCGCAGGGCTTTTCCCTCCTGGAGGCGCCTAGTTGCTTGCCCCGTCCGTTTCAATACGATCCCCCGGGGCTTGGCAGTCACTTCAGAGAGTTCGTCCTCCGTTGGGTTAACCTAGACGGCGGCCGAGCCCCGTGGGAAGAGCCCGTCGGTGTCGCCAGCCGCCGCGAGGAGCGTCCGCGCCCCCGGGAAGCCGGGCCGAGTCGCTCCCGGCCATGCCAAGCCAAACCAAGCCTGCGGCCTCTCCGCCCCGACGGCCGCCGGCGATCCCCGCGGCACAGCCAGGCTGCGCTGAGCCACGGCGCCGTCTTACCTCCTCGGCTTGGGCGGTGCGGCGGGGCCCTCCTGCCCGGAGGCCGTGCGGGGCTGGGAAGGTGCGCGGCCCCTGGGCCGCTGTGCTGACCCATAACATCCCTCCCCGGACATCAGCTGCAGCCTCGTTCCTGGTGTCCCATTACTGGCTCCTCTCGGTGAAAGAGTGGCAAGCGAAGCCCGTTTCGGTCATCAGGGCTGAGATGCAGCGCTGGGGAAACCTCCTTTTGCATAGATGGGAGCTCTGAGGCACCAGCGTGCGTTTGGCTCTTCCTGCTGCTGACAGGCCGCGGGGTTTAGTCACGCGTTTTGTGAGCGGCGACTTCTGGGTGCAGTGCCAGCGGCCCCCGCAACCTCAGCTACCTCTAAGCCCAGCCCGGTGACCCGTGAGCTGCAGAAGCGCTTTGCTCCTGCCCCGCTCCTTTCTGCGCCCAGCAAGCCCGGGAATAACCAACAAGCGTGCGCTGGGTCTTTGTGTAAGTGATAACGGCACCGATGCCCATAGCTCTCTGCTCTTCTTTAGCATTCAAGGCCAAGCTGTGCTAAAGCATTTATTTTTTTTCTCTCGGCAATGCTACTCAGAAATGCATAGCTTCTGCTGAAGACTCTCCTTTTCAGCACGCACGACAGTGCAGAGAGAGGAGCAAAGCTATTCCGGGTGTTTTAGGGCTCCGGGAACAAATGTGTCTGAAGAGAGTTTCGTGCTGGGAAGCTGGGAGCTGTCAGGCTGCGTGGGCGTCTTCAGGCAAGGCAAACTCGGGTTTGGTACCAGCCATGCCCACCATGATGTTCAGCTTCCTTGGAGTCCCATAGGATGTCCTGCAGAAAAATACTTTCTTAAACGGGGAATTCTCAAGGTTTCAAGGGTTTGTTTGTTTTAAAATTGCTGCCTACACTCATTATATGTCTCAAAACCTCCATCTCTATGACTCTCAAGAAGAAATTTTCTGAAATGTGCATGTATCCAAATTCCACGAAACACAGTGTTAGCTTTGCTGTCTTGATTTTAGAAAAAAACAAAACAAAACAGTTCTCTGGGAACTGTCATTACCATGCCTTTTTTAATATTTAAAAATACAAATCTATGAACTATGAAAACATTACATAAGAGTGTTTTTGTAAATCAGATGTAATATGTGAGGCATAAAATTTTTCTGATCCTTCGGGACATAAACCACTTCTATTTTCGCAGTAGTCAAAGGGATTGTGTTTTGTGTCTTTCTTTGGCTTGTATCTGAAGTCCACCAGATAAATAATTTTTTTTTTTTTTTTAGTTCTTCATCAGATTATTTTTCATGTTTTCTGTGAAGGACAGGAGTCCATGGCTCATCATAATATTTTCCTAGTAAAAGTGGTTTACAGATGAAATTACAGGCCTATTAAGGTCAGTGACAATTTTGCTGTATAGTTCAACCAGGTTTCCATCCAGATCTTTCAAACAAGTTGTTGCTTGTGCTAAAAATGTCAGTAGTAACTTTCTGACTCTGCCTGTGAACTCACAGGGAAATTCCGTCTATGAACTGACATGTGGAGATCCTTAATTCATAGCAGAAAATGTATAAATGAAAAAATTACAGCTTAATTGTATGAAATAGTAAATCTGAAAGCATTTAGCTTTCTCTCTCAGTAGTTGCTAGTATTAATTCACAAATTTCTTAATCTCTTTAATTTCTTAGATGATGAGATCTCAGGGTCTAGATAAACCACATGTGAAGTGATATGAATGTTAGGGCCCAATTCTGCTCCTGTTTGAAGTCAGCAATAAAACTTCTTTTGGCTTTAGGACTAAGAGCTTACAGATGATGAAAAGTGGAACTCAGCAGTGAAATATGGAAAGAATAGAGTTTTGGAGTATTGTGTTACTTTTAAAAAGTAAATATTAATTCTGTTGTATCTCTCTGGATCTGAATAAAAAAAGGGGAAATTATCATTTTGGTTATGGTTTGTTCAAAGGATTCTCAAATGAATTTTTAAAATTATTTCTGGTTATGCCAGTGTAAGAGCCAGGTAGTATCAAGAAATGAAAATTTTGCAGAAATGTGGAATATAAGCTTTTACAGCCTGATTCTCACAGCTCCAGAGCTATTACTTCTGCAGAACTATGACTGTAATGAGGAGAAAAAGCATTTCTTTCAGGAGAGATTTTTCTTCAGGAAAACTTTGGGTATGGTAACGCTGATTTTAGTTACTTCTACTGTCCTCTTCTGTGTTCTACTTCTTTCAGTAATAAAAAACCCTGGTAAGGAAACATTCACAACTCCTAACTCATAGATAGATGAACCACTTCACTTCCTAATGTAAGCAAAGGTGTCATCTTCTCTCATAAGCAAATGCTTTGCCCTGGGACCAGAAGTGGTACAAGGTGCCCACACTGCATTTTGGCTGCTTTCCTTCCTGAGGTATACCACCTCATTTTCCTTTGTATTTTGCATTTTAAAAATTAAAATCTTAATTTTTAAATAAATGTTTAATCAGTTATTATTAAAAAAGGATCCTGCTTAGCTGCTGTGGGGATCTTGAAGTTCACACAGCCCCTTCTGTATTTAACCTGTATTTATCCCTAAATGATTGGATTACTTTTACTTTTGGATGTGTGTTTTGGAGGTGACCATAACAAATGTTTCTGCTGAGTGGCTAATTTTCATTTGAGTTACAATTTCTTTTATGAGCATGTAATGCAGCTTCCACCTTTAAGGCTGGAAACCAACCCAGTGAAAAATTACCTTCCTCCCAGTTTAGGATTACATTGAAACACATGCTTGCATTTCCTTAGGGATAAGCATGTGCTTAGTAAAGTTACACGAATCTGGGACACAGACCTTCCAATAGTAAATATTACCATGAAATTTCCCCCAAATTCCCATCGCAAAGTACACCTCATTTTCATAGGACTAGACCTTGCTGTGTCATCGACTGCACTTTTATGGGGAAAAAAAATAGAAGGAAAACAATGTGGAGGTAATCAGTTTTAAAAATAAAAAAGTAGTCCAGGAATATTCATGTTGGTAGAACTTCGTCCAAGTTGTGGGACACTAAATAAAATAAACACCTGAAATTTCTGGCACTGCTTACAACCTAGCAATTTATTTTCAACTTCATGCAATTACTTTTTTTTTCTTTTAAGACTCTGGCACCATGTTGAGTAAATAAAGTGCATATTAAAATACTGGTGACTAGACAGTCGCCAGAGAAATGGGAATAGTTTTGGAAGAAATCATTCTGATCTCTTGAGAAAATAAGCAATAGTTTATAATTACTTTAAAAATTATTTTTAAGACAAAATTAAAATGAAACATGTTTGAGTAACATTCAGATTGTAATAGAGATGAAGAAAAACCAGCAAGTGTGAAGTCCAGGCTGACACTTGAAATTATGCTGCATTATTCTTTAATTGGAATTCCCACCTTTTTTTTTCTATGTCAAAGCCTTAAGTGTATTAAAACTGTGTGTTTTATACCATATTTCATTTAGATACTAACAGCAGCCCTTCCAGATTGTCTGTTGGAGTCAGCAATAGTGTCATTCTTACACCCCTTCCTTGAAGCATGAAGCTTCTGCTAAACATAGGACATGCTCGTACACAAACATAGATTACTGAAATGAATACATACATCTCTGCTATATCAGGAATTCTAGGTGCTCTAACACTTGGTTGACAAGCACTAAAAGTATTAGATCCACAAGCAACTCCTTGAATATAGTGGAACCCCCTATGACACTTTTCTACTTCAGGAATTCCTCGCCCAACCCATTTGATGAGAAAGGCTGTTTGAACAGCATAACACTTATTTTCTCCATGTGAGAAGACCTAATAACTGAGAAATTAGCAGTTATCTTTTATAGCAAATGGTACTTACCCCGAGCCTCTGCTGAGTCTCTAGGTGGCCCTCACAGCACTGGCATTTGGCTGCTTTCCTGCCTAGTTGTGTGGTCTCAGGCAGAGCGGATAAAGCCGTCCAGGACAGTGCCCTTGGTTTCACATGTTTCTCGGGCAGTAACACAAGCAGGACTCTTCAATTCAAACACTAATTTTTTCCATACTGATAAAGCAAGTCAAATTAGGGACACAACTGCAGCACTCCAAGAAGGTAGAAAACACTGAATTCCTCAGCACTTTTTTCCACAGTCCTTTCCCTTTTTAATGTCTGTGCCTCTTCATAATTTTAGTGTTTTGCAGGGTTTTTTTGTGAGGAGTTGCTCATTCCTAGTGCCATCTTCCAAGCTCCCATGGGGAGGGTCCCTCAGAGACTCAGAGAGGGTCCCTCAGGTTCCCTCATCTGTCTGTTGTGCTACCACATAGCTTCTTTCAGACAAAACTCAGAGACCATGGTACTTCTAGAAGGGGGAAGTGTGATGCTGATGAGTTTCTTCCATGCTGGTTGGTGGTTTGAGCTGACTGAATAGCCTCAAGAAGTCAGAGATTTGGGAAGCAGCAGAAATGGTAGAAAAAAGGGAGGAAAGAAAGGCTTTTCCTATGCAATAATTAGGTTTGGAGCAGCCATACAGTTTTGAAGGACTCCATTTAACTGCACTTCCTGAAGTGGTCTTTTTTTGTATGCACAAACTCTATGATATTTAATGTCATATACAAAATTCTGCTGTCCTCCTAAAACATCATTCTGTGTAAAATGAATAAAATTTAGGGATCTGAAAAATTCTTAGCACTGTGATTTCATCTGTGTTACTTCTATCAAGGATTCAGAGCAATGTGCGAGAAGACATAGTTGGAAATGATAGATGCATCGCTTTTAAACTGTACCTAAATATTCTTTTTATGTTAGTTGCCTGACTTGTTGCAAATCTCTCAGCTTTAGCATCATTACACTCAGATGTATTGGACCCCTTTAGAGGTGCAGTGTGACAGAGGTTGGGAAGCTGTAAAGCAGCCAGCAGGTGTAAACAGCATATACATTATATACCGGATGTACATTATACAAAAAGCTGTATAAACTGTCTGAGTCCGATTAAGGAGCACAAATCTAGACTATGCCTGCTGAGACAAAGACTTTAGCCCTGTGGTATTGTAGATAGCTGTGTCATATAAATGAATTCTTGTGTAATGTAAAATTTGCTCTTCCACCATTGTAAGTCAGGAGCAATCTTCCTATATGTCAGTGAGCTACAAGAAGGGAATGAGAACTATGGTAATGCACAGGGAGAAGAGCTGGAAAAAGATGGAGTATACACAAACAAAATTCTGTTTGGGCTTACTTTAGCTTCTGACTTTCAATAGCTAACTCTATTTGAAAGCTTTTATCACTTGGTAATTTGGGAACAGCTTTTCAGCTGCTACAGGCTTGAATGCTTTTTTTTTTTTAAGTGTGTGCGCACATCTCTTTTATGGAAGTGAGAGTTTACTGCATACATGTCTTCTGTTGTTATCTGAAATCCACAACTCTGCTTTGTTTCCTCAACTTCCTTTATACAGGATGGTCCGCACACTGTATGCCATCGGTGCCTTGTTTCTTCTGATGGGATTCCTGCTACCAACAGCTGAAGGGAGAAAGAGGAATCGTGGATCTCAAGGTGCTATCCCTCCTCCTGTCAAGGATCAGCCTAATGATTCAGAGCAAATGCAGACACAGCAGCAGTCAGGCCCCAGGCATCGAGAGCGAGGAAAAGGCACCTCGATGCCTGCTGAAGAGGTGCTGGAGTCTAGTCAGGAGGCGCTGCACATCACTGAGCGCAAGTACCTAAAGCGGGATTGGTGTAAAACCCAACCCCTCAAACAAACTATCCACGAAGAAGGCTGCAACAGTCGTACCATTATCAACAGGTTCTGCTATGGCCAGTGCAATTCCTTCTACATCCCCAGGCATGTCCGTAAAGAAGAAGGCTCCTTCCAGTCTTGTTCCTTCTGCAAGCCCAAGAAATTCACCACCATGACTGTTACACTCAATTGCCCTGAGCTTCAGCCCCCAAGAAAGAAGAAAAGAATCACCCGAGTTAAGGAGTGCCGGTGTATATCTATTGACTTGGACTAAACTGAGGAAAAGTAGCAATTGCACTCTGACTGTACGCAATCACTGCCAGCGTGAGAGTGAGTGGCATGAACTAGCCTACCTTCAAGGCTGGGAAAAACTGAAAGGGACCTAGTGAATTACCTAAAACAAGCAAAACCCCCCCAAAAGAAAGAAAAAACTCATGTAAGGAAAGGGCATGCACTTCTGTGTGTGTATAAGGGAGAAAATGGATATGGACGAGCAAATGCATGAATGTTCACAAAAAGAAAAAAAAGTAACAGGGGTATGAGATATTAAAAACCCCTTAATTACCCACAGCCATGAATTAGGTTTCCTAGTGTATATTCACATTTTTGCCGCTTGCTGGGAAAGTGGAGCTGTGGCTTTTGCGAATGTTCACCTTTGTGCTGTTTGCTTTTACTGTATTATGTGAAACATCAAAGTGGGAGGACAACGTATGTCAAAGCATGAATCTATTCTTATATAAGAAATAGACAAAGAGCAATTTAAAGCGTAGCAAAGCCATCACTGAAAATAGAAGCTGTGTGAAAAGTTTCTAACACGCTTCGTCAAAAAAACAGCTGTAATCCAAAAGCCATGTCTGGAGAACAATGGGGGGATGTGGGAGTGCTGAAAAGTCAGTATAGGTGGATGGGAAACAGATCTACAGCAACTTAGAAAGCAAAAGGTCAAAGCAAGTAGACAGGGAAGGTACAAAAGGGAGTAGAAAAAGGAAAGATACATAAATAGGAAGACACAGGGGATGAGATATTGTCTTCTGTTTACGTTTTGCTTTAATTTATATACTTAGTCATATATTACATAAATTAAAAAGAAACTATATACAAGGCTATAAATATACTTCTGAATTCTAATGGCTCTCTAAACCAAACAAAACCCATTCTTACGCCACTAGATCCATTTGATGTCTTGTATTTCTGATATCAGTTATTCTTCATATCTACATATATATGTATATGCAGTATCTTTTAGGCAGTGGTATCTATACATACATGCAGTGAGTATGCCTACTTCATTGTGTGTATCCAAACTCCTCTTTTTCACACACATACATAACCACAGCACAAAAATCTTGCTAACCAAGATCAAGTACAGAATGGCAGTAATTTAGTACATAAAGAGCAGAGCAAAAATTAAAACAAGCATCATGTGACTGCAAATGCAATAACCACACAAGAGACAAAAGACACGACATTCATGACTAGTAAACATTGCATTGTTATTGTTATTTTAGCTTTGCCACAGGCATGCAGTTTGTTGAAACAGAGATGCAGAACTTTGCCAGCAGTGATCCTCTTTTTTCTATCTTTTACCACAGACTTGCATTTAAACTGGATTTGGAGTAAGAAAGAGAATTTCCTGAAAACTTAGGGCTGACTGCCCCTCTTATTTGGGGGGAAAAGCATAAAAGGGGACACACTACTTCCAACAGCTCGATGACTCTCACCTGTGAGGTTATCTTGTCCTTTCTTTCCTTCAGGATTAGGAGTTTAAACTTGATCAGGGCTGTAAAGTTTGGCAAGAGCAGAGAAGGTCCTACAAAAGAAGTTATTTTAATGAGGTGTGTCCTGGGGATTGGACCAGAGAGGCAACCCATGCATGCATGTTGCCCTTGCTTTCCCGAGCACTTGATGGGAAGCCTGAGGGTGTCCTGGGTTCTGCCCTTGCAAGGGCACTTTCCAGCTGGGTGCTGAAGAGCTTTCAGGGTGCTGCACACCTCCCTGCCTGTGCCTGTGCTCTGCCTGCGCCCGTGCTGTGCCTGTGGGGCCTCGAGGGCTGGTCCTGTCAAGCAAAGGCATGTTTCTGTGCAAGAGTCAGGACCAGGCCTGAAACCAACCTCGACATCACTGATAGGAGTGAAACGGCAGTCAGGTGCACACCTCCCGTATGATGAGTCTTTGAGAGCCCAGGACTCAGTTTCCCCACTCAGCAGCAATATTCTCTAGCATCCACTATCAGTATAACTGTTCTCTCTCACACCAGATGCCTCCCTCAGCCATAAGGTGATTATTTTGACATCATTTCTTGCCACAGAATGTTGAGGAAGAGAATTCTGCCCTTAGTAACATGCCCAAAGGGAAAGATACATGATGAGTGGCATGTCACAGATGTATCCTATGTGGCCTCATTTTATCAGTTGTCCCACCTGTTACATAGTGCATCACACATTTATTGGTGATAATCCTGCATCGCTACAACTGATCCAGTTCTTCTGTAAAACCCACTGCTGTGAGGTTTGTGTTTGTAAAATTAAGTGATTGCAACTCGTTTATTGGTATTATCAAAATGCATTTCATTCGGTGTACTCTCATTCAGCAGTTTGGCATATTTCTTCATGGATTTTAAAATCCAGTTTTAAAATCTGGAATTACAGGAGGTACGTTTCCACTGTGTGGAATGTGAATAGTTAAACAGAAAGATATGGATATTTAATGTTATTATTAATACAAATTCTCCTTCACTGATAATAGGCAGGGAATGTTTTCCTTTAAATTACTTTTTTGATTTGTTTTCCAGGGAAAGGGCCAACCTCAGTCATTGCTGGACTAAATTTTATACTAGCTTGGATTTGCATTCAAAAAATGGGAACACCTTATGAATGATTTTTTTCTTCATGTAAAGTTGACAGCAAAATTCCCATTTTCTTTGACAGTGACTGCTATGTCCCTAAACCCTTAGCTGTTAAGCAAAGCTTCAAACATTACTGACTCCTTTAAGTTTTGGCTAGAATTCTCAAGTAAAATTGATAAAAGTATTCCAAATCTTTACGTTCTAAAACTGCCTGTGCATAGATCATGATGGAACTCCCCTTGAGGCAGATCCCCTCCTCACCCATGTAAATTTTATACAAAGAACTTTTATGAATTGCTAGTTATTGCCTGAGAGTAAGAAAGTTCTGCTAACTTACAATTATATGAGATATTTAATATCAACCACAATATGTATTTAAATGTCTGCTTTATTCTAAAAACAATGGACTATATAACCTAAGGCTGCAGTATTTTCATGCTCGGTCTCACAAAGCAAAACTTGGTTTAAAATGAAGTTTTAATTATTTTGTAACTGAATAGAATTGGAGTTTTTTCTTCCCAGCATTTTGTACATCGTTTTAACTACTAGTAACAAATAAATAAAATATCTTCTCCAGTCTGTGTCTATTGTTGTTTGGTTTTGTTTTTGGGGGTTTTTTTGGGGTTTTTGTGTGGTTTTTTTTTGGGGGGGTGGTTTGGGTTTTTTTTCTTCCTTAAGTTTCCAGCTCTTTCTGGATCTGTTGTACTTTATTCTGACTTCAGTGGTTTCTTCTAATTATAAAAGGCTTTACATTATGAGAATAAGACATAGAGACAAGCAATGGCACCATCATTCAACACAGCTACTTCAATAAGGTCTTTAAATGAGATCTGTCACTTCCCCCTCACCCTTCCACAATTTATAGAAGGAAAATCTCAATCTTTGCTCACACTTTTCCCCTTTTAAACCATATAGTGACAGTTCAAAATATAAATCAGCCTTGAAATGTTGTAGTTAAAGTTGGCTTGCCTGCCTTATTACGTATCTCAGTTTCATGTCTAGCTAGCAGTTTAGTCTCAGTTCTAGAAAAAAAAGAGTAAGGAACACCTTTACAATACAGCACATTACAAGCTGCAAATAGGGACAGAGGAGATGGAAAACAATTATAAAAGAGAACAGGAAGATTTGTCCCTGCTGGCAGCACATGTGCAAGGCCAGGGTTGAGGAAGGACTGCAACCAGAGAGAACAGATTTCTTTAAACTTTCCACCCCTTTTAGTTTAGTCTTCCTTCATGTCTAGCTTTTTTGTGCTACTAAAACTTATTGATAAGATAATAAAATTAGCTAAGAATCATTATTTTTGCAAGGTGCTTGATTTTTTCTGGTCTGAGGTATGGGCAGAGTTGAGCAGATTAAGTTTCCTTGAAAAGCTGTGTATATATATCTTCATTTGTATATTTAAACCGGAGAAACACGTCCTGGCCTTAGCTTCCTAGCACTCCACGGTACCATGGTCTTACTATTTATATATTAACATATAATTTCGTTATAATTTATATTTTTCATACATACCAGCTTTGAATTGAAGATACCTCCCGTGTGCTTTGTAGTTAGTTACACTGTTCAAAAGAAGGTAAGACAGAGAGAATTCACACACCTTTATCTGCTGCCAGGGATGCAGATAGAAACGAGACCATCGTTTTCTCTGTCCCCAGTGAGACAAGCTGGATCTCTGTTGGGGGTTTGTGTGTGCTCTGTCATCCATGTGCTGCGCCGTTAATTCACGCCCGCGTTGTCAGACTGAGGCACCAGGAGAAGGCTGGATTTGCCGAGCGTGTGCTCCCATCTGAGCAGCAGATGTGCACTGTAGGTACAGTTGAGTCAGCTGGACAGACAGCACCGTGGCTCTGCTCCAGCTGCCTGTCACCAACAGTGCCTGGCTGGGAACAGGGACCTTGCCTTTGCAAAAATGATGTGGTAACTTCACCTTGTAATTTACCTTCTGCTGAGTGAAAAAACCCCAAACCAAACAAAAAAACCCCAAACCCAAACCAAACAAAAAACCCACCACCAAAACAAAACCCCAAACCCAACCCAAAGAAAAAAAACAAAGGGAGAATTTGAACTGTACCCTTGGGACTGATGTTCTTTTTCCACTGTAGATGTAAACCTACAGGTTTTAGTTCCCACAGGCTTCCTGAGGGAGAATAACCAAGTGAAAAAAGCTCAGAACTTATTCACTCCACATAACTCAAACCTGCCTTAGAAACCACTTCATTAATTACTGAGATACAATAGTCAGTTTTGGCAGAAGAATGTCCAAAATTTTTTCTGAGTTGTCCTGCTTACCTGGATAGTTGCAATGCACTAACCAAAGGGGAGAGCTGCATCATTTAAATTTTGAGGGAGTGAAAATTTAATGTGTATTTGTATTTAGCCAAAACAATGGAGATATCACTGGTACATATTTTTAATAACCATCAGGTATTTTTTTTTTTAATCAGCTGAGAATGAAACCAGTAATGCACAAGTATCACAGGGAATTCCAGCGCAGATTTTTGATGCTACCTTGCAATGCATCTACATAAAAACATCTGAAGCCTGTCTGCACTGCCTGCCTGGGAATGTAGCTGATGACTTTAAGGTGCCCTTTGACAATGTGTGGCTTATGGCTGCCTGAATTCTTCCTCTAGCTTTCATGGGTCTGGGTGGAGGAGTACAGAAATTTTAACTGTCACTTGCTCTCTTTCCTATTATTTTCCAATAGTTTTGAAAAGAACATTCACAATCCACTTTTTTTTTTAAATCAGAGAGCAAGATATGACAATCAAAGTCTATACTGATGTAAAAAAAGGATTATTTGGGATTGCATTAAAACCCCCCAAACCTCTAGGTTGTGATAAGCAATAACTCCTCCTTGCTGTGGTACAGATGTAAATCACATAGCTTGGGGATGGGTCAAATGGCAAAATTACACTGACTCACAATAAAAGTTCTGCGAAGAAAATTTGAACTTGCTGCACTTGCATTTCTTTTTAAAAGAATGCCTTGTGGAAAAAAGTAATATTCCAGTTCATATTACAAGAGCACAAAACAAAAAAATGTTAAAAAAATCTATCTCTCTCTTCAGAATATTTGACAGTTGTATCTTACCTTTCTGCCTAATAATATCAATAAAGTTTCTGGCAATAAAGCAATTGGAAAGAATTAATGTGTAATTTACAGCTCATATGGGAAAGAACACTCAAATTCATTAATCTTATTGTATGGCATTCCTACTGAGCACTGTTGAGATTTTTGATTCATATAATGATGAATTTGCAGACAATATTGCTTTCCTTTTGATTCAAATTCTGTAATTCAGTTTTTGAGGTGTAAGGACATTACTTTCTGTATTTAAGAGAAGAGACGTACTCTCAGTCTTAGCTTTGTATTAGTGCATTGATCTATACAGAGAATTAAAAAGTCATGCTATATAGATGTAACATAAATGTATTTATCTCTCTAAACAAAGGTGTAAAAGCCAAGGTGCGCATTAGATATATTTAGAAGTCTGAAAAATATATAGTGGATAAGATTATGCATAAAATTATTGGCCACTGTGCCAAGCTTCTTAACAACACATTTTAGGACTGATTAATATGGAATAAAGTCAGCAATGACACTAGTTACAAGAGTAGTCTCGAGTAATTTCTTTTTAAAGGATGGGGACGGGGTTTTATGTACTCAGTTAAGTTTATTTCTAGACAATTACACTTAATGGATGAAGTCTTGCTGAACTTCTGTCTTTAGGATCTGAAGGACCTTGAATGTTGCTTCAGAAACAGATGTGCATGAGGAACATGATTTCCATTTTTGTTGTTAATTTGTTGCAACTTCAAATGAATGAAGAGGGCAGAATTTGGGTGTTAGGTTGGATGTAGCAAATAAAAAGGAGAGAGAAAACTATGTGTACAATGGAAAGAACTTACTGAGTGGATCTAAATCCTATGGTAGGTAATTTGATCTAATTTTTGCAGAAAGGCAAATGCCAGATGTTTGCTCCACTTTGATCTTAATAACACTTTAGGCTGCAGACAATAAGATTGGTTTAAAATTTATTGTCTCTTTGATTTCTCCATTCTAATGCTTTTTAAATTCTTTACACAAGACAGATCTATATATAGGCAACTGGGGTGGCATCAGAAGCATTGTGTACTTAAGACATTCTTGAAAACCTCAGTATGGAACAGTGTTTGCTTTTTTATGCATCAAAACAAAGCCAGATTTTATACAAGCAACATTCAATTTTCATTTTATTATAATGTCTCTTTTTATTTTGCATATGAAGTTCTGTCTGTCGCATCTGTGGCACAGCTCCTTATATGCTTTTATCTTTCAATAACCTTATTAAAAGTCAAGACAATATATTAAATCAACATTAAGCAGCAGGAGTTGAAAGTTAAGCTAATCCATTCCTTTGCATTGGGAGTGTAATCTGTGTAGATCTCTAATTTCGCCATTGAGTTGCTCTTAGTGTTCCTTTTGTTCAGAATATGCTTTCTAAAAGAACAGCTGCTGCTGAATGGACACCAGTGAAAGCTCCTGAGGAACCATAACATCTAGAGGTGTCCAGCTTCCCTTCAGTCTGGATCTTCACATTCAAGAACACTGCTCTGTGAATATGAGCGGAACTCATCTTAGAGCTACTTTCTAAGTGGTCTCACGTTTCTCACAGGATATCTTGTGTATTCACTACTACTGAGAAATGGTGAAAAGCAAGTGAGACTCAGAACAAACAGCAGAGCAAGAACAATCGCTAAAAAGAAGTAAATAGAAAAAAAAAGCAGGCTGAATGTCTTATCATGATTCTCTGGCATAGTTCGGACCCATCTGTCCCTTAGATCCATGCATGATGTCTCAACAATTGGTTTCACTCTGCTCAGCTCAGTAGTCTGAAAGTTCAAAAAGTCAGAGTCAGTTTTTCTCTGAAAGAAATTCTGAACTTTGTCTGGTGATGAAAATTCCATCGCTCAGCCAACTGAGAGAACAGCTAGCCTGGCAGGTCTTCTTAAGCTGTCAGCCTTGATGGACTATCAGAAGTCAGCAGGCTCCCTACTCCTGCATCACCAAGTTTAGTTCTTGCAACAAACTGCTTTGTAAGCCAAAAGAAAAATTCCTTCCTTCAGAAAAAAATAGTTTAGTTCATTACCAGGGACGAAACATTATACACAGATGCCCAAAGAAAAAGTTCGTCTCTTTCTATCACATAAGCATTTTAAGTGAGAAGACTTGTAATTACCTCACCTCAAGAGGGACACTGGGTAAAAAAAAGACTCTTCCAATGAGAATTGTTCAAATGCATCTTCATATTTTTTCTTCCTTACTATTGCTGTAACTACAGAGGAAAAAACATCTTTATTTATCACTATTACATTGAAATAATTCCAAGGCACATTTTGCCAATCCTCTCCTTGACATGATATACCACCTTGTGCCATTTGAGAAGGGGCTGTTTGAAAAGACTGGACAACTAGGTCACAAAACATAGGGAGGTTTAAATGGTATTTGATTTCATTGTGGAAGCACTGATTCCCTAAAAAGACACTGTTTTTCTATTAAGGCATGATGTTATGAGGCTGAAAATCTTTTGCAGCACTGTCTTTTGTGTATCATAGCTGAAAACATACAAATGCTACACAATGAAATTTAATGGAAGCCACACAAGGAAAGATTTTAGCCTCAACATTTATCTTTACCAACACATGGAACCACCTTGATCTGTTTTACTGTTGGTGAAAAACAAAGGTAGTATCTATTACACAGCAGAGGATAGGAAGTAAGAGTCAGTGTGATGAATGGTGAAAAGAAACAGAGGGCAAGAGCGAAGAAATATGAGCGTCAGGTACTGATCTCAAAGATGAGGTCTAGTCTGCTGTCAGAATGTGTCTAAATAGCTTATTAATAACAGGAGAGATGTATTGGCATTAGTGTGAAAGGAGGAGTGTACTCAGCTTGTACTGCATTGTCAGAAGTAAGCCATCTGCATAGAATACAGTTTATATTTGTGAGATATAAATAGACTACGCAAGTGCAAATCAAGCACAGATCAATTCCTGTGAAAATACTCACTTATTTCAAGGCATTCATCCAGCAGATGACACAGCAACAGTCTCTACCAGCTCTATCAAATCTGTCAAATTCACTCACAGGGGGCATAGCTGTACTTCAGTGTGGCACAGAAATCCCAGAGAAGTTTTAACCTCATGAACTTGTTACAAGTAATAATTTAATTGCAAAATCTTGAAGTTTATTCTTTAATTAGTATTAGTCAATGGGTGAAACAAACGTCACGTTCTCCCACAGGGAAAAATGGGGGTTACCAGTGAAATCTTTCAGTCTTCTGTAAGGATTGTAAGTGCACCAGTTTAGGATGGTGTCATTTTGTCTCCCCAGTTCTCTTCCCATTTAACCTGTCAGTCCCAACAGCAGCTCAGTTTCCATCTGGGGTTGACATGCTGGGAAAACGAAGACCAAAATCACTTGGTGAGGTGATACTGAGGAGTTTATGCAAAGAGGAGCCCCTGGAAAGTGGGGTACTTACATCTCACTCTTGCTGGCAAGGGACTGAATTAAGGGAGGCCTGCAATATCAGAAATATATCTGCAGGGCATCCTTGACACAAGTTGAACAACTTGGTTCTGAATTCTCTCCCTATCAATGTCAGTACAACCAACATCTCCTGGGAAGTAACCTGATTTATTATTACATGCCAGATATTTTACTGAAATTTAGGGAATGCTTCATGAAGTGTTGCAGGTCTTGCTTGATTTAGGCACCTATGTTTCATCTCCAGTGACTTGCAATAAGTAAGTTTTTATTTGATTTATTATTTCTTTTCCAAATAAAATTAGTATTTGGCAATACTAATTAGTTTTGGTTCTGGAGTTTTTAGATTTCAGAGGCTTCATTAATTCAATTTGCTGATAAACAACATACTGTCTGATAGCTACAGAAATAGGTTCTCCAATAACCTACGGCTTGTGCCTCTAGGAATAAACCAATCAGAGCATTGCCTCTAGCAATAAACCATTCAAGTGAAACGCTAATAAGGAGCTACAGACTGTAACCTTCCCTCAGGGCTCAGTGTTGGTGAAACGACATGAAGTGTATACCTACAGTATTCATTCAGGTCAAAACAGCCTGGAAGTTGGGATAGCAGCTCTAAATTTTTTAGCTTCAGCCTTAGTCTGGCTTTGCATAAAACCCTAACCTTACAGCACAACCTCAGACAGGACTGGTTTCATGCAGAGGACACAAGTTGCCAAAGCCTATATGTACGGCTGTGTTTGACTTCCATAAGGTTAAGGCCTGGAGTGCACATTTCCCTCTGAGCTGAGATCGGATGTTACGCCCTGAGGCACAGGTCAGCGTGTCCGTCATGCACAGACGACATCGTCTGCACCTCTTGGTTGGAGAGGGATGTTATTTTCTTAAGGAGCAGGATGTTATTCCTAGAGGTCTGCCCCTTGGTAGGGTCAAGAGTAATATTTTATGGTTAATGTTTATGATTAATTTTGGCTGTGGCCTTTCCTTTCAGAATTTGTATGGTGTCAGTTCAAGTTGGTAAGGGGAAAGCTTGACAAGGTTAAGGTGTGAACCATATACTCACTTTTCCTTCCAAAGTAAATACTACAACAACAATGCACATGGGAACCAAGCAGCACATTCCTAAATCAAACCAGAAGATTCATACAGGGAACTAAAACAGTAGGGTCCAAGAGAGTGGGTTTTGCCTTTTCGTTTTTTTAGTCCAAAGAATACATTTTCAGAAAGATGCCTTGGGAATTAGCTCAAAACAATCCCGCAAAGGGCAGTTTGGCATCAGATTTCTTGTGCTCACATTACTTAAAAATTAACATTGTCTTCACCCCCATTCTCTCAAAAACTCTGCTGAAGTAAGGTAACTGATTCTCAGCTGTTTAATGCTGTTTGAAGCAAAGAATACACTTGCATCTCAACGTGATCCAAGTTTACACTGATTCTTACTTTTGGAATATCCCAATCAGCTTCCTGACTTTGAATAGGATCTTTAGATTCATATGCAACTTAGGTTCTCTTTTTAAAAATGCAAACTCAGAAACTGTTTTCCTTTCATGTTTTTAATTAATGTAACAGTTTCACAACAGGGTTGCAGGTCGACTTGGTTTGATATTTCAGAAGACACTTAAGACCAGAAGAGATGGGAAACTTCTTTTAAGATCTCAAGGTGTTTCTGTTGTAGGGACATAGCATATGGTCCCAAAGCTTGCTTTCTGTGGCAGTGTCAGCAAACAGAGCAATGAGGAGAAAGAAGTATTCTTGTCATATTGTGAAAACCTCCAAAAAGATACTAGTGTATGTAAGATATTATTGTATGTAAGCAATAAAGACAACTTCAGAAGTGTGTGCGTGAAGCAGTGTCAGAAACCCATCTTGGATCTGTATCAACGTTTTGGAGTGTTGGAATGCATCATCCAAGGGGTGTGGTTGGGAAGACCATGAGAGTTTCTGATGATGACTTTAAATCTGGACGAGAGGACAAAATTCTGGCCTTGGCCTTGTCTCTTATTCATTCTTAGGAAATAATTTTTGTAATCAGAGAATACATCTCACACTGTGCTTTCCTTTAACATTCTGATCAATTTAAATATCTTTCAAATCTTTACTATCACTGAACTTCAGACCCTAAGGGTAGCAATGTGATCTATAATTAAAACCCTACCATGAATGCATAGCCTTTTCAGAACATTTGCATTGCACCATTGCATTTCTCAAAGACAGGAATGGCTATGGTTGCTCTGAATCACATATAAAATGAGCACTGTCAGCCTTCATCAACACTTCAGTGGAAATCAAAGATTCTCAAAGTAAAAAACAAAGTGGCATAACACACTTGTCTGATTCATAGTCAATCAACAGCCCAAAATACTGCTACAGATGCTGCAAGGGAGATATGCAAAAAAAACTTTAACACATCACAATGTTTCCATTTTTGATGTTAATAAGAGAAGCAAAAGGTAAAAAATACAGACCTCAAAATTTAGACACGTTTCCCTTGACTCACACACATGGTCTTTGGAGCTCAATTGTATATGGCCATTTGTGGGTTAAGCTTTTTGTAACAAGTTGATTTCAAATTTTACTGCTCAGCTACTTACATATTTGTAGAATTCTCAATGGTTGATTTAAACGATCTTGACTACTTATGAATCATATGGTGGAGTTTTGCGCCTGACTCTGTGACTAATTGAATCTGAAATGAAAACTTGTAAGTACTAACAAAAATACTTACAAGTATGACCAAAAATCTGGCTGAGAAATTTAGAGATCAATTATTGGAGCAATTTCAAATGGCTTAAACATTTCAGTCTTGGAATTTGCAGTTTGAATAAATCTTATTATTAGTAATGAACAAATACTGGAGCTGGATAAATGCACATGAATCTAGCAATGGTTTCTGAAACAGGGAGGGAGAAAGAGGAAGAAAAATTTACAAAGAGGAAACAATGCAAAAGAAAAAAAAAGAAAGAAGTCTTAGAAGTCTTATAACACACTGTGACTGAAAATATTATTCCTCACTCACCCCTCACATTCTTTTTAAGAAGCTGCAGAGGGTTTTCATGAAGGCCCAGCATGCCTAAACAAGTTTCACTCAGAAAGAATAAGTTGTAAAAGTTAAATCAGCACTTATTTCTTTTGAGCCTGTCTTCAGCTGTGATCTCTGGAGCTTTAGTTTCTCTTTTCTGGGGTAGATAAAACAGTACTGTAAGACCAAACTTGAAAACCCCAGCTTTTTCCAAGTGTGTGGGAATTGCCTATATAAGAATGGCATTTCTTCAAGCACCAGTCCATATAGTAAATGACCTATATGCAACCCAGGAACTCCTGAAGCCCAAACACCTGTTCATCCACCATCTACAGGAAGGACTTGGCACATTCATGTCAAAGATTGTCTGTAAGAAGCAAAAAGCCCTAGAGCAAATAGACACAATGAAATGTAACAATTATATAGAAAGCAAAACCAAGACTTGCAAACTGTTCTGAACACTTTTTTTGATCCTTCCCAAAAACCTAGCATGCCTTTAAAGCCAGGTCTCCCAAGTGCCTGGCTTTAGGGCTTGCACTTTTTTTGCATCTGGAATCCCTTGGTTTGTTGACTCACAGTAGTAGCACTCTCAAGAGCAAGGACTGCTTTGTTTGACCTAGTGTATCCATCAATATTTGCGTTGCTAATTTCATTATTTAGTAAAGGACCTTGGGATTCGTCTCATGAAAGAGGTTACACATAGAAATCCCTGGTCTGCTTTAAGTTTTCTGACAAACACATCTCAAATGCTCATTTGCTTTTGAATTATTTCAATAACTACAGTTATCCAGCTTTAACTGTTGATTTTGCTCTAACTGTCCTTTCCTGAGCAATGGATGTACAAAAATTTCATTATATATTGCTGAAATATGGATATTAGATCTACGACAGGATCAAATTTTTTGTCACATCAACAGAAAAGCTTCTATTAGAGGTATGTATACATATTTTTTAAAATATACATATGCACTTATATGTATCTGCATATTTATATAAAGTAATTTAAAAATTGCCCGCTTTTATTTCCAGATTTAACCCCTGGATAAATGGCTGTGATACTTACAGACATGAAAAAATGCATCTCTGAAATTACTTAATTGTAGAGATCAAATCTGCCTAATAATTAGAGGCAAAAATTTGCTTTAGAGTATTTTAAATGACTATATCACAAATTAATTCTGTGTTTATGAAGTAACATTTTCAATAGCCCCAGAGCTGAAATACATTAACAAGTAATAAAGAATTCTGCAGCATGGAAAATAAGATTTGTACCTGATGAGAGCTTTGTACATTCAGAAGAGTAGCATTTACTTTAGACCTTCAGGATTGGTCTTAAAAATCTGGACTTCTGTTCAACATGTATGTTATTATTCTTGGAAATAAATTCACTTTATCTGATGTATTTTCTTCCCTGCATGTGGTATTTTTCTTTCAGAATAACACAGGCACAGCTCTATGGCAAATACTGCTCTTTGGCTAGATGTTGTGTGTTGCTAAAAAAGTCCTGCATTCAAAGAGGCATAAAGAAAGTTCAAGAACTTCAGGTTCCATCACTCCTTTTGGACCCAAGGGCCAAATTCAGGTTCTTAATGAACTAAATTAGTTGTTAATGTGAATAAACCATCTGTCATCTGACATCCTGGCATATCAGGATTCCAAGCAAAAGTGCTTATAAAGTCCATCTTTTCAGCAGCACACCATTTTTTTTGGTCTTAGAGGACCATGAAACTAGACAGTAAATAATATGAGATGGAACAGAGAGCAACTGTCTAGAAGCTGGATTGCTTTGCTCAGCTACTTTTAAGATGATGTAACTAATTACATACTTGCTTAACTGTTCAGTGCCTCTCTAGATGTTTCTAACATTCTCATCACTGTGGCATCTAGTATGTCTTTATGGACTCACAGAATGGTTTGGGTTGGAAGGGACCCTAAAGACAATCTCACTCCAGCCCCCCTGCCATGGGCAGGGACACCTTCCACTAGACCAGGTTGGTCCCAATTAATATGTGTCCCCTTTTACAGAAAATCAATTGCAAACAGTTCTTCATATTTGGTTAATGTCTGCACCTTGGTGATTATTTTTATTTGGCAATATATCTTCAATTCTTCTATGTGGCTGAAATCCTTGCTTAGATTCTTGTCTTCTCCAGTCTTTTCTGTGATGAGAAATGCAGCTTTTCAGCTGAATTTCTCCACTTCCTCTTTTAACCTGTTGTGATTTTCAATGTCCTTCACAGAATATATTTGCTCTTACTCTCTCTTGACATGATCACTCCAACCTCTGCTTGGCTAAGGATAAGGATTTTCAAACACATTAATAATGTTTCTAGAAACATCTAAAACCAAATCATAGTCTTCTGGTTTTAAATCTATGTGATGTGTGATGCTAAAATCCCCCTCAAAACTGCCTAAAATATATCTGTCTTTGGAGAGTTGCTGAGCATGCCAGTGAACATGCTTCTAGTTGCTGAATGAAATCACAGCATAATTTTCTGCTTAAATTTTAATTGTTTTCTATTCTGACTACAGGGAAACTGGAGAACTATACACAAATGATAGTAAGGTTTCCTGCACTATCAATATAGTTATACAAGTAACAGTAGAATATAGACAAAATTATAATTCAATTTATAGTTTTTTCCTTCCCCTAGAAAAGAGATTCACATCTGAAGACATGGTTGATACAAACCTCTGAGATACTCTTTTATTATGATTTTGTGGGCAGTATGGTCTAAGTTACTAAAAAGCTTTTCAATATTACACATCTGGAAATGCGACAAGTTGCCAAAAGTGGGATGAGAACTAAAGGAAATCTACACCTTCAGACGTGTGCAAATTGTTTCAGATGCACCCCCC
>VZRQ01008861.1:436014-575779 GCA_013397975.1 Machaerirhynchus nigripectus | reverse complement strand
CCCCCCCCCCAAAAATACTTCAAGAAATTGACATCAGTAAGGTAGATATTAAAATCCCCTGCCGATCTGAGAAATAATGTCTTTTTTAATGAGCACACTGAACCTGGGATATTAACTGTATCAGTAAAGCAGAGTAAATAAAAGAAGTTATTTAGACAGAATTTTTCAAACAGAGAGACGTACAGTATCCCAATAATGTATGTTCCATACAAAATAGACAATTGAAAAAATTATCAAAAATACTGAGGAGGAAAATATAGTCTTTTATTTACAGTCAACGGCTCCTTAAGAATTTAGTTTAAAAATAAATACTCCATCCCACTACAATAACTTTTACAAAGTCAATCATAGCACATCTTGGTTTTTGAGAAAGTTATACTTTCAGATACACAGTAGAAACACGCACACACACACACACATACACACACACACAAAATTACAGTGGGGGGGAAAAGCACCTGAATCTATTTAGCTTATTCTTTTAAGACATTTATAACATATTTAATCAAGAACTACTCAAAGGAGTTTAATTCCTGAAAACCAAAAAAATCTTAACCATATTAATATTCCATTATTTTTGCTTTACATATTGTAGGATGATAAATGCAAAGCTGATTTCATTTCAAAGGACAGCAAATATATAATTGCTGAGTGTATTTGTGAACATTCAAGCAAAGCTATGATTTTATTAAAGCAAATCCCATATGGACATCAGAGACCTAAATGCTGTTCTGTCTGTGAAACTTGCTAGGTACACGTAGAACATTAATAGCATTGCAAGAGAATTTACCATTTTGCTACATCTTCAAAGAGAAGTTAGGCAGCCAAAGAGGCCTCTCTTTTGATGATTCTGAGTCATATGGAGAGAAGAGAGGGAAGAGTACCAACAAAAATAATGTTCAACAGTGCAAATATTTAACTCAAAATGATTGCAAAGAAAAAGAAATAGTTAAATGAAGGCTGAAAATCACACTATAATCCTACTAAAAAGACTTTCCAGCAGTCTTGATTTTTCACATAATATTATTTCTCCATTTTTGCCCCCTATAAGTTCCAAATATGGCAAAGCTTTTAGTGCAGAGAGCAATAGCTAAGTACAGTGGCAGGGGCAGCTTTTGTTCTTGAGGCTGATATACCCCCCACCAAAAATAGTGTCATTATACACATGTATTTCTTAAAATACATAGTTCTGCTATTTCTGGGGAACATATAGTCAGTTATCAACTGGGCATTCACAGCTTTGCTGAAAGCACCAACAAGAAACCGCTTTTATCAACTCTCTGTGCAAAGTCCTTATCCAGTCCCATCTGCCATGGAGCATGAGTCTTCCTTTGCAACAGGTACTACTGGTTTCAAAACCGATGCAATATGACAAGTACATTTAATGTGACATAGCTTTTCTGAACTTGACACCTAAAAATCTGTTAAATTTCCCTCTCAAGTCTCTTCCTTTTCTGAGCTACATGGAGATGGAAGTGTGTTGTTCAGGCTACACGCCTGACGAGCATGCACGCAGATTATTTCACTCGACTACCATAGCACTCAGGCCCCTTTAGAAGCTTGTCCAAGACAAGCTGGCTTGATTGTCTATATAATACCATCTTTTTTATTAAACAAAGCCCAAATAAACCTGAATGAACACTTTAATAGGAGGTTACATGAGGGTGGACTTCTTCAAAAGAAAATCCACAAGGAAGATATAGTGAGGTTTATATTGTTGTTTCAATGGCATTGCAACAGTTTCATTCTAGCTATGTTTCTGAGTATCTTTACTTGGCCCCTGCATAAGTAATGGAAAATATGTGTAAAACATAATGCCAAAACACTCAGATGTGTCTCCCCTATCACACATCTGGTCTTCCATCAAGCAGAAGTCGATTATGTAACTAAATGCACAAGTTCTGTCTCTGACTACTTGGAGAGATGGGCTTCCTGCGTGTAAAATGCTACATTACTAAAATGCATGAAAACACTGTATCAATTATCTAACTCTATGAAATGCCATCGTGTTCAACTCAGATGAATTACAAAGGTTCAGCTTGCGTGCAGTAAAGCCATATAGGTCTTTATTTAACTTTGGAGGTTAACTGACCTCTTCTCACCCAGTAAGTTATTTTTTTCTTAGACATTTAGCAACCAGACATTTGGTAAGCATGTGACTTTACTTTTAACAAAAGAGGGAGATTGAGGAATTACATAATCTGGTGAGGAAAAATGGTGATAGGAGAGGAATTCTCCATGCCAGTTTGCTGAATTTTAACATTACATGGAATCTTTAAGGAATGGTAATAGTTGAATCTCCTAATGTCTTTACAGCTCTTCTAAAACACACTGGACTGTAACACAAAACAAATAAATGAGTAGAATGAGAAAAAAGTATTGTTTTTATGTGGGATAAAATCAGTTTTACTTATTCATCTTCCTGTCAGATATGAAAGAAGTCTAGAATAGAACTGTGAGCTTATTCTGTTTTAACTAATTACAAAATGGTATCCTCCCATGTAAAATCTAGAAGATACCCACAGCACAAAAGATCATCCTAATAGATAGAAAAGTAGAATTCTAAGAAGAAGAACATGGCTTTTATCCAGTTTATAGTGATTAGCAGCTAATGGCAATACATCCCTAAAACTACAACTAAGAAGTATCAGGTGCTATACAGTATCTATGTTAATTTGCTGACTATTAATGCTGCAAGCTGTAGGAAATGGTGCTATAGCCATAGATTGCTACCCAGTTTCTGCAGTTGCTATAACATATTGTTTGTGGGTAGTTGCTCAGGATGAGCATTTGTTCAACGACAATGTAATGTATTTATAGCATGCCAAATGAGAAAGTACTGAACTACAGGCTTGGTCCCTCTGGGAGATGTCAGAGAGAAAATACACCATTTAAAGTACTCAAATGCGTAATTCAGAGATTGAAAAATCATCTTGTGGAAGATTTAAAAAAACTAAAGAAACATTATCAACCAGTGAACAGATATTACAGGTCCCTTTTCCAAAGTCTTTTGAACTTCTCCTATAAGGATGCCATATGTCAGTACCAATACTGGACATGAATCTCAGTCTGTCAGCACTCTTTAGGTCTTTGAGCTTACCAAATACATTACAGTTTAATGTCTATCACAAAAACATCCTGACATTTTTAGTATTATTTTGTGCCCCAGTTAACTTCTAATTGCAGTGTAGGCTATATTTATCATTGACGACAGAATTTTATCAGGCCCTATGATACAAGTACTAGTTTATGATTAAGAGAGGCTGAGAGGGCAGATCTCATGGCAGCTAAACTTGTCTTACCTCTAGGAAAATATGAATGTTCCTGTCAGGACAATAGTGGGAAACCTCAAACACAGCTGTCTGTCAGGACTCTGACGATGGATCGCTCTTTCAACAGTTTTTGTAGTCAGTATTTTACTGGTCACAGCAAAATAAAAGAGTAAGAATATATAAGTGATTCTGTTCATATCAAATAATCATATGATCAGTAATAGGCACAGAATGATGTTCATATACATGAATGCAGCATTTCTGAAATCTGTAGAACCTAATGAGCAGATACATACAACTCTATAAAATTTTTGCTATTTTGGACGAGTCTGCTAGCTTTTACCTTAATCTGGAAATATAGCTATGATCTCTTTCGCTTCTGAAAATCACTAATTGACATCATTTTCCAGTCTCCCTTCCAGGAGTCCTTGGGGCAATCTATGCTCAGGGAATTCTGTAGTGTAACTCTTGAGAAACATACTTTTAGAAATTGATGGCTAAAGCAAGGATGCCATGCCAACAGCCTTCTCCATCCTCCAAAAGAACTCCAAAACTTTTGCAGGCAGAGCCTTCTCACAAAAAAGAAATCATGTCCCAGACTGGGACAGTTCAGTTCAGTTTTCCTAACAGGATACTAAAAGATTTTATCCAGTCCCATGGCCCAACAGTGTTCTCTATGGATATTTTCTACTGTGTGGGCCAGAGGAATACATACATGAGTAAAATTGCATGCATATATAAGCACTATCAGCCTCTATAAAAAGGCTTCTTATTAACTCAATATTAGCTTGTCGAAGGTGAAATTGAGGTGAAAAAGTATGAAATTAAATTAACCAGAATTACCTAATGAAAAAAAAGAAGTGCAGCCTTTCATTTAGTCTGAGATGACACCTGACAGAAGGAAATCACAGGAAATGGAATGCTGTTCCAGATTAAGCAAAGCTTATGTCACTTGATAATGTCCTCCCAGAAGCGTGGAGCACTCAGTCTCTGTCACTCTTCAGCATTTTTACTTCACTGCTTCTTAAACTATATATTCTCTTATATCCAGTCCTTAAATTTTACAAACAGAACCTAATTTAAAAGCTTGAATTCTATGAGGTATCAAATCAAAATAATTTAAATCCAGTTGAAGTTTGCAAAATTTTGTAAGATAGTATTGTTTAGGTGTAGCAGATTTTCAACAAGTGGAAAAAATCAATTTTAGTAATGTTATTAAGAATATTTTTAAATTGAGAAAATTGTTAAAAAAAAAGAGAAAAGGTCTTGCAGACATTTTGAAAAGAACTTGTAAACCCAAGTATTTTTGAAGAGTTCTACTAGTTTTGCTTGCACAGCTTCTGAAATTTAGATCTCTAAAATAGTTGGATAAAATTCTTATGGTTTAAACCCTATTGTGGAAAAGTTTAGTAATGATATTAGGGGGTCGTATCTAATAATTCATCAAAAGGAGAGACAGTTGTTTAAATTTGGCACCATGCTAACTATACCCAAGGTAAAGTCTTGCATATGCTCAAACCTTTGACTACTAAGGAACTAGGGTTTCTATGATTCTGGAACTTCTCACTGTGCAATCAAAAATGACAGTTTTCTCAGACCTAGCTTGGGAATCTCCAAAACAGTGTGGAATTTCAGAGCCTATAAATTTCAGACCGTATGAATTTGCTGTCTTGTTAATACTGTAAGATGCAGCCAACAAATGTTAATTTTTAATAATTTGAAATATATTTCTAATTTGACAGTGGTTTCCTGCATTATGTTGTTCTACACCACACTACGTGCAGTATTTTAATTTCAAAATCACAACAGAGAGCTCTTTCATCTTAGATAAGAATATTTCATTACTGATAAGAAAAATATTAAGTCTTTTACATAGTCACTATTGCATTTTTCTGTCTAGAGGAACTATCGGAACAGGTGAATCAATGGATAGGGGATGCCACTTAGCTACACCTGATATAAGCCAAATAAGCTATATTCGACTACACAGACCTTTCAGAAAAATGTTCCATCCTGATTTGGAAACATCAGAAAATGGAGAAACCACAACTATCTTTGCTAACTTCTTCCAGTGGTTATCAGCCTCATTACTAATAGTTCATTGCTAATTTTATCTGATTTTTATACTGTTTTGTTATATTTTTTCTTGCTGGCGCAAGGCAACACATAGTTCCTGGTATTTTTCTCTCTTTGAAGTAACTTATTGACTATAATCAAGTTAACTTTCTTTATTAATTTTCTTTATATTTATATGCAAATACATAGGCTTACCTTCAAATGAAGAATGCCAAAGAGAACTCTCCAGACTGGAAATCCTGAAATTCCCTAACTGGCATTAATAAATTCCAAAAGTGTTAAAGAAATAAAAAAGAAAAAAAAATAACGAGGTCCACAACAATACTGAATAAGACCGAAACAAGGCCAAGAATGGGCAAAAACTAGGTAAACATGATTTTCTGAAATTGCACGCTCAGATGGGTGCCTAAACACAGATTAAGGAGATGAATATTTCTAAATTGTATCGTGTTTCTGAAATTTCACATCCACACAAGATTAAGGCACCCATTTTTAAGATACTGACTTGAAGGAATGAAGAAATAGTATTACTACAGAAGTATTACACAGTCTTCCACTGCCCCATGTTCAGCTGGGAAAGATGTTCAGATCTAAGAAAAGAATTGCTGTCAATTTACTGGAAAATAAGGGCAATAAGAACCCTCTTCACCACATGGAAAACAAAATATTTTATTCATGTTTCATGCAGAGAAAAAAGCAGACTGGTCAGAGATACCCTGGCTGTTTATACCTGGTTGGAGGAGATATCCTCAGCAATTCAGAAAGGTTGAAATCTTACAAAAAATGTATCCTTCCTACAAGTGTTTAAGATGCTCAATTATTTTTCTCTCTGCTTACTGCATATTCCACCCATTCTACTTTAATTTTCTATATATGCAGAAACTGAAGATCACAGTTCCCGTTTTGATGCAAAAAATTCTAAGTTAAATATTAAAGTCTAATATTCAGTCTATACATTTACAACCCTATGATAAAACACAAGGCAAAAAAATTGCATGGGTTAGTCATGGCAAAACACTTGTGTAGTTTTCACAGTTCAGTAAAAACATAATGAAAAAATAATTTACATTGTCAGATCTCAAAGACACTAAAAGGTCTTCCATTTTAAAACTTGCAAGTGGTAATGTTGTAAATAATGTAAAGAGCACTTAGCAGATTATTATCTATTCACCTAGACAGAATTTTTCCTAATAATTTGATTTATAAATTAGTACTATATATTATTTTTGTGGGTAATAAGCACCTAATGAGTAACATGGGTTTTAACAGTGCTTTGCTTTGAGAAGCTTGGCAGTAACAGAAGAAATGAAAACAAAACTAAACAGACAATTCCCCCTCTTTAGCCACTTCTACTTCATGGTCACAGAAGTGACTTCTGTGAAGTGCTGAGGTATTTTAAGTTACATAGACCAGAAAAATGTACCTGTCTAGCTATTGCTGTTTGGCTTGAGTCCACTCTTTACTTTTACTTCCTTGACAGCAATTTAGACATGTACCAGAGGCTTCTGTTCCATTCCATCTTTCTCGTTCCTTTCTTTTCTCTTTCTCTCCTTTTATTCTCCCCAAACTAGGAAGCTCAAGGTAAAGTGAGGCATCAAACTAAAGCTTAAAGCTGAAAACATAATGTTTCGTGACACTTGGTGACCCCAAGATGAATGCTGGTTGATGCCTATTTGTTATGCCTGAAGTGTCTAAACATTTCATAAATAAACAGCTTATGTAGATACATCTGTAAATATCTGTTCTCCAATACAGTATTTTAGTTAAAGCCAGCAGGTGTACCATTGTGGCTCCACTCACTGTCTGAAGACACTTGGGGGTATCACTAGGGGGGTGTGATATTTAGATGATGAATTCCATCCAGGAGTCTTAAATTCTTAAGAGAATGAATCAAGCAGTTTAGAAGAATTCTTCTTTTCATTTAAAAATCGTTTAATTAGTAGTAGAGGATTTAAGTCATGGGTGAAGCTGGAATCAGAAACTCTGATTTGAGAGGAAAATCAATACAATTGAAAATTAGGAAGAAACAAGGTCCCTGTGCTATATAAGTTTTGGATATTCTAAAAAATAGCCTTAATTCTCAAAACCTAGGCAAACTGATAACCTGAAAAAAGAATTATAAATCTGATCAAGGAATGCTTTAAATGAATAATTTTAATTTTAATCCCTTTTTATATACATTTTTCAACATTTCAAAATGAAGTCAATTTGAATTGAAAAATGAAAATTCACATTTAGAAATTTTGAAACAGGATATTTCAATAAGTTAAAACCTTTTTTCCACAATATACTTCTAACAGGAATTTTCAAGACCATCCTTTTTCACAAACAGTGCTGCTCTTGTTGAATAATACTTCCAAGTAAAACACTTCATTGAAAAACTCTCAATCAAGTCAAATGGCAATATACACTATCTTCATGATAGATAGAAAAATATATCAAAAATAAACACTGTTTGCTTAAACACTCATCAGAATTGCCTTGCTTGCTATTGTTCTTTGGCTTTTATAGGCATTATTGCTCCTCTTGTTTACCACTAGAAGTATTGGAAAGAAATGTACTTCACCTAGTTAGTGGAAGACAGACAAATCTTTGGAATTTTTTTTTCTCTGCAATGGAACTAGTCAAACTACAGATTATTTTTGCTGGCATATTATTGACTGCTTTCAAAAGAATTACACTTACAAATCTTGAGTATACCTGAAGCAGGTAGAAACTCCCAAACCTACAAGAGAATCTTGAGTCCTTTGTTTTTATTTATGCAGGAATGAGAAAGATACTAATTTAAGAAACCTGCAGTGAAATCCTACGTTAATTTATGAATGGGTCTACACAACTGCTATTTTCCTTAATATAAATGTACACTGCTAGGGATGACTTTGCCTAGGTTTAATCTCAGTCTCTCTATTGAATTTGCTGTATGATAACTGATGTCTGTCTTGTGTATATTCTTTCCAGTTTCAAAGCAAAGGACTATGCTTTTCCCCTACTAGCTTCTTGCACCTTTTTGCTTCACCTAATTTCTCTTTGTAACCAACTTCATACACCGTTATCATAGAGTCAGTTTTTCTCTTATGGACAGCAAGCCGAATCACTTCTCTGTTTTACCTTAAATTAACCTCTACTTCAAGCTTTCTCCTCCTAAGAATCCAAATCCTCAAAATGCTTCAAAAATCTTCAAGTAATGGTAGATATTCAGTAGGGTTATTTTCAGGTTCTGCTACTTTATGGCAATGGTTATAATGTTACAGGAGGACAGCACGACCCTGTTATTTCTTTCTCAAGTTTTTACTTATTATGTATATATATATAAGCATATATATATATCCATAATATATCTATTATGTAAATATATATATATTACCGTGTAAAAATATAGGTATGCCAGACACATTCTTCATACAAATATAGGGGGACAAGAGCAGGCTGCATAATGTATTTTAGAGTGAGATATTTGCTGTTTAAAAGAAAGCTTTCAATGGAATTAAAAGTCAAATATTTAACAGCAAATGCATAACTTCATAGAGGGATATTATTGTATCTTAATGAATAATGACCTATAAACTCATCACTTTATGGAACTGATATTTGCAATATATACTGAAATAAAAATATACATTTTATCATTTTTTCTTTTGAAGCTCAAAATTTAGGAAATGTTAAGATTAAAATCATAAAAATAATAAATCAGTTATGCCATCAATCATAAAACTAAAGAATTTGAGTATTCCTTTTTATGTGCAAAATATTGTTCCCATTTCAATGAATGGCATAAGCTGAAGCTTCTATAAAAATATTTATAGTAAAATACAGCATGAATCTATAATTACATTTAATCCGTTTTAGAAAGATGCATCCAATACTTAGACACTGTAAAATTAGTTAGAATCAGTCAATTTTACCTTGGTTACTGCTGAAGTAACAAAAAGCATGATGCTATAGACCTTTGTGAACTGAATGGCATATTTGCTTTCATCTACATAAAGCCCTGTAAATAACCTACAGGTTGTTAGTCATTACTTAACTCAGCATCCAAAATGCTTGTTTTAGCTCTTCCGTATTAATGCATTATGCACAGAATATATTAATTAACCATTAACAACAAGATGCATTTTAAGCACGGTAAGGAAGAGTTACAGAAAATAATTTTGACTTCTTATGTAAAAACTTTCTTAGAATTCCCTCCATTGAACATACAGACCCCTGTGAAGGAACTCGAAAGTCTTTAATGGATTGTCTTGGGACAGATCAGCAAAGCAGAATTCAGTATCTAACATAAGGTGCTTCCTGGGCCATGGGTGTAGTAAAGCATCATGCAAGGTATGAAATCACTCCATCGTTTTCATTCTTCTTCTTTCAGTTGGCAGTCACACTGGCTTCCTTCTGACGTAGTCTTTCTTTCTGTTAAAGAAAGAAAAGAGTTTTATTATAATTTTTGTCTGTAATTTTCTGTCTCCTCTCAAGCTGCCATGAACATTTGGTCTAGAAGATGGAGAAAAAAGTCACAGTTCCAGTTTTCTTTAATTAAAAAATGCTTGGAGCACTCAAAGAAGGTTTAAAACCAGTTCATTACTTACCGGGGAAAAGCTGAGTTTGCTTTAGCTACATACTTGTCAAATACTGTGTATCTTTAAAAATACACATCTGTGAAGACCAGTGCAGCTAGAGAAAACCAGATAAATTTCAAATTCATGTGACTCTAATACCTTCTTGTGTCTGCAATGGTTTCTGCTGACACAAAGACTCAAATTTAGCATTAGCTAGATGATCTTGCTTAATGACCTCTTCCCAGATGAGTGTAGTCATTCATATTGCTGCTGCCTGATCTGCAACTGATATGCTCTGCTGAGAATGGAAATAATATACTGATTCCTCATGCACATTCCCTTCCCTTAGTCTCTTGCCTTCTAGAGTCTGAGAAATTCTGGTCTAACCTATGTGCCTTGCACACAGACAAGAAAAGGATTTATATTCAGTGAAAATTATTAGACCTCTTACTATGTTGTATCAAAACCACCGGCATACAGCAAGGAATAAAATGGGGATTTAATCCCTTCTACCACTATTCAACAGAGAAAACAAGATTTTTATGGTTTTGAAAAAACCAGACACTCCAGCCATTGGACAAATATATGCAGTCAGCTTCAATGCACTTTGACGCATGGAAGAAAATATAAGAGACTACAGTAGAAGGGAAGAATAAACCCCAAAAGCAGCTCTTTATGTTATCCAAAATAGCAGAGCCATGCTTAGGCACAACTGAACGACATTTTAAACATAACTGCTGGACTACCATAGGGCATAAGCTTTAACATTTCTCCTTGGGAAGAAAATCGCCCTGCTACATTCAAACTAAGAATACTACGCTCTTCAACAACAGCAGAAATCAGCCATCATTCTGAGTAACAAGAATGGTGTCACAAAACCCCTTGGAATGTTATACTGAAAACCAGATCATACCAGGCTAGCTGTAGGATTGATTTTCTTCGTTTCAACTTTCTTCTCTGCAGTTAACTTGCTCACTGATTGCTGGGCGACTTTAATTCTGAAACACAGAAAAGACGTCATGAGATTTAATGAAATGAAAGGTGTTCTGGCTCTGCCTGCTATATACTTTGTAAGAAGCCTCACCAGTAACTTTTTTTTTAGGCACATTAACCCAACAAGCTACTATTTCTATTCAAAGGCACTTAATAAAGTAAGAAAAGTAGATCAAAATGCATTTTCAAAGTGAGAAAATAATAAATAAAAAAGGACAGCCTGTCTGCATTGCTCACTGAAAATGTAATCAAGAAAATGATTTCTCTGTTCTTGCAGGATCTGGATTTTCCAAAAAAGCTGCGGTATCAAGTCAAAAAAGATCTCCTCTGAAAAAAGACAAGAGCTAGCTGGCTTAATCTGTTGAACACATAGAATATACTATTTGCCACGTTGCACATTATATTTTCCCTGAAATCCTTGAAAGGAAACCATCTGCCACTTTTTTCTTAATGTTTTCTGTGTTGCTTTAGATGGAAGTGACGGACCACATCAGCCTCACTGATGTGGCAATAGGAGGTACCAGAGGTTCTTCTCTCAAGGTAGTTTAAGCTGTCTTGGGTACAGCTACAGACTAGTCTGCCAAAAGTATTGTAGAGACAAGGGGAAAGAAGAACACAGATCTGAATCCTCTGCTTCCTGCCTTTTGCTCTCAGGGTCTTGCATACAGAACCCTTCTTCCCGTGGGGATTAACAAGAAGAACCCAATGAGGAGTTTCATCAGGAGGAAAAGGAGAAACGGAGAATTAAAGAAAAAGGGACTTGACTCTCCTTGTACAGACTGGAAAGTGCATGGGAATTACGGGCTGAACAGTGATAAAAAGGAAAGAAAATTCTTGGCACTCCTAATAGAGGATCTGCCCAGTGCTAAGTGCCTATATAACACTGATGGTACATACACCTACATTATAATTCTATATGCAAAATGCAAAAGGAAAGAGCTTGGGAGTGAATTTTTCTAAGCAAGGAGAACTCAGCAAAGCAATTTTCAGTAATGTACACCAAGTCAGTCTTTTATTAGAAGCGACACATTTCTTGGCACTCTCGAACTGAAAAATTCTACTTTCTTCTCCTGTTTAACTTTTTCCACTGGCAGAAATAATTGCTATGGCCAGTCAAAAAGTATTTAAAATACCATGTCCAGTTCAAACCACTTTCGACACACTCAATTTTTGAGGGATTTTGGAAGAAAAGCAAAAAGGAAAGTGGATTATAGCTGCAATTACTGATGTGTACTTCCTTACTGTAATACTAGCAGCAAGCTAGATTCTTTTTAAAATACAGAACACATCCATAAGTTCATGGGTGTCTTTATCAATGTTGGAAACGTTATCAGTGTTGGAAAGAAAAAAATTTCTTCTTTACGTATTTTAGAAGCATCTACTGGATAGTTCCTGGTGTTGTCTCACTTTCCAGTGCTTGAGAAGGAAACAGTTACACTACTTTCAACTAAACTTATTTTGAACACTGTTTAGCTACAGCATTGATTCAAGCTGTAGTCAAAAACACACATATAAAATTATTATTTGGTATATTTTTTAAATACAGCTGGTGTATTTTTAGAATGTATTTAGTGTTCCCTGTTTCTCCATGTAAACAACTATGTGACAACACACCATTCCATCTTTTAATTTTTGTTAATTTGCACAGTTTACTTCTTAATGCTGGATGACTGCACCCACTGGACAGTATGCTATTCCTCACTGGATAGCACGCTATTCCTCACAGCTACACCGTTTATGCAAAGATGATGATGTATTTCAAGACAGTCCTCAGGTTCAGCAGAATCACACCAAGTGATCAGCTTCTAAACTCTTCCCTATTTTGAGCACATTTTCTATTTGATCACATTCTTGTTGGTCCTAGAAGTGTTTTCAAATAGTTTTTAAATGTCTGGAGTCCACACTTTCATCCAAAGGGAGAATTACAGGGATTACAAACTTTTAGAGTTAAAAAGAAAATTATGCCTGCCACTGATTTAGGCCTAGCTCTGTGTATTTTATGGCGTATTTCCACTATTTCTAGGAAATGTGGATTTTTAAAAATAGAATGAATAGTCTGGAATACAAAATAAAAATAAACCAACTCACTAACATGATTTGAATCATGTAATATTTGGCTCATAAAAATGACAGACTAATTATGTATTACACTTTGACCGCCTAGGGAAAGGAGTCATCACTAACGTAAGACTGATAAGATGAGCAGGAACTATCAGAACTGTACTACATAATTTCAAAAGAATGTAATTATTTGGATTTTTAAAAATTCAGACAGCTAAATTTGGGTTGTTAGCTCAGTAATTATATCAGTGAATCAACAATACACTAAAGGTGCCTTATAAATAAAAATACTTCTTTGTTAAACATGGGTAAGCTACTAGTATTGGCTATTGTGTTTGGAATCACTATATCTGAAATGAGGAAAATGAAATAATACGAAAACAATCCAATTCAAAAATCATAGAAATGGCTAACAGCAGTTTAATTTTTTTAATTATTTATTTTCATTTAAAAACTCCTAAATATAAACACATATAATCCATTAAAAGCTGTGACAGCCTTCCAACAAAACTTACAAACAATCACAAATGTTCTTTACCCATGTCCAGCTCTGGACTCCTTAGCAGAGGAAAGACATGAACCTTTTGGGGCAGATCTCAAGGAGTGCCACAAAAACGACCAGAGGGCTGACAAATCTCTTCTGCAAGGAAAGGCTGAGAGAGCTGGGCTTGCTCAGCCTGGAGCACAGAGAGCTTCAGGAAAACCTTACTGTGGACTGCCAGTACTTAAAGGGGGCTTATAAGAAAGATGGGGACAAACTTTAAACATGGACTGTTGCAAAAGCAAAAGGGGCAATGGTTTTAAAATAAAAGGTCAATTTAGATTAGGTATAAGGAAGAAGGTTTTTACAATGATGGTGCTGAAAAAGAATCAAGCCCTGAGATGGAGGGCCACAACTTACAGCTCACGGTGACAAGGACAGTTTTGGACAGAGAGCACTGGAGAGGACAAAGAGACCAGAAAGGATGGTAGAGTAGCTGAATCACAATGCAAGAGAAAAGGGTGACTGCACACTGGAACAGATTGTCCAGGAAGGTTGTGGAGTCTCCCTCACTGGACCACATGGATGCAATCCCATGCCATGTGTTCCAGGATGACCCTGCTTGAGCAGGTGACCCACTGTGGTTCCTTCCAACCTGACTGACAGGCTAACTGAGCAAGCAATCATGAGGCAAAAACATTATGGAATGCAGGTCAGTTAAGCCTTCAAATCTGAAGAGCTGCAACATGGATGTGTTTAAAAGTTACTCTCCTTCAACTCTGATCAAAAGAAGTCAATACACCTCAATGAATAAAGAAGATGTGGTGTCAAAATGAGCAGTACTGCACATTAGCACACCATATGGCAAAAATATTGATTTAAATTATTAAAACTATGTATTTTTAAATATGAGAACCATGACTCCAGTACTGCACATGTATCCTTACTATAGTCAATGGGAACATAATCAGCTTTTTCCTGCCTCTGTGTGGCAGACGGTGCCTTCCCCTGTAAACTGGATAAAAGCCAGGCCTCTTAAATTAGAAGTTATTAGTGAAAAATAAAGACATTATTCTTATTTTGTACCTAGGGATGCAGAAACCTAATCTAAACATAAGCTGTATTTATTATAAAAAAGTTTCCTTTGTAAGCTCAGGAAAATACGTTTTTTTCCTTACAGGAAAAGATATTACAAGATAAACTGATTATCATTTTCACCCCTGCTTTCCACTCAAGTCAGACAGATGGCAGCGTGAAGTGGCACGCTTCACCCTCTGAAATTCCCCAGTCCGGAAAACCAGAATCCTTTGTAAACTAATGAATTGCTATTCATATACTCATGTTCCAGCTCTGCTGTTGTGCAACAACAGAGACCAAATTATCTGGTTCTCTCCTTTAGCTTCTCAATGTTCTGGAAAATCCATTCTTTTTGCTTCTACAGCTCCTTTCATGCAGCTGGTGGGTTATGTGGATAGCTGTGGGTTACGAAATAGCTTGGAATGACAGTTTTGTGCCACCTGAGCTTCCCATGACTAGAAGTTTAAACTTCTTCCATAAAACTGTTTTGGCATAAGGAAATGTTGTGCAAACACAATTTCAGATATGGGTGGAGACGAACAAGTGGAGGTAGCTACAGTCAACATCAACTGTTCAATCTGGAGCCAAGCTGCATACCCAGTCCAGATCCTTAACACAGCTGAACAGTGACTTCCCTTAGGACTAAGAAATATCCCCAGAGCTCAAATTCCTTTCATGTTTTAAATGCCTTTCTACGCTCAGTCCTATTTCTGTATGCAGCTCATCAACTAAACCTCAATTCACAGCACCATCTCCTGAAAACAGTTAGCCCATGAAATGTAACAGGTTAGGTTTCAGTCTCACAATTTTAGAAGACGGATGTCTGTGTATTACCTGGCCTGGCAGATGATTTTACAGAGTACTTGGTTAGCTTTAAAATTAGGAGCCTTATACCAGACTATGAAGTTGGAAGGTTGCCACTTCTTTTAGTGTGTTGTACAATACAATTGCCTATCAAGCCTGCAGGCCTGAATCTTCTGGAAGGAATTTGGTCATTACTGATAAAATCCTTCAACTGCATTTAGAATAAATGTTCACTAACTAAATCAGTACAAATACAGTAAAATGTATGTTGCCAGTGGATTTTGTCACCAAACCTCGAAGTGACAATATGTTTGATATGTTTCTTTTTTTTTCTGGTTCTACTGATTTTCTGGATCTACTAATTTTATCTCTGTAGTCACAAGGAATAAAAATTGATTTTTACAATTTTAGGAAAGCTGGTGCATAAGAAAAATGAATAGGAAAAAAAGGGCTACAGAACAAAAATATACTTCAGTACATCTGAGATGGCCACTGGCAGATACTTAGGAGTATATAAAGACAGCCAAAGCCTACAGTGATAATCCCCAGAATGGTTTTGCAGCTGGAAACTCTCTTCATGTGTAAATCCTTCATAGATTTTTCTAATATAATTTTGTATTGTCACCATTTGGAAGCAATGCAAGCTTTTGCCATCTGTGACATCTTGTGACAAAGTGTTTCTGTTTTCAAGATGACATATATAATTCTGTTCATTAAATAATGATCATGTCTTCTCCAGCTATTGAGACAAATTTTGGTTCTGTTTTTGATTTCTGAATTCTGACCTATTTATATGCATATGCAATCTGAAAGAGATTACTTCATCCACTACAGTAACTATTGTAGCAATCTTATCTTTACAAGTATCAGCAGTGAGTTAAAATTAAGAGCAATAATTTCTTTCCTATTCAATTATTTAATATTTAAAGGGCAACAGGCATAAACACATTACTAAAATCTTTGTCACGTTTCTTTTGCAAAACATTATCACATTTTGTGATGAAACTCACTGCAAACTACTAGTATTTCTTCTGTATCTATACTTTTTCTCTATTTCAAACTTGTCTAGGACGTCCTCTTAAAATATAATTTAACACACCTTGAATGCTTTAATAGATTTATGGATGGGCGTTGATATATATATATACGGATAATGGATTTAAGCTGTTATAAATACATATTTGTTTTGGTTCTGAATTCACAGACATGCCCACTGCAAATAGAATTAGTAGTCTAAGAAAAGGAAGTGACAGTAGAAATATATGCAATCTACCATGCTGTAAGTGCTTTATTGCCAAAAACGTCAATCTTTCTTTTATTCTTCAATTCAGTTATCATCTTAAAATTTCATAAACAGAAAAAAGCATAAAAGCAGTTGATGTACCTGAATGCATACAAATTGTCAATTATAAAGCTGTCAACAACAGAACTGGATTTTGATGCAAAGCAGCACAATAAAAAAGGTTCCAACATTTGGTGGACTTACACTAAGCTGTTTGTCACAGATGAAGATGTGATTGTCAAAGCAAATTTTATTTCATTGTACTTAAATGTTGCTATTGAAGGGAAAGTAAAATGTCATCATATTCCTATGAGGCATATGGTTTGTAAAATTGTTTTCATTTTATCCCTATAGTAATTTATGTATCATATCATATCATATCATCACATCCTATGTCATATCATAGTTTGTTATCTATTTGTAACTCTGTCTTGCATTCCTAAATGGTGTGCAAATTTTGTCCAGGAAAGAGACAATGACTCAACTATATTTTGCAGGCAGCTGATTTATTTTCATGGTGGGTTAAATGCAGGGTAGCTCAAAGTGCTTCCTTTACTTTAAGAAAAAGTCTCATAGAAATCTTATTAGATTTCTGCAGTTGTGTTACATTTGGGAGCCAAGTAGCTTTAGACAAAACAGGCTCTTTGCAGCTGAGACTGTAATTTAGTTAAAGACAGCACTCTTTTTATCTGAAACTCAGAGATTTTAAAGTTGTCTATTATACAACACAATGTAGGTAGTTTGGAGTACAAAAATTTTAGTTTTTGAATCATCGATCTTTTGACCTATTTTTAAAACTATTGGGTTTAACCTTATACATTTTTAATTATTGCTTTGAACAATGATAAGTCTGTATAGATAAATTTTTAATTTTGTGTCAAAATTTCTTGAAAGACAAATTACAATCCACTATTAACATTCCTATATAAATGTAAATAAATTTTTATTTATATATATATATATATATGCGACTAGCTAATTCATACACATTTTACATTGGGCTTCTTTAACTCCTGAAATCTGAAAGGTAATCCAATTGGAAAATGTTCACATAATGATATCAATGCTCAGTTTCAGAACCTAAGTTTGAAATTACTGACTTACATTGATGTTTCTTCCTCTTTAAAATTTCCTTCAAAACAAAATAAGGGTTTATGATAAAAGGTTCTGTTTTCTTTTTTTTTAAATTAAATTGGAATCTTTAAAAATGCACAACAAATAGTGCATCCAATTAATTAGCCAGTTAAGGAAGACAGCTGTCCATTCCTGTCATTCTAAGGTTTTTAGTTACCAATGTGCACAATGACTCTTAGCTTGCTTTCAAACTTTTTTGGACAGCAGTTCATCAACTGTTAGTTTCATACTTTGTTATACAGGACACTTAAATGGTCATGACTTTACAAGACATTTGCCAGGTGATGAAAAAAGCTTTTCCACCATTCTAATCTATTGATTTCATGATGTTCCTCTTTTCAGTAGCACAATACAAAACAATTTAGGATGATGAAAACAGCTCTTCTGTCACTCTAAGTTACTAATTACACAAGGCTCCTCATTTTAACAGCTCATTGTCTTGATGAATCACCCAGATTTTGACTGTAAAGGACAATGAGTTGTCCTTTGGAGACTAAGAAACTTTGTAAAAATAATTTGAAGTGAGCTCTGAAAAACAGTCTATATGATCCAGAAAGTGTCAGCACTTTGAAGTATTTCAGTAACCGGTGGCCTACGAGCTACTGGCATTGCTTTACATCCAACAGGAATAAAGGCATCCATCAGAGGACCTGATGATATATTTGTTCTGTGCTTTTATTTGTAGATTTGATTGATATGACTATTAAACCACAAGAAATTCTCACCTTCATACTTGAGCATGAAGGCACAGAATATAGCAGTCTACTTACAAAGATTTCTTGATTATTGTATGAAGAAAGTAAGGATGTAATGTACTGTTAAAACACAAGGCATTTCAAACCAATTTATTTGAAGGGATCATTGTGTACCATTAGCGAGGTGCTAATTACATAAAAAGGAAAGGATATATAGTCTGGATTTTTTTTCCCTTGGGTAGTTAATTTCTATTCCTCCTAACTGCTTTTGGAATAAAAATAAGTCATGATTTAGCAGAAAATATATCCCTGAGATGATCTTTTTCATGACCATAGCTATGTGCTTGGGACTGTTTATTTTACACAGTTTTTAACATGCAAACCAAATCTGCGTATTGATTTAGACACAAGGAAATAAAAGATTCTTTGTAAATGTTTGCAGTTGTCAGTTTCCAAAATCAATCAATAAATGACAGAAAAAGCTACTACTTTCAAGTGTTTAAAAACGGTAAGATCTATAAAACAATGTTTATAAGGTCGATAATTGAGAATTCATAACTTCTACATCTATCTAGTCCTTCAAAAAATCTACTTTACGGAACCTTTAAGCCCCACTGCTTCGGAGCAAAATGGAAAATGTAAATTTAAATGAGTGCACTACTTTTGCTGGTACTTTTAAAGACATTTTAATCTAAATCTCTGTCTATTTGGAATAATCACCTGAATTTAAATTTCACACTGAAAGTAATTGCTCTATTCTTTGCCAAAGCATGACTACATTACCACTCTAGGTCTTTACAAATGAACTGTGATATGCTGAGCATGATGAGCTTGTAGTAGAATTGCTTTTTTTTGAGTAAAAGATTTTAAGCTTCTTTAAGAAAATCAAGAAAAGGGCACTGCTTGTAGTAGAATTGGTTTTTTGAGTAAAAGATTTTAAGCTTCTTTAAGAAAATCAAGAAAAGGGCACTGCTTGTAGTAGAATTGGTTTTTTGTGTAAAAGATTTTAAGCTTCCGTAAGAAAATCAAGAAAATAATTGAAGGTTTTAGGTTTTTGGGTTCTTTTACTCTAACTAATAAAATCAGGAGACTGTTGTGAGATCTAGCGGCAAGTAGTTTGATGTCCTCAGCAGGACACCAAGAGTCAGAAAGTAGTGCTGTAAATTCAGTGTGGGGCTTCGACACTATGCTAAGTGTGGCCTGAATCTCTGGGGCTTCCCTTTGATGCAAGTGCAGTATATTAACTGGAAAAGCATTCACTTTTATTTGTCTGTACTGTCTGCGACAGCAATATCGCCTCATTTAGGCTAGTTCAACATGAAAATGCACAGAGAAGCAATCTGTTATAAATTAGCACAGCTCCCCTTTCATTTTACTAGCTAGTAATTGGAAGGGGTTACAAAAGTGTAATTTATCAGATTATACGTGTTTATCTTTTTGTGGGGACAGCATGCCTTTGGTGAATTTTCCTACACACCCTGAGGGAATAATCTTTCCTTGATGTCCATTAGATCTGAAAGAAAACAATGACGCCTGTGAAATATAGGAGTATAATTTGTAGGGTTTGAGAAGCAGCAGTTTCCCAGACATCTAAAATGGTATTAATGACTTTATTAGAACCTTACCGTTCCTTGGAAATGCTTTTGCTCTCTCGTTTCCAAATGGTCTTGAAGTCACTGCAGAATTCGTACCACACTGTGAAAACATAGTTTGGTGTGATCTCCTTCTCGCCAGGCTTTGGCTTTATCCCAAAGTATCCCACTGTTTCTTCAAAGCTGCAAGGGAAGGGGAAGAAAAAAACCCAGTCAACACGTAAGCCCACTGAGGAAACAGTTTCTCTGATTCAGTAGTCAAGGCTGGTAATTACCATAACTTCCCCTTAGCCTTGGAAGTTACAGCAGCAATTCATGCTAAGTATAACTAACCCAACACCCACCTCTTTTCCAGAGGGTAACCTACTTGGCACGAGCCACCATAGAGATCTGTCACACTGGCAAATCATGGGCATTCCATTACAACAGGTAAAACTTAGCTTCTTGCATCACAGGAAATGCTATAATATATTTATTTAATTTTATTCTGCTACACTCCATGAAGATCTTATTCTCTCATTTATCTTTACTGAAGGACTATGTAAGAGTCACATGCCAAGTTAGGAAAAATCTCCAAGTTTGGTGGAAAATAATCTAGTATTTAGGGAGAACTGGGAGTAGCAACAACCAAGCCACAGACAGCGCCAGTAGTCAGTTTGCAAAGGTTTTACTGAAAATAATCTCCTTCCACATGTGTCAATAAACAAATAATTAATTAAAAAAAAATACACTGCCAATATTTTGATGCTTTTAAAAAATTTATAATGGGCCTTTTACTGAATTGCTATACAGCTGGATATTTTCAAAGTATTCTTTTATCACAGACAATATTCCCAAGAGCATTTTAACTCATTGTGCTTTTTTAACCTTTATGACATTACTTTATATAGATAAAATGAAACAATCCACATGAGTAGGTACTTATATAAATGAAAGTATGTTCGCTGTTGTTAAAGTTGAATCACTTTTCTCTGCAAAGTAGATGCAACAATCCTGGAACATTTGGTGATATTTATTAAAAATAATGCTATAATTAAAAAGCAAAGGTAACAACATATTTAAAAGTAAGTAATTTTTCTTGGAATAATCATTCTAGTGAATCAAAAGGAAGCTATATTCTTCTTTAGATTTGCAAATAGGTTCTAAATCTAAACACAGGAGGTGTAAATCTTGAAAATAAAATAAATAATTTTAAAGACCTGTAAGGAGTCTCCAACTATTCAAAAGATGTTATGTGAGCTACGGATGGAGCTTCATCATTTTTCTTAATTTGTATTTGCATTTGTATAGTCCACACTGCGTGTTTTCATATGGAACTACCAAGGTTAGGCTCAAGGTTTTTTGACTTAGTTTGAAATTAAAGCTCTTTAGCTAGGCTTGAAGAATAGAACGTACCCATCAAAAAATACAGAAGTTATCCCTCCAAAAAAAAAGGAATATATACTCTGGCTGCTTCACAAAGAAGCCTGGATTTTAGCCACATGAGCCAATATGCTCTGGGTTTTTCTCTTTGATACTTTAAAGATAAAAACAGATTCTAGACCATGCTAAAGAATATCCCATATTGTTCAAGGTCAGCAATTAATATAATAGTTTTTTTAATCCTCATAGGTTTAACCTTTTACATTTCTTACATAGGTTTTGCATGAAACATTTAACTATATTTCAAGTTAATTGATGATCCATATTTAAAGAATTACAATGAAATATGTGTGTATAAGGCCATAATATTCAGAGTTAAAGAGTCTTGTGGTGACAGTATGAGGAGAAAAATAAATAAATAAACAAATAAACAAAATATAGCTTTAAATAGCTGTGTAAATATTTTGATTTTCAAACTCTAAAAATACTAAAATACCTTAGTCATATTTATGTGGTTAAAACCTTTTATTGTCTACTGGGAAGTGTAATTTGCATTGCATTCACTTGGGCCAAATACTCCAAATACCTGTTCATAGCACTTTGACTGGGATAGCTGAGCCAAGAGCAGCAAGAACAGAAACCCTTCTCAGGTTTGCTTTATGTAACAGCAGCCCCAGGAACATTGTGCTCCCTTCTTCCTAACGGAACCCTTCACCATCCCAGCAGAAGTGTACAGAGGTGGGATCCTGAAATCCTGCACAGTCTCTCTAGACTGCCCTCATCCTGACACTTCTCATCCTCTCTTCCTTTCTTTGTCAGCCCAACCCCCAGAAGTACTTCTTTGCTTTCACCCACCTTAATCTGGCTTCCTGGGCTACTTTCTGCCTTTCAAAAGTAGTAATTTAAAATACTGAGTATTCAGTTAGCAGTTAAAAAACCCAAACTCTATGTTGGACAACTAATTCCCTAAGTCAACTGCAAATTAGGTGCAGCTCCATACCCTGGGGAGTCTATTCTACTCTAGAAAGGCTACAAAGCAGGTAGAATATGAAGGAGCCCTGTGCCAAGAAAGTTAGGTTTGTAGCTAAGTAGAACCAGTCAGACACTCTTGAAATGAGGAGGTAAAGCTCCAGCTGACATCAGCCAGTTGTTCAGCCCATTTAGGCATCTTCTGCAAGCAACTGGGAACAGTTCACCTAAGACTTGAACTGCATTTGGGAAGCGCCTGTCTCCCTTTTCCTGACTGCCTTGGAAAACTATCCTAGGTGTCTCAGGTGGAGCGACTATGGGCTGAGAAAAGTACAATTAAAATCCAGATTAGCACAGATCTGCCTTTAGTGACCAGGAAAAAAATACTGATAGGAAGTTAAAAATTAATTTATCAGTTTATTTATAGTAGGTCCATAGCTAAGATGGATAATTCACTCTCACAAAACTATAATTTGCTAAACAAAATGTATTAGTAACATTAACTTGTTGAATATTTTACTGTCCATTTATAAACCAATTAATCTTTTTCCATACTTTGACTCCTTTGGCCTAAGTGAGGTACAGATATTCAGGCAATAAAAACATTAGGATTTCAATCGTTTCTTAGGCAACTGAATGCTATATACTAAGTGCTGAAAATGTTCAGTGATGACGAAATACATTTTTACGTCATAAAGTAGTTAATCAGTTATTTATACATTCTGTGAAACCCCCACTCAATTCAATGCTGATAGTAATTAAAACCTCAAACATAGTACACTGTTTGGATAAAAACTCAAATGAAGTTTTTCCTGGAATATTACATAAGAGTTTTCCAGAAAACATATTACTTCTTTGAAATACAAATCTTTTTTGCCATTTAATATAATTCCTAAGTTCAGTAATATCTTTTACCAAAATAAACTGTTAGAAAACACTAACAAAAACCTTACCATTTTTGAGCATTTTCCAAACTGTTCTCTTCCTTTTTCCGTTCCTCTTTAGCTGCCAATGAAAAACATTTTAAAGGTATAAATTACCATCTTACTGTTTCAGAGATCCCACAGTTGAGATTGAAACAATCTCTTTTTTTCAAAACTACATAGTTTGTATACTAAGTATGATAAAGTGGTAAGCACTTTCTAATTTTCAATTTTTAATTATTTCTTGTATATAATGAATGTTTCTTCTGTACCAATGAATGTATTGGATTTGAAAAGTATTTTAAAAACTGTATTATAATACATAGCGTTAGGCATTAATCTAATAAAACGTAACTAATTAAACTTCACTTCCACATTTTTTAAAAAGAAAATAATTGAGTTGTGTTTGTTTCTTTATTGTTGTAGGCCAGAACTTACGAATTTAAACCTGTTTCTGCAGCATAAATAACTGGAAGTTCAACTGAAATTGAACAGGTATCAAACATAGTTAACAACAACTCTTCCACTGAGCTATCACGTTTTGTTCTGGAAGCTGGAAAGTGAAAACACATGTACTAGGTTTTAAATGTATGGCATATACATGATTTTTTTTGAAAAATCAGCCAAGAAGTTGAAATACAGTTAGTGAATGTGGGCCCTTCTGTTACAGATTGCTCACATGAACTGCTTTAAAGAATTTTTTCAAAAGATAGGCATTCTCTACTATTGAAAATATTTGCTGACCTGGATACTCAAAGCAAAACCACTAGTTTTTGTTGACCAAGTCTTCTCAATACAGACGTGCAGCTTCAGCTCCAGCAGAACACTACATATATAAAATAATCCTATTGTGGAAGAGTTATTTCTACTCCACATTAAAATAATCCTGTAAGTGGTAATGTTAATATAAACAGAATTCAGACACTTTTTATACAAAGATAAAGAACTTTATCTTTTTGCCTCTCAGTCTACAGGAATGCCTGGTTGAAATACAGTTACAAACTTGAGTGCACAGACAAGCCCATTGAGAAACTGGTCCTGAATGACTCCACTTCATTATAAGGCTACTGACAAAGAGGTTTGTACTATGATAGTTCAAAACAAAAATAAAAATTGATTGCTTCAGCACATTTGCTGTTAACAAAACAATTTAATTTCAACTCATATGTTTCCCTACATTGGGTAAGTGTGTTGGAGATATTTATTCCTATTATTTCAATATGGCAATAGCCAGAAACAATGCTGTGTGTCCTTTGCAAGGAAAGCAATTAATTCTATACCATTAGGTTCTCCACCTCAAATCCTGGTGGCAAGACAGCTGCAAGTGAAATATATAGGGCAGCTCTGATTCATTGCATTCATCTCAGGGTCCCGAGAATTTGCCTAAAGTTAACCCAATATACTTAATTCATTATTTTTATTTTATACCATTAAAAGCAGAAAACATAGGTTGGAATTCTAATGATTCATAATGATATAAAATTAACTACATAAGCTGAAATGTTTATAAAATTGTACAATTCATTATTACATTAATAATTTATTTCTGGTTTCAGAGGAGATGGAAAATTAAATAAGGCAAATTTCCCAACATAGCTACATTCCCAGCTACAACAGAAACAGTATCTTCAGGTCCCTGCACATGAAACACAGTAACTAATAAGGACACGTTTATACATTTATAGTTAGGTGGCAAGACCTGATTTACTGTTTTTTGATCTTGCTAGAACAGGATAAGGAAAGATAGTGGAAAGAAGTTTTTTATACAAAGTAAAGAAAGAAGGTGCGACTTCTAGGAAGAAACACATGAAGTTTACAATAACGTAACAGCGTGTGTATTTGTGTACCAATAAAAGGGAAAAGAGGAAGGAAGAAAACACCTATATCATACGGCAAACAGTATTTTCTGTATTTTTAACTGTAAACACATCCACCCAGGAACTGTTTAAAAACATTTATTTGAAATTTATATGTTGAGACTTGTTAAGAAAATAAATGAACAACTCCATATAACAAATTCTGTAATGTGTAAGACAAGAAACCAGAGCAATTCTCTTATCTTCCATAAAATTTCTAGCTAATTTTCCACTCAAAATTTGTAATATCCTGCTGTTTTTCTCCCCCTCCACAACCTGCAATGACTAGCAAAATCAGTGCTGTCAGTATAGGTTTCCATGAAACAATATATTTTCCTCAGCAGAGTCTTCAAAGTCCCACAGTCAAGGTATCAATCCCTGTCTTAATTTGTGGAATTACTGAAAGCAATTGAAATGAATTACATAAACGAAAGAACTTATTTCCTTTTATTTCTTTAGCAACACCACATTTGCTTGCATAGGATTTGCTTTTTGCAGAAGTGGAATCATGTAATTCTTTCACCCTTAGACCACATGTTTGATTTCAGTTTCACCAAGTTAAGAATATACGAACAGCCATATCAGACTGGTACAGGGATTTATCCAGCCTAATATCCTGCCCCCGGCAGGCACTGAAGCAGGTGCTAGGCTACAGTTATGGACCAAACACACTTATCCCGCGTGTCCTCTCTGCCTCTGGGATTCTGTACCTCATACTAAATGTTTCCTGCATTGAATGTCATTGTAATGTAATTCTCAACAGATTCTCTCTCATGAACTTGCTCATTCTTTGCTCAAGCTTTTATAAGGTTTTTTAACTTCCACAACCTGCTGTGGTAAGTGTTCTATAGCCCATCTATAGATAGCACATTTTGCTTGTTTTGAAATGGACACCTGGTATCACTCTCTTGTATCAGAGAAAACCTGACTGCAGTGATTTGGTTTGCAGTTGAGTTTTGGTGCTTGTAAACTGATTTCTATTAGAAGGAAACTAAACAGGAAGCTCCACAGCAAATGCACTCCAATACTTAAAAAGAACAAAAGGACCAAAGTAACATTTGACCCTTCAGATAGCTTTGAACACACGAGGTGGACATGTTCTCAGACTAAATCTAACTCAAAGTTGAAATCTCGACTGTAAACACACTGGCCTGAGCCTCTGCTGCTTCGATCTGCTGAGCCAATCATACTGCACCAGCTTCTCAGGATGTAACTGTAGATGTTCTACATTGCATGTATACAGATTACATCAAGGTCCTTCAAAATTACTTCCCATAAAGATGCATTTTGTATGGAGACACCCTTCTGTCTGGCCTTGGAGTCAACAGGCTTGACAATTACAGGGAATTGTCCCATGTAAAGTTCGCCATCTGGTCTCACTTCTAAATGCAAGTTCTTAATATGCTCTATTGTTTGAATTAGTCCATATCTTGAAAAAAGTATCAGATCCTGATACTATGATCAGACAAGAAGCAGACAATCTTAGCCAATATAACATCTTTGAATACAGATATGAAAGCCAGGAACAATTAAGAATTTCTGTGTCTTTTTACAGACAAAAGCTTTGAAAGGAAAACTGGTGTTTACAAAATATGCAGTTCTAATTTGCTGCAAGTAATTTGTAATACAGCTAAAGGCTCTGAAGAACAGCCATTAGTCTTACTCATCTCTCTATCTGTATCTAGCTCAAAGAATAAGAGAATAAATGGACTATGGTCTTATGAATGTGCCTTATGAATCAGATATTTGTGATGACTTCCTTTTACTGAAGTGCAGAAGTCAGCATGAATATTCATGATCCTCTAACAGTTTAAAAAATGAAGTAGTATGACAGGGAAAAGGTTAAAAAATCCCCCAATTTATTTTTTCCACACTTTCTACTTGTTGAGGATGGAAGAGTACATGAAACACTATACTGAAAATGAGAAATTAACAGAAAATATTTATTTTTAACAGGTCTAATGTATGCACAGTGGCTTCCAGTTACAACAGAACCAGTACCTCTTCATGCATCAGGCTACTATGAAATAGATCTCTAAAGAACAAAGGGAAGAAAACACTGGATAGCAGCACAGACTGAAAACTGGAGAAGATCAGTAACTAACAGGCAAACAGAGAATGATGATGCACTAAGAGGGGAAGACAAAGAAAGAAAAATGGGTAGCCACAACTACACAAAAATCTCACAATTACTCCTGCCCTTTTAGTGAAAATTTTAACACTCATTGAGTCTGACTGGATAAATTTTCTGGTATTTCTCTCTAACCTTAAATATACAAACACATGTAGGAAGGATAATTCACATAAGTGTACTGATTTAGTTGGACACAATACAACTTCTTAAAAACTTTTCAGTATCTTACTACGTTCAGAATTGTAAGATCTGATGCATGAAGTTTTTTACAAATTTTCTAATCATTTTGGAGCAGTGACAATCTTCAAAATTACAAGAAAATTTTAACTAAACTAGCAGTTAGGATGGAAAATATCAGCACTCTTAATTGAATATTCCAAGGCTGAGTTCCTGTGATTCAAAAATATATATTTTATGAACTTTAAGAGAAACCTTTGTAATTACAGTGTTTTTCCTACAGTGTAGGAAAAACACCACCCTAAAACAAGGTATTTGATTTTTTTTTTTCTTGAGGAAGGAAATTGGTCTTTTCTGACTCATGTCTTCCAATCAATCACAGTTAAGATTAAGACAGAATCTATGATAAGACACAGACCAAAAAAAAACCCCAACCAAAACTCAACCTTAAAAGCAAACAACAAAACCAACCAACCAACCAACCCAAAACCCCTACTGACATTCCTCTTTGAACATTATAAAGTCTGGACAGAGACTGTTTAAACGGTGACAAAAGGTTATGATGACATTTCCAGTCTCACAGGAACCCATCTTCCTCATTAGTCAAAACTAAAACCTCTTAGGTAGGCATGTTGAAATATAGTCAAAGCATGAACCCCACTCTAGAAACATGCTAACCCATGATTTAATGGCTGAGGAAGAAAAGTATATCCCCAGAGAGGTTCAGCTGGGTTATCTGTTCCCAAACTGAGAAAAGTCACACTCTATCACATTATCAAGCTAGGAGAACAAGCCACAATTGACCTTATTTTCTCAGTCTTTGTAAAGAAGGAAGACTTACCGCCATTCGAAAACAGAGATCCAAATCTCTCAGATATAATCATTGCTGATACACTTGGGTATCAGAAGTTAACCCAGAAGGCTCCCAGGCTAGAAGTGCACTAAGATTTATATCCACCCTCAAGTACAATTGTCATCCAAGAGAAATTTTTTAACAACCCTGTTTAACCAGCGCCTTTGGAGAGTGGAAGAAAAAGCTCACAGGTGTCCTAGGTGGGCAAAGTTACTACAGAGGATCATCAAAAGCTCTGCAGTTATACAGTTTTTCTGTTTGTGAACAAAATTCTTGACATGTTCAAACTACTACCATACTAAACTATAGTGGTACAACGACCAACAGGATTAGAGCAGGATGAAATAAGCCTTCTTTGGTTTTGATTTCAATAGATCTGTTAACAGTGAAAATTTTTAAATAGATTTAATTTTCAGGAAATCCTTGACTCAAGACCTGTTGGCCTACAAGTAGTAGCATGGAAACAAAATTTTCATAGGGATGCTCTTGCTAGCACATGGCATTTCTCTGAGCTGCAAAGAACTATCATGAGCACTATAAACACTTGGCCTTAGCAATCAAAACCCTTTCCCAAGGGTTGCTATTTTAGAATCATCGTGGGTTGACTGTGGCCAGTAGCTATGCACCACACAATCACTCACTCCTCCTCCTTCCCCCTCAATCGGATAGAGGAGAGAACAGGAAGAGCAAAAGTGAGAAAAACTTATGGGTCAAGATAAACACATTTCAATACATGAAGGAAAGGGGAAGAAAAAAACCCCAGTGATGCAAGGGCCATCTCTCACCACCTCCCACAGGCAGAGTGATGCCTAGCCATTTTTGGAGCAATACTACCTCTCCCAAAATCCTTTCCCCACCTTTTTCATTGCTGACCATGACATCACATGCATGGAATGCTGAGTTTGAGTCAGCTATCCAGGTTGCGGCGCCTTCAAATCCTTGCCCACCCCGGCCTATCGCTGAGGGGACAGAGTGAGACAAAGAGAAAGCCTTGACAATGTGCAAGTGCTGCTCAACAATAGCCAAAACACTCCTGTGCTATCAACACTGTTTTAGCCACAAATCCAAAACACATCTCCATACCAGCTGCTATGAAGAACATTAACTCCATCCCAGCTGGACCCAGTACAACAGCACACAGCCATACAGACTAATCATATAGCCATAGAGATGAATCCTAAGATTTAGACAACTTGGATAATTTGTCTGTTTATATACACAATAACCAAGACTATAGTTATTTTTTTTTATTATAGTCATGGTGTCCAACAACTTGATACAGCATGTTAAACAATCTGTAGTTATCAATGCAGTATGAAGCTTTATTGTTTTAGCTGATGATAGCAAAGCCAACAGCATGTAGCTAACAATTCATAAAAGTGTTCATAAGTATCATCAACACCCATTTAATCTTTTTATTCTTAGTGTAATCTCACTGTCTAGAAAAAGACTGGGCTCTACATAAAAGGCCATGAGTAGAATACATTACAAATGTTATAAATTAATTTATATTATATAACATATGAAATTCTATTTCAATACCTGACACTACCAGAATCTGCTTTCTTGAAACGTGAATTTTAAAGGAATATAAATAAAATTAATAGCATCTTTTAAACAAATTAACAAATATCAAGTGCAAATAAACAAGTATTCACAAAAATTCACATATGAATGCAAAGGAATGTAGAATCAGGAAATGGATTGTCTTCATTTTCTTTTTTTTTTCATTATCAAACTGGAAAACATAGCTTTTTAAAAACATGGTTTGACTAACAAGAGTGAGTCTGGTGCTCAGTATGAAAACTGGGGCCTTGGAATTGTTAAAAGATGTGGAAATTCAATTTCTAATTTAGTGTCATATGCTACTAGGACAAAATTTTTAATTTCATACAGACTGAATCTAATTTTAGAACTGTTTTACTTTTTGAAAACATTGTATAATAAAGAATATAGCAGCAAAGGGCATAAAAGTAATCAGAAATTAGGTACTCAGTAAAAATTAATTTTGCAGTTCAGATAGTTATACTTTTAATTCTAATTATTGACTAAGTTTTCTCAATAATCTAAAATTTTTCACAAATTATGATGTTTCAAAAATTCTAGAGGAGTTGTATATCCTGATCTAGGAAGAGATATTCTCAAGAAACATCTGTCTAGAGCTATACATAAAACTTGAATTTTCTACTACTTCTACATTATTATATTGAGTTACTTCTAACATAAGCCCATATTTTGAGAAATAGTATCCATTTAATTTAGTTCTAAACAAAATAATTCTTATTACTTAGTTCATTTCATATATAAACATAGCAAACATGAGAGAATACATCCAGTGTAAAACATTTTCTGGGGTTTTTTGTTGCTGTACTGTATTAAATTTCAAATTTGAAAAAAACATACGAATGCAGATAATTTCACATGGCTACATTCTACCATTCTCATGCTGGAGCTTTTTCGTCTTATAAAAATTTTGTATTTCAGAAATAGTGAAAAAACTTGTAAAACTTCTATACATAGCTTCCTAGCAAATAATTTGCTAATATGTGTTATTTAAAAACCTGTCTTTAGCTAGCTACTTACTTCTAATTGGTAGGCTTTAAGAACTCAGGGAGTTCAACAGACAGCCTGGAAATCCTGTGTAAGTATTTGACTGTATGACTAATATAGTTTTCTATTACAGCATATTACAATGCAAAAAACCCCCAAACGAAACAATACCCTGCCCATGAAGATATTTTTCTTCTATGCTGTCAGTTAAACAAGAAGGTCTGGGAGAATGGAATCAGTGAAACTAGGGTCTACTGTGGGTCTGTACTTTAGTTAGTTCCCAGATGGATTCATTAATGTTTAATTAAGGGGTGAGTTCATGATACAGCCCTTCTCCCCCTGGAAGGCTAATAGGGTCACTCCTGTCTATTTAGCCACATATTTTTATTGAGATTTTAAGAGCTTAATATCTCAGGATCTCTAACCCTGTCACATTTGGTCAAAATTGGACGATGCATTAAAAATTATTGGCAGGACAATAATCAACAGGCAGTGTGATCACATAAGACTTCTTTCTTTTATCTCTTCTTTAAATTAAAAAATATCACATTTTTAACAAGGAATTTGGCTATGCCATTTTTTTAGACAGTTTAAATACTGGTATAGACATCTTAAACCCTTTCAAAACAATCTTCAGAACACTTGCTGCCATGAGGTCTTAATCACCCTTCCCTGAAACAGTTCTCACAAGTTTACTTTCCTCTGCAGTGGTACAAAAGTTGTTTTTAACTAAGAAACCCACATCCAATGATGAAAATGTACAATTCGTATAGTACAAAGAGTGTCTGTACAGTCTTGGAAAGCTGCTTAACAAACAAATATCCCACAACTTATCAGGAATATTAGTTATCAACCTGTATCTTAGGTATGTGTCAAGGATTAATTAATGTTTACCATATAGAAATTGTTAAATATCAGATTCAGTATTTTTAACATTACAAAAACATAACAAATTACAGACACTTGCACACACAGAGAGACATACAACACCAGCAGAAAATGCTCAAGCGACACATTCAAGAAAGTGTTTATTATCATAGGTAATAAAAAACCTAGGAAATTATGTTTTCTTTTAAAAGTGATAATGCTGTCTATAAATGTGCCAGACAAAAGTGTTGAAGGTCATTTTACCAGAACATTAAAATTAACTACGAAGAAAAAAAGAGTTATATTTATTTTCATAAACTTCTCTATTTCTTAAAATATATGTTTCTTAGTACGATGCTTCTATTGTATTTTGTGAAAGAATATTTTTAAACTAAAAGAAAATTAGCTTCCATACAAAAGCGTAAATTTTTCCTTAAAACTAGGACTAACACTAGTCTTATTTCCTGCATTCTAGAGGCATTAATTACAAAAAAAGAATTAGCATTACGTTTTTCAATTTTATTTATTAAATTAAATTATTTGAAACTCCATTCTGTTAAAATGTAACCAAGACATTAATCCCTGATTCTCCAGCACTTGGGGTTCCAGATAAATATTTTTTAAAGCGTGTTAGTACTTAAACACTAGAGAGATACATATTCTAATTCGACTTTCTTTCTAATAAACTCTTATAATGTTGTGTTTTATTCCAAGATTAATCTTTGACTAAATGTATCTAAACAGTTTACAGAACTGAAAAATTAGCTCTAATCCTTTCAAACAGAACAAGGTTAAATACAATCTGTTCTGTGTCTGGGAAAACTAACTATCCAGATTATCTGTAACTACAACCTCTTTTTGCAAGCAGGAAGTAAAAATTTTAAAGATTGGCCCATTCTTATACCAAGGACAATGTTTTTAAATAGTTGAATGATTATTGAAAATCAAAAAGAAGCAGGAGGTCATCTCAAAAAAAGAAAGAATATTTAGTTTAAAGAAAAAATAAACTTGATGGTGAACCAACTGCTAATCTGGTAGGTAAAGAATGAGTAATTATACAAATATAATGAAACCAATTTCAGAAAAGCCTGAAAAGTTTGAGAGAAAATCCATAGCAATGCCTCCTCCTGGAATGATAATAATGATTTCTGAAGCTCAAGTTATTTTTGCTGATTGAGTTCAGTCAAGATTGGTTTCACATGATCAGCTAAAGTACAGCAATCTGTGATGTGTAGTGGCCCCACACGTTTGAACACACTAGGACATGCTCTTCTAGGTGATCCAAACGTTGGGGGTGGGGGGTTAAAAGCTGCTGCTTTGTTTTCCCTACATTTTCCCCTCATTAGGATACACTCCTCCTGCAAAGTTAGCCACTTCTGGTGGTCGGGAGCAAAGTCTCATTGTAAATACACAGCAGGATAGTGGCAAAGCTGAGATTAATTCTCCATAGATTTATATAGACCTTTCTCACTGTTGATTGCTTGTACTGTTTCAAAGGTGCGTATGTTGCCTTTTTTATTGCTGGTTACTGACTTTATTCCAGCATATGGTGGTTGGCGCCATGACACAAAGTGAACATTTTATACTAGAATTAAAGTGGATATTTGACAGTTTCTGTCAGAAAGTTCAGAGCAAAGAATTTGTGAGACAAGATTTATTGCATATTTTATATGGGACACATCTGTTTCTTTGCTATGTTTCTCTTTAAACAGAAAAATAGCAATGAAGTTTCTTTAAGAAACAAAGACTGTCAATAAAAAGCATGAACAGAAAAACTACATTACTGAGAATGAATTTAATCATTCTGACCTTCTAAAAATGTGTTGCTTGGAAGTATGACAGTCACCTTCCCCTTTCTGTTCAGCCTTATAGGCAGTATGGATTTTCAAATACACAGCTACCCATATTAAAGGGTAAATAAAATAAAAATGAAAATCAAATTAAATCTATGTATTGATATTGGATATTCACATTTAAAAGTAAGGTGAACTGTTAAGCTAGATTTTGCCAATTTTTTAGCATCTGTAACTGCATTTTAGTGATGTGAAATGTGTCAAATAAACACCCCTCTTTTTGACAATGCCTTATGAAACTCTAGATCAATTATAAGAAGATATACAGCAAACATCCCCACATTTATCTATTAATATCACAAAATCTGACATAGATTGGCCTCTGAAGTTCAGTGTAGTCTTCCTAACACCTGAATCAAAACTGAATTTGAAGAACACCTAGCAGGATCTTGTTTATGAAAAAAAGATTGTATGCATTAAACAAGAAAGTAAAAATCTTTCAATAAAATTCTAAATTTTTAACCAACAGTAATACTGTTTATAAAAATCCATATTTAGTATAAAACCCTAAGATTCAGCTTGAGAAACACAAAGTTTAAAGAGGTAGAATTAAACAAGAAACAGATACAAAATAAAGAAAATATATTGCTCAAAAATCATGTATGCTTTTATGAAAAGGCATGTGTGTCTTATTTAACTTCTAATTAAAGAAAACAATAATAGAAAAATCCCTTCTGTTCGACTACATACATTCTAAACAAATAATTATGACAAACAGCTAAAAATACTTATAGGCTCAATACTTTCTCAAACAAAAATGTTGTAATTTCCTCTACAAAATCACAAATATTTGTCAAATTATTTCATACTTCCAATGTATTAATTCTTGTTTTTAACTCAAACATTTTCTATAACTTCAATTTATGTAGGAACATTTATCTAGGTACTAATTTGAAAAGCCTGTAATTTGAAATAAAATGTAAAAAGGAGGCACACTTGAACCTGGAATATTTCTCCTTCTTACCACAAATAAAATACAGGATACTAATATTAAAATATTTTGTTAGGATTCTTTTTAATTACTTTTCTACAAAAAACATCAAACTGCATTCAAATACAAGGCATTGATATTTTTTTGAGCATGTCTTTTTTGTGATAAACACATAGAAGAATATATTTGAAAACAGGATCTCTCAATTTCTAAATAAAAACCTATAAACCTACTATTCTCCTTATGGGGGAAGGATCTTGGGAAAAATAAAGCATGTGTGACACATTAGTCAGGTCATTTAATTAATTCCTTGAAAGTACTCAGATACAACCATGATGAGAGAAATGAGAGCGTATACAAGGAAAAAAAATCTCATGTTAGCTTAACTTAAGACTGGAAAATAACAAGAGTTATTACTGCACCTACCTGATCTACTTTGGTCTTTTACTGATGGCTTATTTTCTGTTGAACTCTATGCTGGGAGCACCTGAAAATTTTTCCCTGCAGTGTATGTAAACGTTTTTTAATGTTTAGGTTTATCCTCATATAAAAGGCAAGAAGAGGATACGAGTATTAGATAGCGAGACCAGGGAATGTGAGCGCACCAGCTCAGCACATCACTGCAGGCTTTCTGCTTCGCTGGACCTCTAGGCCTTTATTACTACCTTAGTGTTTATGAGATACCTCCTATGTCTTGGAAACAGCTTTTACTCAATAATAACAGTAGATCTGTGCAAAAGACAATCCCGACTTTCCTACTGACAGAAGAGTTAAATATGATTGTAGTCATAGTTAAAGTTTCATTTGACTACCACTTTGATTTGACATTGTCTATTAAACCCCACAGAAACTACTTCTGAGAAAGATAATGAACACAAATCATTTGCATCTAATTTCATTCTGCTGTAATAAAACAGTCATAATGAGCTCAATTCCTCTTAGTTTTTTTCTCTATTAGAACAAGAAAGTCTTGACTCAACTTAAAAAACTTTAAAAAAAGTTAAAAAATCATATGCAGGTAAAAGTAATAATATACTTTGGAATTTGGTTCATCTGCATCTATAACCACAGAATACTCTTTACATCAAATATTTAAAAGAGCAACTTACTTTAAAAAATTTTAAAATATCATAAAATTATTGGCAATATTTTTTAAATTTGGAAAGAAATGTTGAATCCTGAGAAAATTTACTTCATTCACAACAAAACCAAACCAATATCAAACTACACGACAGTGAAAAATGACTGGAATTTAAAAGGAAGAACAGAGTTCCCCTACCATTATTTCAAATAGACATCACATAGAATCAGCTCTCCTAGCTAAACCTGGGGATTCTCTGTCCTAGGAACTTCCCAATTACACGAAAGGAAAGAATTCCTGATGTGTGAAGCTTAATAATCTTTAACATATGCCCTATCCAATTCCACTTCAAGTCAATGGTGGGCCAAACCCTTTGTGCAAAACTGAAGTTCAGGAAACACACTATAAACGTTTACTGATAAACTGTACTGATAACTCCATAGATGATCAAACCAAACACATTTTATACAGCAGCTTTTCCTTCTAGAATTACATTCTTTAATGTTTGAAGATTTCTGGTTGGCCACAGAAGATACACTGCTGTGTCTAGTCAGGTATCCCTGCCTGTCCTAGGGCACCAGGAACCTCTATAACACCACATCCTCTTCCAGAGATGGCAACAGTTTGTGGAGGGAATTTTCAGACTGTAAGACATTCCCAAGATGAAAGACTTCATACACATGCTCTGTACAGACATTTTAGTTATATCCTAAAATACGCTGTTCAGAAGCTGAAGTCCTTTAAAAATATTTTTTGACACTTTCAAAATGGTTGACTTGGGACAATATTTAGACAGCTGAAAAATTTTGATGCTAATAAGTTTGAATTGATTTACACGCCATGAAAGAAGTACTGTTCCAATAAATTTCATACATACATCTCTTAAGAGAAATAAAACTTCTATTCCCCCACCTCAGTCAAGATGTTCAAAAGCAGCATGGTAAAGGCTCTTCACAGGACAAAGGTAAATTTTCAAATATCTTGCCCTGGCATCTGAAGTGTTTAGACTCAAAGATATTAGAGAAGTTGCAGGAAAGGTTGAATGATGACCTGAAATCAGACTTTTTTTTACATTTAGGAGAAGTCTGTCTTTAATCACAGCTGTAATCTCACAACACTGTATTATCCATATGGTTTTACTCTGTCATTCCTCAATTTTGAGAGCTTAGTAGCAACCTGATGCTTTGTCCTTTAACTAGCTTGAAATTTCTGGTAACTGCCCCACGAACATAGTGATTGTTATTTTTGTTCTCAAAACAATGGTCCCGCTACATCCTGTTCAGCAAGACAGCAGGTTTTGCCTGTTCTTATTGCTTAAAAAGGAAATTAAGAGTTTACACCATAAGAGAACCTAATCCAGACAGCTTCAATTTCTTGATGAACTTTTCAGTGTCAGGTATTTTTATCAATCATGCTCAAAAGTATTAAAACAGGACATTGATGTGCTTGCACAGGTCCAAAAAATAACTGAGAAGAAGTATTAACACACCGAAGTTACAAAAATCTGCAGGGAAATTCCGTGTAACTGCATACTAGATTAAACATGCTATAATCAGTTTGTATCAGCAGTGAAGGATATTTTCAAGCTTAACACAAAGACTATGGTGGGAAACTATAGAGCACAGGGGACAAACATAAGGTGAGAGTGACCAGTGTGAGGTTAGGTACTGGGGTCTCTTGAGACCAAGTGTATTTTGGCCTTTCATTATTTAAGTGCATGAATCTCTTCTGTCCAGTCCTTTCCAGTTCTTGACTGTGCTCTTTCCTTGCAGTAGTATCTTGCATATATGCAAACAACTGCTCATACGTTATATAATCTAAAGTAAGGAATCGGTGAGCATCTTTATTTCCTGCAGCAAAGCTTTGACACAGATTTAAATTCTGATAGTTCACTGACTTTGAATGTCAGCACATGAAGACACAAAAAGAAAAAAAAGATAAATAGAAAATCATACAGGAAATTCCTACGAATATTGTGAAAAAAAGCAGCTGGACTAAAAGAAAAGTCTAATAGGATCCCTGTGAAAAGCCAGCATACATAACCTACAGTTCTGATTACCTCTAAGTCTGTGATATAGAAGATGGAAGAAATCCAGTGGAATTGAATAAAAAATAGAGGTTACAATGAGAATTTAAAGAGGATGTTGAACTCCAGATATCTGATTATGGTTATAGTAAAGGCATCAGTAATTCTAGGAATAGATTTTATAATTATCAGACACATCATAATTTTTGTATTAAACCAAGGGTATTAACACAAACATTCATTATGTCACTCAGTTGCTATTAATAGGAAATCCTTCTCTATCATGACACGCCAGTGACTTTGTAACAGCCACAGTAATTCCGTATAACACAATCAAATTGAAAGGAAGTTGGAAGGAATTGTTTCCTATAAGAGATCCCCTCCTTGTCTTCTGAGAGAAGATGACATTGCATTTTCAATTACCAGTTCTCCTAAATTACACTTATATTACACATTATAATAGAGTGTAACCTTCCAATTTCTATAGTAAGTCATGATACAGTGAAACTGGTTATAGCAATTTTATGTGTATCTGTTTCAAAAATAATAAATTGAAAGTTTCCTGAAAAGTCATAGCTGTAATTAACACCAATTTTCAGGACTTTGATGTTGATAATTCTTCTGGTAGTGCAGGAGAAAATATTCATTTCAGAGCAAATTCTTGTTCTTTGAATCAGCTCATTGTCAATATTGCATTACTTAGGAGGCATATGGATGCAATCACATTCCAGGACAACTTTTTTGGTGTCTTACGGACTGAGGCTATTGTCTAACTACACAATCTCAGAGTACCACAGCAATAAGGTTCTCTGCTTTGCAGACTCATGCCAGTTTATGTAAATCACTCTTTCATCTGTTTAAATACAACGATTTTTGAGTGATGAAAACAGTTATGTCTGTCACAAACAGTTTGAAAGATTAAAGTAATTCTGCTCCTGGCATATAAAACAGCGTTCCAGATCTAAACACAAACTTTGCCTGGTCTGTAATGTCATTGCTGGGAAGCATAAAAAGTTTTAAGCAAACATTATCACTGCAAGGAAGTATGGCATATTTTTCATGTTTGACGCTGGACATAAATATCCTCCCACACTGTTTAATGTGAGAACTGCATATGTGTGGCAGAGATAATAAAACATCTCAGTGAAAACAAATTAAATGAAAAAGAAGTTATGATAAGTAGAACAGAAAATAAAGCTTAGAAGTTAAAAGTCTTCATATCTGTGTATTTTATTCACAAAAGGAAGAATCAGTATTTGATATGCAGGGTGGATAGTCACACAATCTGGAGGAGAGTCTCGTGCTTTGTAGGAATGGTTATCTGTACAGAGATACATATTTTTAGTTGACAGAAGCAACTTCATAATTGCAGGTAAGAAAAATCTGGTCAACTATAAGGACCTCGTAAATGCTATTGCTCTTCTGCTGTTGTTTACACATGGTATTTTAACAGACAGCTGTTACTGAAATTTAGTGCTCTTAAAAATTATCCTTGATTTTCTCACTGCACTTTTTCAGCATTAAGACATTCAAGAGCTTTACAAATAAAATGCAACACAAGTACCATAATCCAATATGTACATTAAAGCAGAGGAGTACAACACTAGTGGAAAGATAAACGTGACAATTTCATATACAGTTTTAGAGTATTTATCTTTCTTTCTGTTAATATTCTTCTCGGGGAGAAAAGCTGTAATTTTATTGTAGAGATGCAAGAATTTTAAATAGTTCCCATAAGTTTCTGGTGTTTTGGGATGTCATTACAGACAAGCTCTACCAAACTGCTTTGAGTAACAACTTAAAATAGAATCTCTGTCTTAAAAACAACAACATAATCATGTCACACTTGGAAAGGAAGTAAGTGCTAATGTAATTTTCTTCCTAATCTTTGAGTGTATTAAGATGTATAAAGGTATGTCCTGGTGACAGTAAGAGAGAAAAAAGAAGTATTATTGTATTGTGAAAAAATGGTGTATTGGAGTGTTTTTTGACTTCTAATTCACTACTACTAAATGACATTAACATCTTGCTTTATACTTCATAGACTGCTTTGAGAGAAAAGCAGCAATTTTGAGTGGAAATACTTTTTTTCCTGTAATATAATAAACTATGCTATCATCCTCCTACACTCAAAATATGCACAGGGCTATAAACTAATAAAAGGTTGCTTTTCCAGGGTTAATACAATAGGTGCTACTAGATGAGAAGCATAAATCACCATGTATGAGCACCTATAGCACAAGAACAACATATTTACATACTGAGGAACAAGCAGGAAATGATAAACAAGAAACTCAAAGTTGGCCAGCTGCTAGCTTTTATCATAGAATCAGAGAATGGTTTGGGTTGAATGGGACCCTAAAGATTACCCAGTTCCAACACTGGTGCCATGGGGCTAGTTGGAACAAGTAGACCAAGTGGTTCAGAGCCCCATCCAACCTGGCCTTCAGATGCCAGGGATGGGGCAAGCCACAATTTCTCTGGGCATATTTTCCTGTGCCTCACCAACCTTACTGTAAAGAATTTCTTCTTAATATCTAATCTAAATGTACACTTTCTCCATTTAAAGCCATTCCCCCTTGTCTGATCACTACATATCCTAGTGACAAGTCCCTCTCCAGCTCTCTAGTAGCCTGCTCTAGATACTGGGAGGCTGCTGTAAGGTCTCCCCAAAGCTTTCTCTTCTCCAGGCTGAACAGCCCCAACTCTCAGCTCCGGCCTTCACAGCCTTCCCAATAAAATTTATTTCCTATTTTCTTTCCCAGTGGATTACTTCAACAATCCTCTGCGGTGCACTTCAACGGGCAAATGAGTGGATCAAAACTCCTGTTCTGTACCAGAAATACATTCAAAAGTGCACTGGACTGGATGCATGCCCAGGTAGCTACTGCAGCCTGGCTAAAATTATTGAGAAGAAACCACTCAGCAGTTAAGAGCGGATTTGCGGGCTGCTTCCATGTGGTTGCTAAGCCCGTCTGAAAAATTTGCTAGCTCCTGACAGAAAGCTGTGGTGACTAGTTTGGGCTACAACTATTTTTCTATTGCATAGTCCCATAGAGAGCACTGTGTTGACCTTTTATGTAGTATACAACACACAGCAGTTTTGTAGCAAAGCAAATTAATCTAACCAACGTTTCCCAAATATTAGGCTAGAATTCTAAACATAGGACATCTTTTTCTTTGGGATTAATTTCAATGACTACTCTATTTGTCAAATCCCTCCCTCTACATCTTGCTTGTTACCTTGGTCACTTCAGTGTATTGAGCACCTTTCCCAAATAGCTTTGCTTTCCACTACTAATGAATTTCAAAAACTATTCTTTCTTGACATCAGACTACTTGCTTCCCAGACTTTGTTCTAAATCAAACTAATTCCTGTAATAGCACAGTCTTCATCACCAAGATGCTTTATTCTTAGAGAAATGAAGAGAACCAGCTATACTCTTGCTATGCTAACTGCTATGAAGCATAAAGACTTTTTCATTTTCACATTCCAGTACATGAGGGAGGAACCTGAGACCAGATTGAAGTTTTTCATGCTTTCTGACCTGGATCCAATGAAGAAGAATTTGGAAACGTATTTTGCAAGATCCTGCATGAATCTGTGCTATTCATTTCTATATTTACTAAAATGGAAAAACAACATGAAATAGTCAAGCAGCAAAATAAGAAATAAATTTAATTAACGTTAGTCACCTACTCCTGTATGTCATTTGCTTTCTGGTTTGTATTATTCTTGAGGGAATTCATAAGGAGAATAAGAAACACTATGGAAAACACCAATGGTTAATGGCCAGAATTCCTTCTAGTGAGCTGCATAGTTGCAGTAACCAAAATCTTTTTTTCTCCTTTTCAAAATAGAGCATTTTGCATCTTTCTCATAGTCATCTAACTATTCTGATTTTTTTTTGTGTGAGATAGTTTCATATCAAAAGAGGAGTTTTCTTCTAAGAAATTCTGAGCAAGAATTTAATGAATTAAAGAGCATTCCAGACCACACAATAATTTAATGATTTCAAAGGCCTTCTTGCATGTCATGGCAATTTGAATGGAAAATAATTATGAACAAATTTTTAACTGCCCCATACAGTAATTTCAGTGGAAATACAGTAAGTTAATATTAATTCATAATTATTAGTAGGTCTCCATACTATAGGAAAACTAATATTATTTGTTGCACATGATATAATTAATTTACTAAAGAGTATTTCAACTTTGAGAATAGTCTAAGCCTTTTCCAAAAAGCATAGGCATATCAAATACAACTAATGAAGCATTAAGACAGTTTACACAAGATGACTTTCATGTGTGATTCACAAAGTACTTGACAAAGATTATCTTTCACTACAAAAATCAGCAAGAATCATTATTTAACATTCGGTGTACCATAAAAGAGGGGCGCCCTCTGAAAAGGATATTAACCAACTCTGCTAGCATCACATATAAAGTAGCTAAACTGGGAACAGAACCCAAAACTTCTGGCACCTAATTCCCTGTTGAAGGCACTGGGGTACATTACATCCAGTTATACAAACCAGCACTGACATCAGCAGAAGTACAGTTTATCCCCTCTAGCATTTTAGAATGTCAGTCTCCATAACACTCTCAGTGTTTTTTGTTACAACACAGCAAGTATTAGATTTAATTGGTATTAATTATAATTAGGAAATGTAAACATTTCAGTATAAGCAAATCAGGATTTTTTTCCTTACACTATTTCCAACTTTGCATTGACTAGAAATGATGGGAATTGCGCATGTGGGAAAAACCTCAATATCTATGAGTTCCAGCGCTATTTTCAAGCCAGAAGTTTCAGAAAAGCATCTGAGTTTTGGATACTTGCTGTGAGCTGGCAGAAAGATAGCAGACAATTTTTTCTTACGTTTGCTTAAACCAGCCACAACTCTTTTTTAAACAAACAAAACTGAAAACAGATGCTTATCGGATGCTCAGTATTATCAGCTAACTCCTAATTTCAGAGAAGCAGCTGAATTTGCAGACACCTCTGAGCTTCACATTTGTCCAACACCTATTCTAGTGCCATACATCAAGATAGATTTCTGTGTTGTTTTTCCCTATCTTCTGTGAGGAATTTTAGACGATTTCCATTCTAATGGCACAGAAAGTACCATCCACCATTATAAAGATTTGAATCAATCAGCTGACTGACAGAATAGTCAATCATTATAGAATTTGACAACCTAATGAAAACTCATTTCAGAATAAGATAGAATAAGATGTCAAAAGATGAGAAGTTAAATTATACAAAATTAAGTGTGTCTGATTAGATACCAGAAAGCATGACATTATAAAGCAAAAGTAAAACAAGGGAACATAGGAAAGAGTGGACAAGTAATCCATGTGGTTTTGCTCTTTCTAGTATACAAAAGATCTCACTAAAAAAGTGAGGTCCAATAAAAATAATATATAGAACTTATTGTCCCAGGACAGCATGCAGGAATGTATCCTCTTTCTTTTTTTAAACATATACATTATTCACACACATAAGGATAAAATTTTCTGTCACACTGACAAAGATAAATATATCTCAATTTCCATATCAATAGACATAAACAGGGAAAATATTTAGAAGAGTATGTTCTATTTGAAATGATAATGCACAATTAAATTGCAATTTTATCTAAAGCAGAACTAGTCTCCTTCCAAGATCAACTGGGTATTTATACAATATTCCACTCATCAGAAAGTGGAGTACGATAAAAAGGTTAGCTCAGCATTGCAGGAGAAACCAGTACATTGCAGGTACTGGATTGTCTTTATTTTTTTGAGACTGTGTTGATATGATTTGCTGTTCTTTCTGCTGGTTTTAGCTGGTGGAGCTAACTTTCTTCATAGGGAACTCCTACAGTGCTGTAGATTGGATTTGTGACCGAAACAGTGTTGATCACACATCCACGTTTTAGCTATTGCTGAACAGTCCTGCACAGCATTCAGGCCTTCTCTATTTCTAATGCTGATGTCCAGAAAGCAGGCTGGGGATGAACAAGAAGTTGGGAGGGGCCAAGCCAAATCAACCAAAGGGATAACTCATACCACATGACATCACGCTCAGAAATAAATCTGGGAAAAGAAGGAGAAAGCAGGGAAAAAGTTTGGAGTTATGATGCTTGTCTTCCCAAGTAGTGGTTACGCATGAGGAAATCCTGCTTTCCTGGTAATGTGAAACTTAGAAATGTGTGTTCTAAATGGAACTCCGAAATACTGTGGCAAACAGGACAAGGAAAGTGACAAAACCCCCTGTACTTGGTACTGGTGAGGCCACACCTTGAATCCTGTGTTCAGGATTCAGGCCCCTCACACCAGAAAGACATTGAGGTGCTGGAGTGTGTCCAGAGAAGGGCAACAGATCTGGGGAAGGGTCTGGAGCACAAGTCTGAGGAGCAGCAGCTGAGGGAGCTGGGGTTGTTTAGCCTGGGAGTATATGCTCTTCTCTCAGGTAACAAGTGATAGGGGAGAAAGTGAAAAGTGATAGGAGAAATGTGTCAGGGGAGATTCAGATTGGATTTTGGGAAAAATTACTTCACTGAAAGGGTTATCAAGTACTGAAGCAGGCTACCCAGGGAAGTAGTGGAATAACCATCCCTGGAAGAGCTCAAAAGGAGTGTAGATGTTGTGTTTAGGGACAGAGTTTAGTGGTGGAATGGGCAATGTTAGGTTAATGGCTGGGCTTGATGATTTTTAAGAAGTCATTTCCAACCTTAATTATTCTATGAAATGCGTGAACACCTGCTCACTGATGGGGAGGAGTTGATTGAATTCCATATTTTGCATGGCTTGTTCACACAGCATTTGCTTTCCCTATTAAATTGTCTGTATTTCAACTCATTAGTTTTCTTTCATTCACCCTTCCACCCCTCTTTGCCTCCCCATGGACATGCAGCAAGCAAGCAGCTGTGAGGTGCTAAGCTGCCAGCTCTGCACGAACCACAACAGTCTTCCTGAGATCCAGGGTGTAGTAAGAATTACAGAATCTGTGATACAGTTGTGGAAGATACCGTTTGGTTAGGGTCCTGGCAAGACCTGGGCAAAACTGAATTACTACAATACTTTGGCAAGCTAGATCAAGAAACATGCTGGAGATCATTAATGGTTCTGCAGCTATAAAAACATATATATATATACATACACATATATATATAGTACAACAACAATCTTGATGTTAAACTGTAAGTGAAAATTTCCAATTAAATACATTAAAAAGACAATAAAACTGTCCTGCAGTGACATAAAGATTTCCGTAAAATTTTTTGTTTTAGAAGTTCTGTGGCAAGGAATTTGCTGCTTAAATATGGTCCAAATACACTAGCAACTAAAAAAAAAATTATATCAAATAAATATATTCATTGAGCTCAATGGCCTGGTAGAAGGGTAAAGGAGAATATTAGTTTATTTAACAGTACAATTTAACTGCTACTTTTGAAAAAAACTTTTCATTTGTATTTACACAAAGTATTTACACAAGATAGCTTCATGAAACAAAGTTATTAAAAAGACTTTAGGACAATCTTTATAAAAAAGATTAAGCTAATTAACAAATTATTACATCAATCTGAATGATCACTAATATTCTGCCTGGATAAGCAGATTCAGATAGTTATTTAACTTCTCAAATGGTAAATTTTTTAACTGCTCACCATTTCTATGAGAAATACAATTAAATTCTTAACCATTCTAGTATCTCTGTCAAAAATACAGAATTTGTTTTGTTTACCCAAAAAGACTGTACTCCTACCAGGAGAGGGGAGAAAGTCCCTTCCTGTATATATTTTGCATAGCTCCAGAAGCAATGGTGCTGGCAGAAGCAGGTGATGGGGAACACAGTATGGGAAACAGGAGGGAGCAGGACTGTTGTTTTCAACAGCAACCTGCATTTACATTGTCTTCAGCTGATGACCAAACTGTGCCCTGTTTTTCACCCATTGTCTCCAGACTCTAAGCTGGTAAGTCACTTTTTCAAATGCTTATTTCTGTCTCACACAAGACACAATTTTTAAATATGAGTACGTCAGTTCACAAGCTCACACTAGTGAGAAAAGATGACATGTTTATTGTGGACTTTCTGTAAAAGAGTGTCTTTTACTCTAGTCTTTTATAAGTCTTTGAAGCTTTATATTTCCTCTGATAAATTTGGTGATGAATGTATTTTTTATTTTGCCTACATATATTAATAAAGAACAAAGCACAAAATAACCAATAGGAAATGGGTGAGACCAATGGAGCGATTATCTTTGACAAGTGATGTGTAAGATCTGTATAACATATAACAACATATATTAACATATATTAGGCCCATTAGGAACATAATCCACAGGAATTTTTGAGGAAACAGACACTTTACGCAGCTTATATTATGCATAACTTTGTAAACCACTACACTATTTGGCAGTAAGTTTTTTTTCAGATGTGGTTACCTTTCTGGAAGAATTCCTCTAATTTCTCCTTGAAGGGCTGGAGATGTTCTTCAGAAGACTCTCTGCAAACTAATTTCATCTGCTTTTCAGAGGCTACAAAAAGAAGATGAGACACATTTGTGGCAGAAGTAATGTACCAGAAGTAGATTTCACCACCACAGGAGTCTACATCTAAATTAGTCACCTGAACTTACTTTAGAGGTAATAAATAAGCACAAAGGAATCCAGCAATTACATTAAAATAAAAAATACCAAATCTAGTCTAGAATACTAAATAAAAATTTTATACGTGTTAAAACTGTAGAATTTGTCTTTAGTAAGGAATTTGTCCTAAAACTCCTGCAATGTGCTAAGGCTTGCTACTAACACAGCCTGCCTCACACACTAATTTCTAGATGGTAATTTAAAGCTTTAAAGTCTGTTTCTGTGATGAGTGGAGGATGCCTTGTATCTGGATTGATTTTAATCAATCATTGCCAGGCATCCTATACTCCACCATTTTCCCTGAAACAGATGCAGAAATTCAGCATTACTTAAGTATTCCATGCCCAGACCATGATACGAAACAGTTGAAGTATGTAAGAAAGTTAACCTACATTTAAGTGCAATTTGTTTAGTATTTAATCTATCTGCTATTTTAAGAACTGATGCCATGCCAATTTCTAAAAAACTTCATTTTTTTTGCCAATCAATTTTAACAGGCCTAGAACTTCTAGTAAACTTAGTGCATTCCAGTGTTCCACATTAAAGATGATGGGAGACAGAAATCAAAAGGAAATTATTTTCCATTGAGCAACTGAATTTATGAACCACTACAGGATTGTTCTTCCACAACTTTTAATTCCCAAGAAGCTAAATCTAGATGGAAACTTATTTTGGAGTTAAACCTAAGACTTACAGTTTGGTTGCATGAACTGCATTCACACCATATTGCTACCACCATTAAACAAAAATTAATGCAAAACTGTGGAAACAGAAGTTGAGTGTGTGTGTATAATTAAAAAGTCATATTAATTTAAATTTGCAGTGTAGTGTAAAAAGTCAACGGAAGGTTGAAAATAGATGCCTACATTTTACTGTGCAAGTAGTATTGTGCTTGTAATACCCTTGGACCATCAAGATGTACTGAAAAGAACCACAGCCTTTCAGTTAATTGAGAGCAGAAACGCATTTGGACAACTCTTATAGAAAAATACTGGAAAATACCCATTCCCACCTAAGAGTATATTTTAATTTAGCAACTCTCCACAACTCATGTAGGTTGCGTAAAATGGCCTGGGCTACAGTCTAAGTTTATCTTTAATCTACAGTCTTGCAACCGGTAGCACACGATAAACCTTTCAAATGATTCTGAGTAAAGTTGATGGATACTTGTTTGTATGCCAGATAGTAGGCAGAATGGAGTGGTAATTTAAACAAACTAGATTGGGAAAGAAAGTCTTTTATCAGTTGCTCAGTTATGTGTTTTTAATAATTTAAATTACGCAAAAAAAAAAATTCCAAAACCAGGGAAGTTTATATGACATCTTAAGATTATTTTCTTATGATACATGCCGCTTACCATTAAAAATTTGAACTTTCTATGACCGTTATAATAAACTGGTTGAAATGTGTGTATACTTAATATTTATGTTTGCAGAATTAGAAAGAGATTTCAATCAAGCAAATTGTAGCACTACTTTGGAAGACAACAGACATTAGAATTTTATACATGGAAAAAATCTAGCAAAATAACCGAGGCAGTACTGTAAGTTTCTGACTAAAAGTTCGAACAAAATAACAGCTATAGGTTTGTGTTCTTTCTTTTTGTTTAAAAAATATACAGAAAATCATGAGGAAATGTTTAGAAATTATTTTGGATAAATATAAAATGCCAAAACTGTAAAAGTAATACAGTACACATAATATGTTCAGGCATTTGGAACGCAGTAAACACCCATGAACACTACAGCCATGTAAGGTTGCAACAATTGCAAACCAATAATTCTTTTATATTACTCTTACATAAATTTATATAAATCTATACAGAATTAAATTTCTATGATTATGTATTAGACTAATAAGCTTGTAGGTACAGTAGTATCTAAGCACACTCTAATACACTCTAGAAAGGCATTTTCCCAAACATTTGGTGTTGCTAATGCATCATCTGAAACATTGAAAGCTTCCTGGATGCTTCCTACAAGCTTTAATAACACAAAATTTAAAAAGGTTTCTCAGGTAGGTCCCATGTATTTAAGTGACCAAGACTAGGATGAACTGTTCCTAAAGTAAAAAGAAAGCACATATAAACCACCTTCAGCAATTTTTTTTTAAATTGAGATTACTAACCTCAACCCTCATCAGATGACAAAAGCGACAGGAAAATCTGGATAAAGAAGTACCAACACATAGAGCATACAGGAAAAAAACATTGATTTGGATAGTGAATTCTTAAGAAGAATCCTAACACCCCTAACAAGGAGATCAATATTTGGAATGAGGGGAGAGGAACAGTAAGAAGAAAGGCATAGAAATGAAAAGAAATGGGACAGAATTCACTTCAGAATTCACACAGAATAAGTCAACCAGGATGCTGATCAAAACTCTAAAAGTTTGAGATGAAGTGAAATGAGATGAGATACCAGTTTCAAATGCTTAAATCAACTTGAAACAATGAAATTGAAAGAGACATAAGTAGTTAAGTAAACACTGGCAAATTCTAATAATTTACATTATTGTAAAGCCTTAAAAAGAGATCTTTTAGGCTGAAGAACCTTAGAACATGACCAAATCTGCTTGGGGATAGATAAGGCAAGGAATGATGGAAGTGTGTTCAAAGGAATCACAAATCAGATGCAAGTAAAGACATATTTTGAAGAGGAAAAAGCATTTAATGACACAATTAATGTGAAGTTTTTGATTAAAATGGCAGTTGTAATGATACATATTAAAGTCAGGTGGTCTTTGTCAAGCTGCTTTTGTAGTAATAGTGGAAGTCTACCATTCAACTGTATGACCTACTTCAGTTCTACACAATATAATAAAGTTTCTGGTAATTAGCATTCACTGAATTTCCTGTTACAGAAGGCTTTTTGTTTAGTTGGTTTTTTATTTACTCAGAACATACTGTTACAAAGAAGTGTCATGCCAAACATTATAAAGAAAAACCTTAAAACTAGAAAGTCTATTTCCATTAATTGTTTTGATTTTCCTTGCTAAAAATACTGTAACATGAGGGAATATTACATCTATTCTTTATATTTTATTCTCATATTCACTACTGTACAAACCTTTTCCTCTTTAAAAGAAAAATATGTCAGCAAAGTTTTTAATAGAATGATTTGGAGGTAAAGGTTCCTATTATGATTTCCTTATATACTAAAAAGCTGCTTTCTGAAAAATGTCTTTCTGAAATTCTGAGGAATCTGAGGGAATTCTGAGGAAGCTGACAGCTGTCACACCACACATACACTTCTCTCACCATCTCACTCCAAAATAATCATTTGGGAAAATAAAAACCTGTTTCAGCACCACTGAGTTAAAACAGATGCAAATTCTCCACTAACGTAATAAACTTTTGGTTCTTTCCCTTGGTATGAGCTGTATCTTAGTGAAATTGAATGTAATATGCTACTTTGAAAATTGTTTATTTCTAAATGACCTATTGCAGAAAAAAAAAAAGGGAAAATACAAGGGTGCAAAAGTATTTGAAAGCCTTTACAAATTGTTGGATGTACATCATGCTTCACCCACTACAAATCTTGGCCACAGAAATGGAAAGCATTAGCAAGACATTAAAACAAAGCTGGAAAGTGCTGATTATCAGTTTGCCACTGTCTTCAGATTTAATGCAGTATTTGGCTCAAAAAGTTCTTTAAAAATCCCCAATATAAGTGAAAATATTTACAAAATAGAATGTCTCTCACTTAATGCCTATTGGGCAATAGTCTTAAAACTCCACAGACACTTGTAAATCTGTCAAAAGAATTATGGTCCATAAACAAACTTTCACGTAAAGAGCATTTCTGTGTCAATCAGACACGATTCGGAATTTTTTAAGCACCATTTTTAAAGTAAACGCAAAACCAGAAATAGCTTAAAGTTGATAACAGTAAATTACTAACTATTTACTCACCAGAACCCACCAGTAGCATTTACAGGAATCAGCCTGACAGCAAAACCAAGTATCAACACCATGAATTCCTATAAACCTGTCACTGACACTATCCCCTATGAGTTATGCCTCTGTGAAAGCCGCTAAACCTCCCCTGCTCCTGCCTGTTCAGAGTACCGCAGGTTATACTGCCAAGCTTGCTCTTTTATTTTGTTACAATGCAAGCATCTTTGACAGAAGGATTACTATTAGGTAATTCTTTTTTAGAACCCTTATCTTTTCTGTTTCGAAGAGCATTTGAAATCATGAAACCATTTGCAAATAAATTTAATGTAGTACTAAATAACCTTAAATTTCTGTATGAGAGAATCCACAATTTTTTTACAGTGCCGAAACCTGTTCCACTACTTGGATCTATACACCCAAATAAAAACCTAATAAACCTCAGATAAAATGCATAAATTTGTATTGTTCAGCAAGTGTAATATAATTTTCTCATGACTTTGTTCCTTTGGTTTTGCTGTATTAATTTTCTTGCTTGGAAACAACTTTGCAAGCTAAACAAATAGTTACTGGAGATGCATGCTTACCCACTGGACACTGTTGCAGGATCTGGTTATATTCTCTTATTATTACATGCACTTAGGTACCTACTTACTGGAGCTGTTCACATGATGTTGTTAATTTAATACATTTTGCACTATCTACAGCTTTTGCACTTATAAATAAACTCATACATAAATTTTCTTTTAAGATAGTATTTTAAATAATGTAGAGGGTAAGAGATTCATCTTGATTCTGTGGGAGCACGGTAAGATTTTTAACAACTTCCAACTGCAAGAGTCTATGCTGGTACTGACCCAGAGAAGTTTCAGAGACAGTATTTTATTTGCCCTTGCTGACACCTATTGACACATGTACACACATCAATAATAGGAATGCACAAATGTTCCAGCACTATCACCACAGCCAGAACTGGGCTGACTAATACAGAAACCTTTTACAAAGCAGAGGTGGAAATGCCGCGAAGTGGGGTGGGAAGTTTTCTGAGACAAAACTATCTGAGAAAAATGTAAAAGGGCATCAGATTGTGGTAGCACTCTGTTCTCAAGCTTCGCTTTTATTGTCTTAAATAAAGGTCAACAATTTAATGCAAAAAAGTGTTAGCACGCATAAAACTAAATACACCATTCTAACCTATTAATTGCTTGCATAGCTACTGTTCTGTAAAGATATTTTCAGCTAATTAAGGAGAAATGTGCATCTACATACAATTATCTTCTTCACACATTAATAATTCTTTTTTCTTAAACAAAATAATTTCAGAGGTGTGATGGTTTGAACCTGAGTTGATGGACAGTTAGCTGTAAGTCGAGGGAAGGGACTTCCACATGCCAGCAGAAAACCACCCCGGGCGGCTGTTGTGCTGTGACGTGGAAGCCACGAGAAGACTCCTTCTTGTGGAGAAGCCCCATAGCATGGGCAAAAGAGACTCCTCTCCCTAAGTGAACTGATGAAAGACTATTATAATAATAGAGTTGGTAAACTGACTGAAATAATCTCAAGTTTGTGCCTTTATGTTGTAACTGGGAAGAGGGGGGAGGATGGGGGGAAGAGAAGTGTTCTGAAGGTGCATTTTGACTCTTATTAATCCTTTTTCTTTTAGTTTATTTAATAAACTTCTTCATATTCTTTAAGTTTGGAGCCTGCTTTGCATTCCTCCTAATTCTTATCTCACAGAAGGTAAAAGATGCGAACAAACCCACTACAAGAGGATAGAAGACAGTAAGTAAAAAATCCAGTCTTTGTCTGAAGCACATTTCCTCGTGACACACAGAAACAAGTATCTGTTTAGGTTCTCTAGCTATCATATATAAATGAGACAGAAAAAACATTTCCGAGATAAGTCCTAAGATGTGGAACGTAAAATAATTGAAGTAGTGGGATACAAAACACTCTGTGAAGTTCACCTGTTCTGAAGGAGTCAGACGTCTTGAGAATTCTCACAAGTTTGATCAAATATTCTACCTTTGTCTTTTGAGGGGGCTTTGTTTATTTTAAGTTCAAAAACATTTTGAACCTTTAGAGCTCGTGATGGCATACAGAGGAACTTTCAGGCCTATATTAGTTTCAACTAAACTAAAAGAAAATTTTTTAGCTCCTTCTTTGGTGAAAGGGCATCAACATTTTATATAAATCATTTAAAAACCTTTCTGTTAAAACTGTTTCCCAAGAATACGTTTAGCAAAATGAACAAAGACTGCTAGTAAAACTAAATATTTTTCACACCATAGCAACATATCTGAGCCTCTGCTTAATGTACTCCTTCTGAAATGGTAGTTTACATTCAGGGCACCCTTCAGCAGAGAAGCACACTGCAAGGGATTGAACAGTACATATAAATGATTATAATGACTAAAGGCTCATAATTTTCCAGTCAAGTCTTTGTAAGATTCCTTTAAGTGATTCCAGCACACGATTAGTTGAAAATTTTTGTTAAGTGTCAAGATCTAAACATACAGAACTCCACACATCATTAAGATCTGTCAAGAGTGTAGAACTGTGCGCTAGCAGAATCTGCTGAGAAACTGGAACATTTCCCTTCTCTCCAAACAGTACAAAATAATGAATATTTTGAAACTGAAGAGTCTTGTCTGGGTAATTGAGAGGGAGACAACATTTTTAAGAAGCAAGAATAATATTTTTATTAGATGAGCTAAGATTTTTACAGTGCTAAGAAAAAAAAGAAGACCTTTCAAACACTCAAACATTTTATCACTTGGCGTACTGAATAAGGGATCAGACAGAAGAGATTTGGGCAATAGCTGAAACGGTTTATGAGCTGAAACTGTAGAAGCCAGAGAAGTGATCTCCTATTTTCCTCTCTATTGCTGGATCTCTGATTTTATGTGCAAGACAGATCATAAAGTTTGACCTAATTAATTCTTCTACTAATTGGTAGAAGTTTGGTTCAGCTGGAGCATTCAGCTTACATTTAAAATCATGTAAATTCATAAACTACCTGCAATATTAACAGGAACACTTCTCAAAGTGCTAATAAGCCCTGCTATCACTAATTTGTATCCCATGGTCTGAACTAATGCACTTTCAATCTTTGATACGTGGCTGTCTCAATTCCAGAAATCCATCTTGTCTTTTACTGCATGCTTCCGCAAAGAGGAAAAGCTGATGAGGTCCATAAATACGAAGTCACCGTTCCTCCCAACACTAGTATTTAACACTCTCCAAACTACGTAATTCATTACCCATCATACACATTGATGGGGACAATATTCCTCCTGTTCCCAGATGTACACTACCTGCTCCCAGATGTATCCCTCATAGTTACGTAACTAATGCTTAACATACACACATGTATTTACTTATTTAAAAGGGCACACAGAAAACTGCACAGAAAATCATAACTGTGGCATTTCCAAGATTCATTTTAGAATCCTAACATTTGCAGAATGATTTTTAACAAGAAATTTCCGAGAATTCTTCAGCCAAAGAAAAAAAATATAAAAGAAAAAATTAACAGCATGCCATTGTTTAACCAACTGAAAGCTTTCTCCCTGTGCCTTTGTGCACACATGCAGACATCTGCTTTCAGGGAATAAACTCTTCAAAAACATTACTGCTTTGCTCCTCTATTATATATCTGAATGTTATTTAAACCATTCCACACTATCTCTTTTTATCAAAAACTAAAAACTCGAATGAAATTTTAAGAAATGATCCACTTAGAAAAATTGCTACTGTATCTATTCACATATGAACATTACCAGTGGAACACTGTCAAAAAGTTAGTTTCATTACAAAATAAAATCCAACGCACATATAGAAAAAATGCATTTTTAATGTCTTTGCTGGATCTTTCTAAATCAAAACAAACCGAAATACATCTCATCCTGCTAAGGCAAGAGACTATTCAAGAAGTAGTCAGAAAACTCTGAGAAAGAAAAGAGTGTCAACTCTTGCAAAAAACCCCGACTTCTCCTGTACAAAGCCTTCCTTTGCTCTTTTCCTTACACCATTCTGCATTGCCTCAAAATAGATAATGTAAATACTGGATTGTGCAAAAACAGTGAAACCACATACAAAGTAACATGCTTCTTTTACGTTATTACCTGAAGAAATAACACATGCATCTATTTGGCTCCTCATGTTTCATCACCCAGATCAAATTTCTACTTGTTTGCACTTCCAAAATTTTAAAGAACATACAACTAACATGAGGAAAAAATAAGTAGGTCCTGTAAATTATCATAAAACTTCTCTGCTCCTGAAGATTTTTGACATGTATGTTAGTCAGACATTTAAGCCCCTCTTTTTAATTGACTTAAAAAATTTAATTTAAATTAGACTAAGGCTTCAATTGGTTAAAACTATTTTAGAAGAGTGTGCTTGATACTATTTTGAATACTATCCTCCTGTAATGAACAAGTAATCATCTTTTATTGAGAAATAGCTATTGATCCTACAAGTTATTTACAAAGTTAATACTCAAACCTGATATAATACTTGGAATTTTCATTATGTGCTCCAGTAACCTTACTATCAGGGAAATCAAACATCAGAAAAAACCCCTCGACATTGTAATCCTTGCGCTACTGATTATTACTGTATCATGATTACACAAACTCTAGTCCACAGAACAGACTTTACTGAAGGCTGTATCATGTATGAACTAAATAATTCCACCTGAATAAATGATAACACATCAAATTAATTTCTCCATCTAGGCATACATAGAAATCCAACAAGGGCTGAAATTACCTCAATCTGTTAATTGAAAACATCAATTAATCTCTAGAACAAAACCAGTCAACAGTTAATTAAGGGACATTTTGTTGCAAAACCCTTTCATTTAGTTTGAGGACTCTGATGGGAAAAGACATTTAGGAATTTTAAAGTAACTTCTTGTGAGTAATACTGATTAAACTTTTCTGGCTTTGTATGTTTTCCTATTGATAAATATATTCCTTTATAATCCTTGATAAACCCAGATGTTTTTCAGTACTTTAAATTTGGAAAATGAAAGTTTTAGCCTGCATTAACTGATTATTTTTTTTAGCAGTTTCCTCCTTGACTCTTCATAGCAACAGTTGCTGAAAGCATCGAGAACAAGTGACCCTTTTCAACTTCCATCCATTTCTTATTTCTAAATTCTTTTCCATGCTTTGCAATAGAATGTGATACACAGCTACCTGAACAGGCACCGAAAGAGAGCAGTGTAGATGCAACAGTTTAGTCTGGTCTAATCAGCCATGCTAAGAAACAACATTTAGAGTGACATGACTGGCATAGTGTTTGCTAGTCACATCCTGTCCACTGGACCTGTTTCTGTGAACAAGAATATATTTTATTTACATATGAATATATATACATATCTGAAAAAGACCATTTAGTCTGTCCTGCCATTTAGGAATGAAAAATAAATGAAGCACTTGAAAAAGAGGCAGGGGAAGCCAGGTATGTTCAACCTTGTATAGAGAAAGTGGGCTGGGGATCTAGATTTTCACTTCAACTATCTAACGAATAACTAGAGAGAAGACGGAGCCAGACTTTTCCAGGAATGCACACCTAAACAAAATGGAGCAATAATCACAAGTTGCAGCACAGGAAATTCTCACATGGGATAAAGAAAAATATTCAGGATGGCAATAAAGCACTGGAACAGGTGCCCAGAGAGGTGTTGTGATTTCCATCCTTAGATTCAAACCTGAGCGGACTATGGCCTTGTACAGCCTGATCTAAGTATGAAGTTGTTCCTGCCAAAGGCTCTGGACCACAGGACCTCCAGTGTACACTCCAACTCACCAACCTGCACTTCTCTATGATTTTAAGATACTTGTAATGCTTCTGTATAAAAAACAGTGTGAAAACGGCCAACACAACATTGTGATTTCTCAGCTTTTCATGCATCGATGTACTTACTTCCCTTTTAATTTTTTCATAAGGATTATGCAATTTTAAAAAATAGAGTTGTCATAAATTCAAGTTTTGGTGAAGTTCTCCTGTTTAAATGAGGAGAAGTTGGGGGTTACACACTTATGCAAGATACAGATCTGTCAACAACTAGGTTAAGAGGTGCCCAATAGGAAACCATGCCTTCTGTCTCCAACTGACTATTGTAAAGCAGATCTATAAAGTCTTTTTATTTTAGATTATTTCCTTTCTGTCATGCATGTGTGTGCAAACACCTACATAATATACTCACAGATAGTTATGTTCATAAAAATTTAAAACATATATGGAGTACTGAAAAAAATATTAGTATGAAATCTGTAACCAATATTTCTACTGGTGGCCATGAAGGGGGGGAAAGTAAAGGGTATGTGGATTTTCAACGAAATCACAATGTTACAATCTCATAGGAAATTTAATTAATTATGAGAAACAAAAGTATGACTCTTGAAAATACTTAGAGTGGACCTGCCTTGGTTTCCATTTCTAACAATCCAATAAATATCATTTGTTAAGGTCAAGAATACAAAAAAAGTTATAACGATCATCACAGTTAATTACATATGGCATCTAATATTGCTTTGAGTAACAGAGCAGCATAAAATTTTAAAATTTTATGTTCTGTACTGAAAAGAAGAGGAATGAGTATGACAGATGGAAACAATCTATAGTGCAACTAATTTTGATTTAATTAAAATTGTTCAACTTTGGGCAGAGATTAATAAAAGGATTCATAGTAAAACTTATACTAGTCTATCGAACCTTGGTAAAGCAGCTTTCTTTCTGAAAATCTTCTTATGATTACACATTTAAAACATTCTGTGCTAATTACAGAAGAATACCAATTTCAAGAATACCAAGTGGCATTGTCCAAATTAGAAGGTAAATCACGTTTGGTCACAGGGAAAGGAAAATGTTGAAGTCATTCATCGCCCTAGACAAGGAATAAGATGTCTTACAATCTTAAGCAAAGCAAAACCTTTTCTTTCCATAACTATAAAGACTAACTGGAAAGCTAGCAGGTGTTAAATGAATGAATGTATCTGCTTATGATACTGTGTAATATTTGAAAACCTTGGAAATACACCAACAAGACCTGGAGTGAAAACCTGAGTTTACACAAATTTCTTTCTAGTGGGATGTCAGAGTGGAACCAGATTTCACTCTAAAATTTTCATCTCACTATCTAATACTCACTTCTTTCCCCTTAAAAGCCTATATCAAATGCATATTTTTGCTTCTCATTCTTTTTAACCTAAAATGCTCATGATTAAAAAGTTTCCTCTGGAATGTGTTTTAAAAACCTGTTGGATTAAGGTTCTCCAAAAACTTTTTTGAATTCTTGATTCTAACTTCAGTCTAATCCCTTCAGAGTAAAGTTAGTCTGTACCTTTAAAGTCTAATCTGAAAGATTTAAAAATAGCAAATTGCATGGAACTCAATCTGTTTATCTGAAAAGGATGAAAGGGTTTGTGCTCCATCTAGATTTGAACTTTCGGTTCCACAGTGTCTAGGTATTTCAAACCAGAGGTTTATATCATTAAGACACAACACTCATGATAACTCCATCTTTCCTATGTTAATATCCGTGTCAGAAACATAAATTAATGCCTTAATAAACTAGTCAAATATATTTTTAAATACTAAATGACAATTACTATGGAAAGTACCTATCAAAATTTCCATTTCAGTTGCAAGAAGTTATAGACTTCTTTTTTTGTTAATCATTCCTTACAAATCTCAGAAAAAAGCTAAGTCACTAACAGGAACATTAGTTCATTCCCTAATGACTCAATGAAAACCCCTTTTCCATTTATTACCTTTGTCTCATCCCACTTCCAAGGTAATCTGCTTGAGACTACCTTAGCCAACAAACTGTGAAATAAATCCAGTGTACCCTATAACAGAGGCAGCCCCAGCTAATATTGTTCAAATTATTTACATCTGAAGGGCCGCGCCTGTCTGGATAGCTGGGCCCGACGCTTCTCTGGACTTGGTTTCTGCTACTCACATCTGTTTCAGCTTTAGACTTTCACTGGTATTCTGCCAGCAGCCACAACTTTTTAATGGCTACAATAAACTACAGAGACTCATCAAATCTTTGTTGTACGTGTTAAAATTATAACCTCTTCAATTAAAATTTTGATTTAAAAATTAACTAGAGCATTAACCAAAGAACAAAATTTGAAAGGGAATCTTTGAAAAAGATAAAATCTTATATAAGTGATTGTTTCTTTGTTTAAATGTAAGAGAAATAATCACAGGAATGTTTGTTAGAATCTGTTGCATATTTTTAAGTGATAAAATACCAACATCTGAAAACATTTCCACAACCTTTTTGGTTTCAAATCTTTGCTGTCATTAACTTTGTATGTTAATTGCTTTGGCTGGATTTAACGTACACCTTTACAAATAATTATGAAAACAACCTCAACATAACAATTTTTCCAGATTTGCTATAACCCTACAAAAATTTGGTTTAGAAAACAGAAATCAGTGATTACAAGAAAGCTGAAGTTTTTATTTTAAGAGTTAAAGAGTTTAGCTTTTCCTACTCGCTGTCTGCGTCTTTGCAATGTAGAACAAATATGATGTGAATGTCCCAGCCTCAATGCAGATCCTGCACGACTAAGATGTATGACAGCAGGACTACATGCTGAAAAAGTACAAGATCAAACACAGATCATGTTTCTGCAAAAACTAGCCCAAAAGAGGGCAGGCCAAGGGGCTTACAGGGCCAAGCGATGAGAGGAGATAGAGCACTCACTTATGCCCGGGTCGAACAAACAACAACTGATACTTTCCTACCACTATTAACCTTTGAAATTATCCTAAGGATGGCAGTGACCTAATCCAGCAATTCCTAGCTGTAAAGATAAACTATTTTGTAACGGTTTTCAGCGCCTTACATTGAAAAAATTTGAAAACAATTATCTTGTTCAACTCTGATTATAAAAGGACTCCTCCATTCTGGTGCAAAGACGTAAATCTAAATGTAAAAGTTTTTACTGGTTTTTATGCAGATTCTCTTTCTAAACTCCATCTTCTACATACAACTGCCTTAGTAAAGTACAAACTTTTCTGTTAGAAAAAGGCCTAAAATATTCAGGCATCGTTTGCTGAATTTATTTTAGAAAATTGTATGTAGCACAAGATAGAAAAGAAACTGCTTGGAATACTTAAGAGAGCAACCCTTCCTACTTTATTCCACTCAGTACCTTGATTGATAGATGAGTCGGGTTTCTGAGCCCCTCTTTATAATAAACATTTTTAAATGTTTATTTTATGTCCCAGGGTGAAAATATTTTGAACTGGAGCTTTCCATTTCCCTTTGCTCTGCCTTGGCAAGCTGTGTTTTATTTCTACATTAATAGTATTCAACTCTTTCTTGTAGCTTTTAAATTGTTGTTATACAAGTACTGAAGAAAGTATTTACGTTAAGGAGCTAACAGATATCTACAGTTAAACACATAGTTCTGGAGAAGCCAGAGGAAAATTCACACATAACTAAAGAAATATTCAGAAAGATTTCTTTAGGGGCCTTTCGATTGTAAAAGGGAAAATTACTTTTCAGGATCTCTACTTTCATTTTTATTAAGTCATGAGTTAAAGTTTTTTTCTTTCTAATTTATGTGAGTAATTTGTGCCACAGTGTAAAAACTCTAAATGAATCAACACTATAAACCTAATTAGCAATAAGAAAACCTCATAAAGATCACATTTTAAGTGGCACTTTGTTGTTAGCAGAACAAATGTGAAAGTTCCCAGTTACCTTCTAGATCTCTCTTCAGTTTCCTTAAGTCTTTTATTAGGTCTTCAAATTTAACTTGGGAGGCCTGGAAAAAATCCTGTGGTTCTGGTAAAGGAAAAATACTCTTGTCTGTTCCTGCTTCCTAAACAAACAAACAAACAAACAGGCCACTATGAAAATTGAATGCATTTCCAGTGAAATAAACTGCTTTTGTTTTTTTTTTAATTCTCATCTATGAAACAGTGTTATAAAATTACATTCATTACAATCATTCTTGCAAAAACAACATCTCATTCAAGATTAAATACTGACCATTCTGAGTATTGAAACTTCCTTTTAGATGTTGTAAAGCAAACTGTGCTCAGTTTGAACTTTGAAACAATATTAAACTCACAACATTTCAGTTAATTTTATGTCAATAAAGGTTTGGATAAGGGATTAGAAGTTTCTTAAAAAAAGATAACGGGAATGCCCATTTTAACGCAAGAAGTGATCTTATGCCAAAAGTTTGTGGTTTCACTCTCTCACAATTCATTAAAAACATACACACTTTATAAGCATTAATTGAAAACCCTATTTATCTATTTCCTGAAGCAGTTTACACAGATAAAAATACACAGTTGAAGGCTTATGTGGCTAAATAAATCACAGGGGTTTAAGTCTGTATGGAACTCCTAAGTATATATTTTATTTTTAGCACAGTAAGAAAAAACAATCAGAAGTAAAACAAATAAACAAACAAAACCAACAGAAGCCCCTCCAAACAAAATGAAACAAAACTAAAAAAAAAAATCCCCAACCAATCAACAAAAATGTTTTACAAGTTTCAAAGCAATATTGCCAGTGGAATTTCAACAGGGAAATTATGTATAAATGGTATTAATATGACATTGCTGTTGTAAGTATAAGCATATACTACTCAGTTTAAAATATGCATGTACCTGCATAGATTTCAGTCGGTAATAATGGAAAACTCATAGGTTGGAGAACTAATTGTTTTGTGAATGGAGAAAAAATTATTTTATTATTATAAAGATTTGAACATTTTGGTGGAGAAAGTGCAGTGGATAATAATCACACTGTGTTTATTTCCTCCCAAGGGAGATATACTGTTTTGTTTTACAAAATTCCCTGAAGTAAAATTACAGTATAGTAGAAAGTGTGCAGAAATATTTAAATAAATTAATTAGCACAAAAATCTCAATCCCCCAAAAAACCCCAAACCAACAAAAGCAACAAGAGAAAACACAAGAAAAAGGAAAGTATCTAAAGAAAGAAAACTGATACAGATCTACATATCTCACAACTGGTAACTCATCAATTCAACAACTTTATGTAGGAACAAAAAAGAAGGAAGAAAAAAATAAGCAATCACATTCTTAAAGTCAATTGATAGCGACATTTTTAGTTAAAATACAATAGTTCAAATTTTCCACTCAATAAGTTTGGCTATTGCCGATACCAAAAATATATATATTTAATATATGAATGTATACAATATGTCTAAATGCATCTACAGAGGAGTATAATACACAATAGAATGTAACTCACTCAAAGTAGCATTTCAACCCCTAACTTCATCCCCATCAGCTAACTCACCTATCTTAAAATACCAACCTGTCTTTGCATTTTGTCCTAAGAGAGAAATCATACTTCTGCCTTCCAATATAATGACATCAGAAGAAATTTTACAATGTTACAGCAACCCATATGTACTAAGACAGGGCTGCAGTGACCACCTGTCCAGTCTGCAGCAGTCACAGCTAATTGCCTGCAGTGGTTCACTCAACACCCAATGTAAAATTTTCCAAGGTCTTATCTTAAAACTTAGAGCAAATTTCATGCCTATTGAGGTACACAACTACTGTAAGAAAGCAAAAGAAATGGATTTTACTTTCCCATCAGGGGTATTTTGTTCAGATTTCTATAAAGCTATTACAAACCCTTTTACCATCTCTTAAAGAAACCCACTTTTGGAGAGGCTGATAGACCAAATCAATCCTTTACCTTATCACAATGGCGTAGGTAATATATGACGACATAATCCACAAGATTAATACCGCTATCCTAGGAAAAATTAAAAATGTGTGATTAACACGATTCAAGTGAGTGAAAATGTAGTCTATTTCAAATAAAATGGATTATTATTTTATATTGTTGTGAGAAATAGGATTCACAATATTTTTTATCCTTAGCATTACTGACCAAAAAACCCTGATCTTTTACAACATCGGCTTCATCATACCACTACTACTAGATCTAGAGTTTCTTTTAGTTTTAGATACCAGGCAAAAATACATGCTGAGAAGAATACATGGGAGAAGCTGTTCCCACATTTTATTTAATAAGAGAAGGCATTACAGAATAATACTATTAACTCAAAGAACAATATTATTCAACAATATGACTCTTAAACATAAACTAAGTATTACAGTCACCTCAGATACATTAACGGGAACAGAATTTCTTGATTCCCATAGTCTCAACCAGCTATAAGAAAGATCCAAAAAAGGCATAGATACTTTACATATTTTATTCTAAATATTTAATCAGACAGCATGCAACTAAGAAATATATTTCCTGCCCTGTCACCATATAAATATGAATTTTAATTCTTACTTTATGGAATCAACATTTCCATGTTCCTGCACACAACTGTACACAGTATTTTATTTTATTACATGTCATTGGGTCAGCATGGGCCAGATGAACTAAGGATAAGTTATACATTACATTCAGCAATATAAAGGAACCATGATATAGGGAATTATATCTGGAATGTCTTTGAAGTTTTTTGGATGTGTTTTCATATTTTATATTGACAGGTATCAGAACAAACATTTGTATGTGAACAATGTCTGACTTCCTGTACAGAGCTGCCTTGTCTATATGAGAGTCTGCAGCACATTATATTTTATTAGTATCATACACCAGCAAAATTCTTAACTAAGTAAGTCACTGCTGTCATGCAGAAAAAGCCACCCTGCATGTATAAGACTTTTAGAAGCCATTACTTGCAGGTCAAAAAATCTCTATAAAAAGTAACTTTCTAAGCTCATGAGACAATAAACGACTTTTATGTGAAATAAGAGATATTCAGCATTGGCTCTTTACCTTAGGTCATGGAATTCACCTCACTTAGATGTGCTTGCTGGCAATTCATGAGAAGGGAGCAATGGGACACAGGAAGAACACCTTAATGTTAAAATGTACAAGACCCTCCATTCTTCTCCTTTGCAAATCCAGTCTATCAATTATCTCTGAGGTTTCATGTTGACCTCTAGAAACTGGACTCTTTGAGATTTTATGCATTTTGGAGACTAATCTAAATGAATTACATATTTATTCTGGCTACCAGGAAACTGTAAATAATGTAATTTTTTAGTTTGTTTTGCTAAGGAACCAGTCTTATGCAGTTATACTTTAAATCACTCACTCCTTTTCATAATGCATAATTTTGGAACATGCTTGCTAAATTCAGCCACATTGAAAGTCCCAGAGATTATTAAATTCTGAATTTTATAGGCAGATGGAAGAGTGAGACTAAACCTAGTACTTCTACTGAGAAAAGTCAGATAAAGCTGAGTTTTACATTTTTCTTCAAGGCAGCTAGCCAGCCAACAAACACCTGAGTAATGGGAAACTTGGCCTGGTTCTAGTTAAGCTGCTGTTTGTACTGTGTCTTGTCTGTGCAGTAGGACTGGGAAAAAGGTGATCGTATGGAACAGCTGAACCATCACAGTGAAGAGGAAAGTAAGAAATAGAATCACAGAATCATTTAGGTTGGAAAATACCTTTAAGATCATTGAGCACAACTCAAATCCAGCACTGCAAAGTCCATCACTAAGCTATATTCCTAAGTGCCACCTCCAGGGATGTTGATTCTACCACCTCTCTGGGCAGCCTGTTCCAATGCCTCATAACCCTTTCAGTGCAGAAATTTTCCTAATATCCAAGCTAAATTTCCCTTGAAACAACTTGAGGCTGCTTCCTCTCATCTTATTGTTTGCTACCTGGGAGAAGACACCAACTCCCACCTGGTTACAGCCTCCTTTCAGGGAGTTGTAGAGAGTGATAAGGTTTCACCTGAGCCTCCTTTCCCCTCCAAGCTAAACTACCCCTGCTCCCTTAGCTGCTCCTTGTAAGACTTGTGCTCCAGGCTCTTCACCAGTTTTGTTGATGTCTGGACATGCTCCAGTACCTCAATGTCTTTAGGAGACAAAGGACTCAAACCCTATGGAAAAAGCTTTCATTAAAACAGTTGCTCACTGAACAGTTCATTAAATGTGTTTCTATACTTTGTTAATGATGATATACACAAGGAGACCAAAATGCTCCATAGATACACAGTTTTGCTGACATTGCCTGTCTCACAAATGCATTCCTATATATATGAAGCATAATGGGGAACAAAAGCTTAAAATCTACATCTATTGTAGTCAAGAAAGCACTTCACGTAAGGAAAGTGGAAGAGCATGAAAGATTTTTTTCCCTCACACTCCAGGTCTATACCAACACCATCAGAAAACTATCTCCTATTCTTTGCTGCTTCCTATTTTCATGTGGTGCCTAGATATGTTTTGGCAAAGAATGACTTTGAGCAGTGTTTCCACTGCCTACACTACCTAGCATCTCCTCCTCTGCCTACTGAAATAAGAAACAAAGTAAGCTCATCTCAGAAGGCGTCCAGCCTTTGAGCCTGACTTTGATCCTAGCATGACTAATCAAAAACCAGCTAGTGCTTCTCAATTTTTGACAAAATAATATACTGCCATCTATTAGGATTTTCTTGTGCATGCCACTCAAAATTCATGTCCTACCAGCCATTTAACTGACATTTAAAAAAAACCCCCCTGAAAGTATTTTGTTGGAATCCCTTATATATAATTTTTTAGTGTATATGCTACAACAAACATTTACTGATACTTTGTTTTTATACCTGATTTCTAAAGCATTTTTATTCACACAAAGTGACCTTCATTTAAGAGTATGATAAAAGAATGGGGACATTCACTGGAGAAGACTTGAGCAGGCTGTGCTCTCTCACTTCTCTCTACCCTACTGTTATTAAGTCCCTGCTAATAAAAGAGACACACAGAAGTTCTCACTTAAAGTAATTATCCTAGTGGTACTGAACAGGAGAAATGAGAGATTATGGAAACATACACATGTGCAGGAGAAGGAGGTGAAAAGCTAGGAGAAAAAAGAATGAAAATTACACAAAGCACTTTGCTTTTCCAAGCAAGAATAGTAAGAAATAAAAGATTAACTTCTGACAGATGAAGGAACAATAAAAAAAATCAGAAAAATTACCTTTAAATAAACATTAGTACTTACTCTGCTTTTGACATCCTTTAGTTTGGGGAGTATTTCCAAACCAAATCCATCAGCTTGACCTCGGGTCCTATTCCCTCCGTTCATATAATTTCCAAAAGCCAGAATCAACCCCAAAATTTCCTTTACACTTGTCATGCTCAGCAAAGCCTGGAAAATGGATACTGGTCTGTAAATTCTGTTGGCACAAAAATTTTAATTGCTAATATAAAATAGCTCTTCTTTTTAATTTTATTTTTGCTAAAGCATTTCTTGTCTGCTTTTACCTTGGTAGGCAAGGGAAGCTGAAGCTGATACAATAAACAAAACTTTAAGAGAAACTTTTTTTAGACTGTATCCCCCTAAGATAGTATGTTTAACGTAATCCATACAAAGCAGATTATATGGCATCAAATACTATGTCAATGACAGAAGATTAATGGAAGATTTCTAAACTTCTCTGAAGACTTCAAAAATCTTACAGACAAGGAGGTGGTTTATCATGAGTTTGCAGAATTCAGTCAAATGGAGATACACTATTTTTGGTGCCACCAGGTTAGACTCAGCTATCATTCAGTCTTGTTCTCACAGGTCTGAAAATTCACGTTCCTGGATCCATACGTAATCCAGACATAACAGGGCTAAGGACTCACTAATTACACGCCTCAGAACAGAAAACAATTCTAGAAACACAGTGTAGAACTAGTAAATTATTTTCAGTTACATATAAAGACATCTGTCAGTTGAGAATCAGTTGAGAATCCGAGGCCACAGGCATAATTCTTAACTATGTAGCCTTATAGATTGGATAAATCAGTTTCAGTGTGAATTCCTCATAAGTAAACTGAAGGCAATACGACTTTCCCTATTTCATACAACACTAATTCCTTATTTATGCCTCCTTCAGAAAGGAAAAAAAAAGTAACTATTTCTATTTCAAAGAAATCCAAAGGGGGAGAGCATGGGTACTCTGTGAAAGCAAAGCTAATCAAAAGCTCATCTTCAACACAGAAAAAAAAAAAGTTAACTACTTTTCTGGTTAGGATGTTAGACTTTTAGGCCACTATTTAATTTCTCTCTTAATTTTTCCCTCCTTCTACTTTTCATAATTTATCTGTTATAATTTAAAAATCTTGTCCTTAGTCTTTGATAGTATGAAAATATTAGATAGAGCTTTGTCACATACTAAAAATTATGCTGTATCAGGGTTACCAGAAATTAATAGATGCCAAGGGAAAGTAATAAGTTAATGAATATGACAAGCATCTATTGGCATCAACAGTGGTATGCAAAAAAAAGGAAGTTTGCAAGGCCCTGTACTAAGCTTGTCTTACATTTAATTTCTAGTTTATGGAGATTATCTGTTACACTACTTAACATGCAAAGTAATAAAAATCTACCATTTAAATACAAAGAAATTTCTATGTACTCCATGGGGCATCACATGCAACTCACCTTCCACCTTCCCTCTTCCTTTTGTTCTTCTAAGCAGCTAAAAATTTACTATGTTTTCCTAAAAGCCAGTAAGTTGTATTAAGTTTCCTCACTTATGGTAAAAAAGAAGCAAAAATACTCTAAAATATATTTAATTTTTAATTGAGCTTTCATTAGGACTTGCCTTGGAAACACGAGTTACGATATCTACTTTCCGGTGCACGGATGTTATCCCTTCAGAGAAAACCGACTGGAAGATAATACACTGAGCTCGTTCCGCGAAGTTGGGGATTTGAGATAACTCATACAGAAATCTGTGGGGAAAAAAGGACTATTGATGAATCTTTATAATTCTTCTCTGTGGGGTACATAATGGATCAAAGCCTACAGCATCATGAAATATACATGCACTCTTTCCTACTCTGAATCAAATCTGACAGAATTTAGAATTGTTATATTCTTTATGCTAAGAATGCATTAAAAATCCTATTAGTCCACACGAAAAAGGCAAGATATTAATCATTATCGTATCAGTCCACTAATTGTCATAGCTGCACAGTAATAAAAAGAAGAATCTCAAACCTAAATCATTCATTGGAAAAAAAAAAAAAGTAAAATCTAGATAGCACTACCTACATACGAACTTCGGCAGTTTTGTTTCCCTTAAAAATGTGCTCAGAAATACAGAACTCAATATATTCCTAAAATTTATTTCATAATATAAAATGTCTGCCGACAGCTTCTTCTAATTCTCAGAATCAATTTTCCTTTTCTGATTTGCACCACACTTTCAATCATACAGCAGCATGTTTTATGGGACTGTACCTAGCTGTATATTTAGCTCTAAAATACTTGCAGAGTGTATTCGCCTTCAGTCACTGTTCAGCAAAGTTACTAAGTCTTCATTTGCTCTATATCTGTCCTCACAGGTCCATACTCCTCATGACTCTATTGTAGCTTTTTGTCTTTTAACTCTTTGGTAAATAAAAATAATTAGAGGCATATTCAGCCACTGCAGTTCAGATCTCACAAAATGAAAGCATCCCAAAGGCATCAGTAATTCCTCCCTTTTCATCAATTTAAAATATAAGAGCTTGGCTAATAATACAAGATGCCTTAGCATTTCTTATAACAACAATATATAATAATAATATATAATAATAATAATAATAATTTCCTCTTAGGTTTTAAGATTTCAGAGATACGCAAGTTTTCTTGAAATCCAGAAGTAAGTTTGTCTTTTGCTCCAATATCACTTTAGCACCATTCTTCTAATCTCCTGTCTACAGATATCCTTAGATTCCCCTTAATGCAACGCTATAAAGATTTTTTCTGCCTCACTGAATTATGGGAAATTCAGTATTCAATTTATTAGCTTGAATTCTTCTTAACTTTAAAAAAATTATTTAAGCCAATACACCCAATTTTTCCAAATTGTTTCTTTTTCATAATAAATAGTATCAGTATGTTTAAATCTGATTTATGCATTTCTCATGCATCTTAGGCTTTTCTGAGTACATAGTGGCTGTTTAAAAAATAAGCAGATTCACCTGCGGCTGGTGTGAAATACTATGTTTTAATTAGAATACCATTTTTTTGTTTCTTTTTCTTTCTTTTTCTTTCTCGCCTGATGAAAAAACCTATTGTAAGAGAAGGATCAGGGAGGCCCAGCTTGGCTCTCAGACTTAAGAAGTGGGAAAAAAGAAATGCCAAGCTGGTATTAATAAAAATGCTTCCTATTGGGAATGAATGGTATTGCCAGGAAAAAAAAGAGGGTATTTTGCACTTTGTGTGAGAGAAACAAAGGAAAGAAAAACCAAACTGCTTCATTAAAGTTCTAACATACATACAATTAAAAAGTTTAAATTTGAAGTCAAATGACACATATTCTTGCCTTCCTGTGAAAAGAGAACTATTTCCCACATGGTTGATTATCAGAATACAATGTCATTGTGCCGAGAGTTAAAAGAGCATCAGCATAAAAAGAAGATGTCTACAGATTTTGGAATTCAGAGTATCCAAAGAAAATATCCGGACAGAACACTTATAACTGAAATCTGTCACAAAAAGGAATCTTAGTGACTACAAATGTAGCTACTAAACAAAAAGTCATAGCATGAACTACGGTTGTCACAGATAAACCACCAATTCAGATGGACAAAACTTCAGGACAGAAACATATTCTTATTTCAATTTTAGTCTGAGAAAAGTATGATTTTGACTTTTAAGTAATGATGACGTGTCCGTGACGTAGCTTTTGGATGGGCTTCTCTTTACTACAATTCTGATGGCCTAAAATAAACATAGAAAATATGCTGTTCATCTCTGTGAGGTACATCGTACTCCTCTCTTTCAGAAACTGTAAATAAAAAATGCATTTACTTGACAACACTTTTAGCCTAACAGAACCTTATAGTAAAGGACTTGAGAGAACTTTCAAACCAGACATATTGTTATGGTGTTACTGTAAGAGAATATTCTTGCAGATGATGGACAAGGAAGGCTGATTCTAAGGAGGTAAACGAATTTCAGAACACCTTTATCCACATTTGAAGAATATAAAATTTAGAAACAATTTTTTGAGAAAAAGATGTATCTAATCCTGCAAGCTTCTAAGTATGACAGCAGTATTTAAACTGAAGTCCAAGCAGAGCTGCCTTCAAAGAGAAGCAAGTGGCATTACTTGGACAGCAATTACAAATCGCTCCCTACTTCCTGAATCAAACTATATTCAAACCAATACCACATTCTGCTACTATTTCCTTTACTAGTACTTATTTCACGGTAGAGAGGACTACACAGAGAACATACTACAACTAGAAGGGTCTCTTGGAAATTAGCTATAGCATCTGTACCCTGCTATCAAAGCACCAAACTGTGGCCAATTTTGCATATAAATCTTTATAATGCTAATTAATAATAGCAATTTGACAACTATTATCATGAAGCATAATTTAGAGGGGTATTGTTATGCTGCTGTCATACTTACAGTTTGTGCCAAAGTAAACATACGAGCAGGACAAATAAAAATCACATGTGCAGGAGAACATCAGTGATGCCACTAAAGCTTTTTATTTGTCTTGTAATCCAAGCACGTAAAGGTTTCCTTTAGACTTCTGTGTACTCAAATCAATGGTTTTATTACATGAATGACTACTGTTAGTATGTGCAACCATCTGATAAATTATTTCATTTACACTTCTGTTCTGATTTTCATTAAACACAACACATGAGGCTTATGCCCCACAGCAAATATTTTTAATCACACATACAAATTTAGCACTTTTCTGTCTTTAACCTTTTATGGAGCTAATAAGTAAAGCACAGTTCCAACAAATCTCCAGTTCTGTAGTTAGGTTGACTTAGAGGCTGACTTAGACAACAAAGCTAGGGGCACATGATCTACTTCACATTATTTTGAAGGTCCAACAAAATTCACAGAAGTGCATAAAGCAAATTGTTTTCCCCTTAAGCTACCTTTAAAAAGCTAGTTTTCTTAACCTATGTAGTTTAATAATAGAGTAAAAATGGGATACTTAAGACTTGCAGAGAGAGCACAGAGTAATAATTGATATTAAAATGTCTTTTGTCTTTGATACTACTATTTCACTCTGAACCACCAGGCATAACTGCTTTATTTACAGTTCTTAATTATGGAACAATGATAGTATAAATCCAACTTTAATTAAGATTAACCTCTCTCCACTATAAGTTACAAAAAAGACAACCTCTTATAACCCTAGAGCTCTACAAGATTTGTATTCTCCAGAAGACAAAATACATTCATATTTATTTAACTTGGACATACAGCAAACAGACTGCCAAAGATTCAAGCTCTGGAAAACATCAGCTAGTCACACAATGTATCCTTATGCCCCAAACCAAGGCAATGAAAGCCACAGATATGAGATGCAAAAGTAAGCTAGTATATACACTTTACAGACATTTGTCTTCTTAAGACTTACTAAAGAACAATAGGCTCTCTTAATCAAGAGTAAGATAATAGCCTTATCTCCTAACACTAACCTATTCCGTAGCGCGCAGTCACAAATGAGTATTTAGCTGCCTCATGTAAGGAGAAAAAGGAAAAAAATAAACTTTCTTCAGCACTAACATTTTAATGGGAAAAAAAGGCATGAAAATGTAATAATTCTGATATTAAGCAATCATATACTGTCTCTGCTATTTCAGTTCTTCCCCCCTCTACCCTTTCTTACACCAGAGACCGCAGAAAAGACAAAACCAGACAAGATGGAAAAGGAAACAAGATGACAGAGGCCTCAGGGAAGGAAGATTTGAAGAGGATAAGAGTTCAAAAGGAAAAAGCAGTGAAGTAGCAGAAGACAAAAACACTGGTAGGCCAAAATCTGAAACTGAATGTATACACGAAAACAAAATTCAGGATTACTACTCTGTTCATGAGTTCTTGAGGATTCTTTCACATCAGTCTAAGGTATACTACTACAGAAGGAGCAACACTCAGCAAGTTTTTCATAGTAACAGTTGTCACTGGCCACTACAGTTGCAAGAGAGGAACTGCGGAATCAGTCTTGGAGGTCTTCAGTCACCTTGACCAGAGTGCACAATGTGTCTTTGCCACAGGACCAACCCAAACCCTCTGTTCATGCAGCTCTTTCAAATAATTAACAATTAAAATCAGTCTGGCCCTGCTTTAAGAAATGTTAATTTAGCCATAAATGCTCTAGGGGAAGGATAAGCCTTTTAGAAATGTGAGAGTGTGAATAAAAATTCTTATTGATTCAAGGCTACATATTTTATCAGTTCTGGTGGTCAAAGTTGATGTAGTAAAATCTGCCCTCCCTGAAAAAAATTTTTTGATAAAGGCAAATTTTTCATCATGCCTCGAAATACACACAAAAAAGCCCATAATTTAAAAAAAGCTTATAATTACTTACCAAGAGTTATGTATCAAAATTGCTTTCAACATATCATCAAAGGACTACATTATATAATGACAAAATAGATATAAAACAAAAATCTTACTGTTCTGGTTTATCCAGAAGCTTCAGTTCCTCCTCTTTTGAAGTCTGATAATATTGCTTGATTTTCTCCAGTTCATCCTTTTGTGCTCTCTGAGTGAATTAATAAAACTAATTAGTTACTGATAAATAAGAAAATAATAAATTACTACTTTACCTGTTTGCCTGCAAGCAGCAATTATGGTTTTTTTTTAACTGAGAAACATTTAGACTATGCAAAAGAGCAACGCCTAAAGATCTATGATAAATTCCTTCAGTGCCTTACGTGCCATTTACTACACAGAACCATCCCCAAGAGTCACTCCATGTGCTCAAGAGTATTGTCCAAACACTTCTTGAACTCTGTCAGGATCATGCTGTGACCACTTCTCTGGGGAGCCTGTTCCAGTGTCCAACCCAACTCTGAGTGAAGAACCTTTTCCTAAAACCTAATCTAAATGTTCCCTGACACAATTTCAGGGCATTCCCCAGGTCCTGTCACTGGTCACAACAGAGAGAAGATCGGTGCCTGCCCCTCCTCCTCCCCTCGTGAGGAAGCTACAGGGAGCGATAAGATTGTCCCTCAGTCTCCTCCAGGTTGAACAGGCCAAGTGACCTCAGCTGCTCCTTGTATGTCTTCCCCTCAAGGGAAGACATCACCATCTTCATAGCCCTCCTTTAGATGCTCTGTAACACTTTGTATCTTTGTTATACTGTGGCACCCAAAACTGCCCCCAGCACTCAAGGTGAGGCTGCCCCAGTGCAGAGCAGAGCAGGACAATCCCCTCCCTTGCCCGGCTGGCGATGCTGTGCCTGATGCACCCCAGGACATGGTTGGCCCTCCTGGCTGCCAGGGCACTGCTGACTCATGTCCAACTTGCCATCAACCAGGGCCCCCAGGGCCCTTTCCATAGAGCTTATTTCCAGTGTTTCATTCCCCAGAGTTGCCCCATCCCAGGTACAGAATCTGTCACTTTCCCTTGTTAAACTTCATGTGGTTAGTGATTGCACAGCCCTCTGATTTGTCAAGGCCTCTCTGTCTTCAAGGGAGTCAATGGCTCCTCCCAATTTAGGATCATCATCAAACTCACCTAATACACATGCCAGTCCTGTGTCCAAGTTGTTAATGAAGATGTTGAAGAGCACAGGGCCTATGACAGAGCCCTGCAGAACGCCACACCCCACTAGTGACAGGTCACCAGTCTGATGCGACCCCATTCACTACAACCCTTTGTGCCTGACCCGTGAACCAGTTGCCCACCCATCATGTGATGTGTTTATCCAGCTGTGTGCTGGACATTTTATCCAAAAGGATACTGTGAGACACAGCATCAACGTTTTTACTGAAATCCAAAAAGGTTACATCAGCTGGCTTCCTTTGGTCATAGAATCACTGAATATGCTGAGATGAAAGGGACCCATAAGGATCATCAAGTACAACTCCTGGCCCTGCACAAGACACCCCAAGAATCACACTATGTGCCTGAGAGAATTGTCCAAACACTTCCAGTTGACTGGAACCTCTCCAGATTCCCAAGAGAACTCAAAAATAATCAACACGGGCCTCACAATGACATCAGCTAGCTCTTTGAATATTCTTGGAGTAATTCCATCAGGACCCATAAACATACAGGTATCCAGGGAGCAGCAGATCCCACACAAGTTCAGAGTTGACTGGGAGCTGATCAATCTCACAGTCATAGTCATCCAGCCCAGGGCACTGGGAGCCCCTCAGCCCATCATGGGTGTTGAAGACAGAGGCAAAGAAAGCATGAAACATCTCTTCCTTGTCTATGTCCCTGTTTGGGAAGTGGCCATCCTCGTCCTGTAACAAGCTGATGTTATTTTTAAGCTGCCTTTTGCTATTAACATACTTAAAAAACCTCTTTTTATTGTCCCCCACAGATCTGGTCAGCTTCAACTCCCATTGAGCTTTGGCTGCACAAATTTTCTCTCTACAGTGGCAAGCAGCATCTCTGTATTCCTCCCACATCACCGGACCTTACTTCCACTGGGTATACACCTTCTTTTTTTGCCTTAGCTCCAAAAGAAGATCCCAGCTCAGCCAAGCCAACCTTCTGCTTCATCTGCTTGAATTCTGACATTTAGGAATTGCCTGCTCCTGTGCCCTTCATGAGGTGGTGTTCGAAAAATAATCAGCACTGATGGACCCCAGAACCTTCATAAACATTTTCTCAGGGGACCTTACTAGTTCCCTGAGGAGCCTGAAGTCTCTGTTTGAAATACTTTGGTGATTAACCACATTTTTACCCCATCTTTACTTACATTTTCATACAGTGCTTCCAGTGTTTCCAGATCTACTACGGAGTCATCAACACACAATATAGCTGTATAGAATACAAACACAAATGAGACACTGGAAAACATAATTGAGACTTCAATTCTTTTTCCTGGGAAATGTACGAAAGGGTTCTAACCTAGATGAGGGACATATATGTATCCAATTAATCCTTTTTTATTTTCAGTGTTTTATTTTGTTCTGATATCAAATCACAGCACTCGTGCAAGAACATTCTATAACTCTGTCTCAGGAGAATAGTGTTCTACTTTTTCTCTATAATATAATCAGCAGTCAAAGATGCGACCAGTCAAGTAGCCAGCTGATTGCATAGCTGGCCAGGCAAGAGAACATGAGAACAATTGATACCAGACAATGAACAGCACAGATTTCATGTTAGCTTAGAAAGCTGGATAGGAAGGAATTGAGAGGCAGGGTATTTAGGTCTCCCTGTGAGCAGGGGAAATCAGGGAGATATTCAGTCTAGAAGCTAGTAATCGTGGTAAGTAGACAAGTAGATAAACTTTCAAAGTGTGCAACTTACAAATTTGCAAGCATAAAAGACTGTGCTACAGTTTTTAAGTTATCTTCAACAAGTTCATATTTAAGTTAGGTTTATCCAATAGAAAACTACCCACATGACAGTTTCCAGATAAATACTTTTCAATACCACACAGAAACACATGAAGTATACTCTTCAGTGATTAATTATGCCTTGTTACTAAAAATGAAGTCTCAAAATGTTTCTTATCTTAGTTCCAAATATTACTATGTTTGGAATATATGATATAGCTGCTTCCAACATTTGCAAATCCCGTTACAATTTAGGCAATGTATTGGTACTCTTCTGAAAACTAAATGGGATTGCTTCACGGTGCTTTCTAATGCACTCTAATGTTAAATTCCATTAAGTTGAGAGACGCGTAATGGAATGAAAGTAACTCTGGATGTTTAAATTTTCTGAAACCAGCTTTTCCTCAAGATTCATAATAGGACTGGGCACAGTTTTTGAACTCATGACTTATATTTAAATATTACTGAGAACATTAATCCCAAAAGAATCAAGCACATAAGCTGTGAGTCCTCATGAGCTACTATCTGATAACTTTTAATTCAATTGTATTATATTTCTTCAAATGATCCTTGACTGCTTATGAAGTTTAAAAGCTCTTGCAGCATTTGCAATCCATGCTTGAAAGGGGCAAGGCACACATCTTTAAATAATTATTTAAAAGTAATAAGCTTTCGCCTGCTCTACCACCTACCCCATGATTTTACATTGTGAAATTAACCAGCAGGCTAGTAAATTTTCTCTGTGGCAGGCTAATTAATTTTATTAAAAGGTCCAGTGACATTTAGAACGCTTTAAAATTCTGCCTATCAATTATGATTCCATCTGTTGACATTACACCTTGCTTAGAAGTACAGAATTATACAGAACATAGCATCAATGAAAACAGCCGTAGTTCCAACCATTTTTGTCCTACTGGAAAGGTTCAGAAACCATCAAAACTGTAACCAAATGTAAAGCCTGAACACCTGAGATTGACAAAAATCTTTGTTTAAAGAAAAATCACTAGGGTTTGATTTTATGAGATTATCTCTTATCTCCTGCAAGACCATTCCAAGAGTTGCACTATCTCCTGTATCATCCAATAAAATTTCAAAAGAACCTAAGAGATGGAAAATCTCTTGGAAAACTGGTTTCACAGTTGAATATATTTAATTGTTAAGATTAACAATATGCATATTGAGTTCAGAAACTTCCCCTTTTGGTTGAATTTTTATCCTATTTTAGCATATTCTGAAATCTGCTTAAAAGGAGAAATTTACTTGTCCAGAGTTATCTAGAAAAAGTAACTTACTGGAGGCAATTAAAACTTGTACTAGAAATGCAAAGCATGTAATTGATAGTCAAATTTTTATGTACAGAACTATTATTATGACAAGAAGTAATTTGATAGAAAACCCACTTTATTAAGAATATCAAGAGTTACACACCTGGATGAAATTTTTAGAGAGATATTTGTCACCAAAAAGGCCCCATAATCATGAAGTGGTTTTTAATGCTCTATCATGTTATCCATCTTTCTGTACTCAACATCAGATCTAACAAATCAGCATTGTTTTGAAGTTACATGATAAAACAAAACGTGTTTGTGATAAAACTAATGAAATCCAATCTGCTAAACCACACCTTTAACAGAATTAATAAAAATCAATTTTAAGAGACACTGCTATAGTTATTTTATGTCTTGGAGAGAGCATGTCATTGTATAGAGGCAGCAAGAAAATATTTTCTGATTGCTTGATTTCTTGCTATACAACCTGTACTGCTGTTATTGGCAATGCATGGGCAGACGACTGTAGTTAAAAATCTAGTCATACAGCTGGACATCTTAGGATCTCAATTTAAGTAGAGACACATTCCCAGTAAGTCAGAAGTACTGCCAAAATCCACACAACCTCCTTTATTTCATCTTTATATATTTTAATATCTTTGCCCTTAATTTTTTTTTCATTCAAACTGATTAAACTGAATGCCATGCACATTTGGAGCAGAAGACAAAAATGAAAACATGCAAATTTATGAAGATTGGCCCATTTTTTTGAAAAGAAGCAATAATTTTGAAAAGCTGGAAGAAATCCCCAAATTCACAGGTGTCTTAGTATTCTTCTTATTCCTAAAATATGGCATATGCAATTCATTCACAGTATGTTGTGTAAATTAGCTTGAATTGGGGAAGCTTAAAAAACCCTATTGCACTAGATCAAAGAAAGTAATTATTTTGATTTTTACTTAAGGGAATACCAAGCGCTTTTTAATTTTTCTATGAAAAACAAAACCCACTTTTATTCATATGTATATTAACTTTATCAAAATTAATACAAACCTTGATACATTTTTCAAAATGCTCTTCCCGATACAGTGAATTCAACCATGATACTTTACTGCATTAAATCTCATTACATCAAGGCTTCTATAAGTGTAAGTAATATAGGTGAAGTATCATAAATCTACAAAAGAGGCTCCAAAACAATTAATAGCTATTACAATATCAATCATCATCGTTGGTTTTTACTTTCATCTTGCTTTCTAGTTAGCTGTCCTCCTTACACTGTCAGTTCAGTTAGAATATTTCACCTACACCTCACAATATGTCAAAAGGAAGTAGACTCATGCTGTGAAAAGCTGGTAATTTTATTGGGTTCCTCTACCTTTAAAAAATCTGTTACTTGGCCAAGTCTGGTTTCTGAGATCCTTTTTTGCAGGGAAATTGAGGCAAACATTTTTATGTTGCCTATGGTGTCTGCTCACAAGAAGAAGAATTTATATACACAAGGATCATTAGTGCAGGGTTGCACCCATTAGGATATAATAACCGTCAGCTAGGACAAAAAACAGATCAGCATCATACATTCAAACTAACAGGCACACATAAAAATACTTGCCAGCTACATTTCACATAATAAGAGCATTGCTTCAAATACAAACGTATTCCAAAGGTTTCTAACATACTAACTTCTAAAAAATGAATCTACCAGATTCACTGCTGCACAGATTTTTCACATGCTCTGATCAATTAAAAAATGTAAACCAAAGAAAAGCTGAGAATTTAAAGCCTACTGTGTGCAGTCTACATACAACTTTAGAACTTAGAGCCTAAATACTAAAAATATACCTATCTCCTCTAAATCAGCTTAAATACCAACAGTCTTAAGGCTGATTTAGATATACAGCCTCACTGCTACTAAACACATTTTGGTTAAGTCAGGATTTAAGTCCTGCTGACAGAGCTTACATACACTCACCAGTATCAACCATTTAATGTGACAATTACACTATGAAATATGAAGAAATCACCTTAACTGCTTCCAAATCATTAAACAAAAGTACATTATTTAAATAAAAGAAGCTTGCCAAAGGTACATTTATTTGACCTGGAAGTACTTAGTTTTTTTATGTACTACGTTCTGTTGAGTAAGGCTTGATTTCATGGGAACATGCAGCCCGTCACTGGGAAATTTAAATAAAATTGGGACTGACTTAGTCACTTAGAGAATGACTGTAAAATACTTGGCAAAACTGCCTGTAATATCCAAATCACTCTGGTTTACTTCTGACAATTGATATGTTATCAACTTATTTAAAGGTTTTCTCCAGTATTAACTGCCGTGCAACACAAAAAAAATACACGTAATAAAGAAGCATCATGGGCAAAATGTAGGTTTAGAACACTAAGAAAGCTCAAATCCTGAAACAAGTCATGAACAAAAGACTGGCACTAACGTGAACCTACCCACGTGCAATGGATATCCAAAACAGTTTCATAAAAATGTATTTAGTGAATTTTCCCGAAAAAGAGAAAAGCATTTGATTTTAAATAAAATCATTTCCCAATTTCTGAGATGGGTATGCAGCTATCTTTATACTTCATGATTAATATAGCATGAATATATAGATGTATATACATGTAATATTTTGGATAGGTGAGAAAGTCACACAACTTTGGAACAACAGTTTTTGTATCTTTATAATCCATACTTCCATACTGCAAAACATTTCAGTTGAAACCCCATAAAACTCTTTTCACATAGTGCAAGAAATATTCCAAAGCATTTCTCTTTACCCAGAGGTATTTCCAAACTATAATAGAAAGAGAAGCTGTGAAACTATTTGTGCCACATGGTATGGTTAAAACACAAACTGGAATCTAGAAATTCTGAGCACACTAAGCATGGCAGATTAGAGTTGCTTTGGAATAGTTTGCCTTATGCACCAAAACGTAGCCTTTAAGATGCTAAGAAAAATGCCTGCTTAACAGTGATAGTGGTCTCTGAAGTTTAGATGTGCCATAAGGCATAACTTGCACTAAGGCAGTGCAAACCTATTTATATACCTTCTATGACCTCTTATCGGAGCAATCCCAGGATGATTAGAAATATAATACTGAATCAGAATGGTTATTAGACTGATCATCAGTCTGGCTGGGTTAATCTACAGTTCACATTCTTCCAATCATTTACTCCTGTATGCTGACAGTGGAGGGGAAATCACCAAGTTGAAGAAAACCAGTCAGACACTTCAATTTTAGCATTAAAAAAAGTCTTGATGCTATGGACCAATGTTAAGGTCTCCCCTTTGTCATACAGGCTACATTATGTCAGCATTGTAGCGCTATAGCACAGCTACTCTGGCTTTGGTAAATGTAGCAGCAAAGTCTGCAGCTGTTCTATGTGGACTAATACTGCACTTCGCTACCACAGAGTACAATAAGCTATTAACTGTGCATCTGATGTGATCTACCATATCTATGTGGACTAGTCCCATGGAAAACATACCAGCATGCATACCAGCAGAGCATCTTGTTAATGTGTCCTGATAGCACTCAGGGATATTTGACAGTGAACCATTTTCCCCAACATATAGAAGCAGAACTTCCAGTGCCCTACAATTTTAGTGGCAAAACTATGGAGGCAGGGAGGGATTTGGGAGAATCTCTCTTTTGAACACAGGCATCTATATTTTATCTACATCCCATTTTCTGTAACTAAAAGTTTTTTTGTTTGGGCTGCCCCACAATTTTGCCAGTTAACTCTTGAACAAGGAACTTAGCAGCTCATGGAAAGCCAGCACAAATGACATACACTGCAGAAAATAGTATTATTATGTGTTTTCCAGTGCACTGCTATTGCCAGCTACTATACTGGAACTGTCTCAGTGAGTGGAATGTTGCCTTGTAAAAAGCTGGGACAAGGGCTCACACAACGTTTTCACATACAGTTATAATGAGCATTTCCCACTACAAACAAAACTGAAACACCTCACTGTGGAGTGAGTTGTAGTACTTCAACAGCAAAGCCACACAAATAATGTTGAGCCACAAGTTAGTAGTCTCTCAAGCAGTAGTATTTCAGCTGAACAATGATTGGAAAAGACAGAAATAGATTGATATGAAATGGAGATTATTTCTCTAAGTGTGTACTCTTAAAGCTTACCTAACAAGTGATCTCTACTATTCCTCATCTCTTCTTTATAAAAAAAATGCAGAGAAGCAGCCTTAGAAATAATCTAAAACCTACACACAATTTGATTATTGCTATTTATTTTTCCAATATAGAGATCCTATATAGCACATTAAGTCAGACAGATTTTTTGCCTGCTTCTTCTGCTCAGGAAATGAGTAATATTAATAGTGGTCACACAAAAAACTCTATTACCCTCACCAGTACCAGATTCACCAGTGTTCTCAGAACATTGAAGCACCTAGGATTTGTTCTCTCCCACCAAACAAAAAGCTGAGTATTAGAATGGATGCAGCATGACAATGTCAACTTTCCCTGTGCACCATTTTACACCAACACTACCCAAAATAATTATTTAGTTTTACATTGTCTTCTCCTTGGACTGTACTCGGATGCAGCATGAATTTAAACTTATCTGCAAAGGATGAACTTCACTCTCTTAAATGAACATGTGTGGGAGATCCCCCTCCTGAAGTGTGGTGGCTGGCACATTATCAAATGCAAACTCAAACATCTGGATGCCAGATATGGTCACTTGCTTGTTTTGCACTGCTGAGTTATCTACAGAATATGCCGTGAAGCTATGTACTTTAAATTGAGAGGATAATCCTATGGATGCAGAAATCTCACACTATTTTAAAGGAAGATGCAATTTTTCTTGTGATTACTCTTGTTTTGTCTTCTCTACAATTTTGCATGCATCTGTATGCACCGGGCACTTTATCTAAGTTTTCTCTACCTGTATTCTGTAACTGCTACCTAAGGTAGACTAACCAGTACATAATACATTCATTTGTACATGACTTTACAACAAACATACTCATAAAAGCTTGAAATAAAAATTAGATATTTTTCACTTTTGACTTTCTTTTGCTTCAGGTTTCTACATTCTCTGTTGTAAGTGGTCAAAGACCTCTAACTTTTCTGTGTTTTTCACATACTGAATTATGCCATGGAAGTTGGCTTGAAAAAAGAGATGAGTGCTTAATTTCCATGTTCTTAGAGGTAGCTCTTTGCAACTTCACTTTGTTAAAAAAAAAAATTTAAAAATTGACATTCATGACCAAACGATTTCATGTTTTTTTTGGTTAGGTGTTGTCATACTCTATTTAGCCTATTAAGAATTGTTTTCATCCAGTGCATTGACTACAGCAGTCTTCAAATAATTTGTCTGCTGATAGGTAGGACTGCCCACAGATTTAATTACGCAAAGTACTAAGGAATAAACACACATTAAAAGAGAAACAAGCATAATTCTACTGTTGTCATCAGACTAATAAACATTTCTAAAGGTCCTCTCTACAGAACAGTACTTTTCTTGAGTCTTGTGAACTGGTTTTCTTTCCCTAGATAGTCTCTGAACACAGATTTTGATTAGAATCAGTCAGACTGCTTTGTTGGTATGCTTTTTAAAAAGTTCCATTAATGGTACTCCCAAATCCTGACGGTAGCTCCTAGCTGTTTCCATAAGCAAGAGGCAGCACATCCTATTGCTGCCTTGAGCAACACATGTGGTGACAGGCCAGTCATTTGCTACCTCAGACAAGAAAGGGCGATGAGTTCTGAACTTTTCTTTAGTGACGGCACTTGTTCTGGTGTCTTTCTTCTACCAACACTCTAATTTTCATTAAACTTGTAGGACTACATTAGCTATGTCTACAACTACAAGTAGTGTAGTCTTGAGAAACAGATTTGTAGACAGCAACAGTTCACACTATACATACTTCACTGAGTTTTAACTATGTCAGATCTGATCCTGGGGAATTTAGAGACTGCTATACATGGAGACTGCTGGCATGCTCCTAAGCACATCTTCTTATTTAAAAGGATGTTTTTGCACTCTGAGACTGCTCTGCATTGCTCTGCAATGCAAACACAGCAAAGGGGACAACTGGTAAATGTGATTCAAAAGTGCACTGCTGACTTAAGCTAAAAATGCTATTGTGTATAGACCTAAATATTCATGTCATTATGTTCTCTTAGATTTGGTATAAATTGTCCAGAAGATTTCAAAAGCTACAGAAGTACAGCAAACAGCTGAGAGAGATAGAGATGCTCTGTTTTAGGAGAATATCATGGCATGGAAAATAAAAAGAAAACCCATCTCGGAAGATCCTTAAGAATATTACCCAGTTTTCATAGTACAGCTTCTATCCTATCCCTATGCTGCTGTAATTTCTGCCAGCAAATTATTCAGACCTTTAGTAATAGCAGTTTTTTTCCATCTCATTCTGATACCTTTCACACAATACTGGCAGGCACAAAGTTATTCCTTCTTTTTCTTATTCCTCTGCATCCCAAGAGACATCTGTAAGCCCTTGTGCTTTTAAAGTGCTAGATGCTCAAAGGCTCTTTTGAAATTAATAATAATCAATGCCAGCAGCATCTCAACACCCTACCCAGTATTTGCATGTGATGGAGGGAAAACAATAGCTAAAAAGGAGACATCAACTTGAGTTGTTCCAGCAGTTGTTTTAAATGGTGAATATTTTCCTTTTCTTAATGTGAAAAAGAAATAAACAATATCCTTAAACAATATCTTTTTAAATCCAGAACATAAGCAGACTCTCAATTACCCCAGTGTTCTGAAAAATCTGTATTTCTCTACAGTTGTATTGGCAAACTCAAATAATTTCTACCAGTAATGGAATTTACAACTGACTAGCCCAACACTTTGAAAAATGCCATCCAGTAATTTTCTTTCTGATTGTTACGTGGTAACATCAGTTTGGGATGTACTTTTTATACTGTTAATGAAGCAAAATGTAAATATTAAAAAATACTGACTGCATGTTTGAAGCCCGAAAGATTTATGTGCAAGCCCTCCATTTAATTTCTGTTGGTGGATGACTTGCTATAGAAAAAGCAGGGAACTGTAGGGGAGGAATATGAAAGCACTGTACTGAAAGAGTTATGCTAACTGTAGTGGTACAAAAGGAGTTGTACTTGAATTCAAATCTAACTTTTAGGTGAAACTTCTACATATAGTGGAATATATGGGAAGAATGATTCTTCTGGTAGTTTAGGAGACTATATTCAAAACACATTCTGCAATATAAGAAATGCTCTGAGGGCTATGATAAAATATCCATGCAAGTGCAATACATTAAGTGTAAGAAACACTTACCTTGTTGAATATCCTTCATCTCCAAGTGCAAACTTGATATTAAAATTCCTACAGTTTGAGAGCGCTTTCCATCCAGCAATTTGATAATCTAGAAAGATGATGCAAAATGATCTGAGATCAAGGGAATGCTCTACAAGGGATTCATTCACTTTTACAACAGACGCTAATTTGTGAATTTAATTCAGCATTTCTCCAAACATCAAACCTTTTTATTAACTAAATGTGCTAGTAAGACCTTCATCCTATCTTTGTGCTCTGCACCTTAACACATGACTTGTAAGACTGAATTCTCTTCAGGTCTGCTAAAGAGCATCACCTCTTATTTGTAGGATGCTATTAAGCAGGAAAAGAAAAAGGCACATCAAATATTTATTCTGAAATATAGTCCATCCCCCCCCCCGAAATCATATTTAAGAACTATTTAAGACATTACCTCACAAGTTCCTTAGTTTGTCTAGTAGTTTATATTTCAGTGTGAACAGGTTTATGTCTATTTTTTCAGCAAAGGATCAATTCCTGACCAAGAGGAATTGAAGAATTGTCTTTTTATGCCCTCTCAACAGTACTTCTGGAACACTGGGCACTATTGAAAGTATTTCTTTTACTCGTGTCTGAATGTGCTTATTCCACACTGTTGACACTCCAGAGGGATTTCAGGATTTTTTTCACATTTGGGTAACAGACATTTCATAGTATAATATACTGATATTCAGACTGTAATATTTTCTGACGTCAGTTTAGGGGGAGAAGAAGAAAGAGGAGGAAGGGAAACCTTAACGTTATTTTGGCTGGTTGAAATTAGTTATAGTGAAGGGACTCAGTGTAGTTCAGATGTTAGAAACGTAAAAAACATATTTCCCACAATGTCTGTGCTATTGGTATTTGTGATTCTGATTTATTTCATAAGGAAGATATGACAGGAACACATCACAAAATGCAATACAGACACAAGTTCTTCAGAAATACAAAACGTTCAGATCCAAGAAGATGGCTTACTTCATGATATTGATGAACAAATACTGTTAAATATACTAACTCATATGCAAAATTAAAACGAATAGCTATGTTTTCCCTAAATTTGTATTCTCAGTATCTGAACAATATTTAATCTATATTTCTCCAAATTTAAATGTTAAAATTAAAGGTGGCACTTATATTTGGATATTTAATAATAGTAAAAACTTAAAGTAACTGTTATCCCTTACTGCCGGAATACCTTTATTGATGCTCACATTAGAGACAGTTAACTGACAAAATTTATACTAACTCATACAAATGTTTCCTACCTGTGCTTTATGTAATTTACAAATATTTAACTATGAAAATACTTAGTCACTTATCTATACAAAAGTAGAATTTTTGGCAAATACAGGAAAAACAGAAATGATACTGATATTTTCATTTGAAAACGCAAAAATTAGTTCTTATTTAGAGTACTGAAATTGGAATATATCTGCACAAGTTGGAACACATGCTGTCTTCAACAAAGATCTGGCAGATATTTTAGGTCCCTCTTGTAGGTACTCAATAATAAACTTATGTTAAAGCAGATATTGCATATTTTCTGCCAAAATTTGAAAAAAATCTGTCTTGAGAGTTTTTTCTGCCTATATGTACAGCACATATGATGGATATTAAGAAAGTAATACTATGAAAAATGTTTTCTTCAAACGACAAAGAATTCAGGCTCTTTATCTCCTGAGTACACAAGCAGACAAGATGATTTGGCTTCAAGTTACCTTAAATGAACACTGTGAAAGCATCACATCCTGTTGACTGATTCTTGCAAGCAAATGTAAGTAACTCCAGGGTTTATCATGGTCATTTCTGAAGCTTTACATGAATTTGCTGAACTCCGCAGCACATTAACTTCTTACAGGGATAATTACAGGTTTGATCAGTATGCAATTTGTATAGCATTCACTGACCTCCAAGTTGACCTTGTTCAGGGCAAATTCATAGGTTGTCATAAACCCCATTAGACATGCCTAGTTTGAGGCAAAACCTTTCCAGACTGTAGCCATTGTAGGCAATATGACATTTGAAATCATTCCACTGAAGTATTTATAAGTGCTAATATATTCTCCAGATATGATCAAACTAGCTCACATTACTAAACAAGACTTGCCCCTTAAAAAATTTGTGAAAAAAAAAGTTAAAGACAACACTATATAATTTTAAAAGCTAGAGTGGAGATTCATGATTTAAAATGGCAACTGACTGTATGTTCACATGCATTTTAGACAAATGTACACATGGTCACAATTACCAGGCATCAAACTAGATGCAGACTACCTGAAATAGCTTCAACCAAGTAACTGAAGGCTATTACTTTATTCATTAGTGAGCAAAAGTGGAAGACCATGACAACAGAATAGTTTAAATTGAGCATAAAACTACTTCAAACCCATCGTTATAATGCTAAGTATTATAATGGACTTTTGCTATAGATTTTTACAATTAATGTGTAACTTGCAATATTTTGCAGGTAAAATACACAATCAGTAGTAAAACAGTGAACTAATTTTCAAAGGTACTAATTTTGTCCCATATTATGGTTATTCTGCCAAAGTCACTGTGGGGGAATTACATATGTGTGTGAATTCCAAAGAGAAAGGAGACACAAAAAAAAATCAGCAGTTTTTCAGTTCAATAAAAACATAAGGCAAATAAAAGGAAAGTTTGTAAAGACTGCGTTGAACTATTTAGTCTATGCTTTTAAAAGACAAATCACTGATCACCTCTCAGCATATTGGTACTTGCTTGTAACTGGCAGTGACAGGTAAGCAGCTAAACCCAGCTGACGCCAGCTGATGCTGCTATGCCAGCTGGGGGGGTTTGCCAGCTCCCTGTTGCTTCTCCAGACTATGAATGTATGGTTGTAATGGATGCAGCATCTTCTGGCTTAGTGACAAAATTGTGAGTGCTGGTGATAATTCATTTACTTCAGTGATCCATAGCATTATTTGCTTTTTGTGTTTTTTCCCCTGACTACTTTTTAATGTTATAAAGTTAGCTGATTTGCTGTAGGCAAGTGTCTCATCTACATCTTTCAAATCTTCATCTAATTTAAAAGTGAAGATATAAAAAAGCTTGAATACACTAACAAATTATTCTGTCATTCCCATTAGAAGGTGTTTCTATAATGCAGCCAGAAATGTATTTCATTAAATACTATACAACAGACTTCACAGTTTGGTCTAACTGCAATGTCTACATTCTGTCCAGGACACTTACTGGTGCTGAAATCTGAAGAGATTCAGTTTACTTTAGTGATTAAAAGCTAAATCCTCCCTCCTGGTGGTGCATGGATTCCTTCCATAATATTTAAATTTAGTGAGAAAAGCCATAAGCTAAAAAGCTGTCCTGCATATCACAGCATTTCCCTCCATTCCCACTAACTAACTTTTACAGCAAATCAACAGCCTGGTAGCCATGAGTAGATTGATGAAATGTTCAAACACGGGAAGAATATCCTGCACAAGAAGCCAAATTATGTCCCTCAAGCCACTGCGCATAAACACTTTGTCGCCAAAGAAATTTCAGAAGCTTAAGACTAGACATTATCTTTCATACTCCTACTCAAGTGAGAGCCAAGTTTAACGATGTTTTCCTTAACATGGATGAACCATAGCTTTATACTTTTAAGTCTATTTACCATTTTACTAGCTTGAAAACCCCACTACTTTCAGCCTTTTTCTAAAGGACACACAAATGGCAATTTACCAGATTCAAACAGGAGGTATGAAAGAAAGCTAGTAAGAAACTTATTTCAGTATCTTTACTCGTATCAGAACTGCAAAACTAAGACATACCACAAAACAGATATTCACTCTATGGATAATTTCTATATTCTACATGACTTCAGAGCTTTGTGATAAACAAGGAATGCTGGTCATTTTTCTCAGCACAGCACAAAATATAAAAAGAAAGTGAGAGTGCCTCGGAAGAGCATGCACTAGCATTTTACCACTTCTGCCTAAGTTTGAACACTGTTTATTATCTTATGCAGACAGCTGAAGACAGTCATTGTGTTTCAACCCTGCAAAGCTTCCAACATTTTCTGCAATATCTGCCCTTCTTGCGGAAACACAAAATTCATTAATTGTAATTTCTCATTTAGTTAGATGGACAAAAAACTTGCTGACAGACATATCCCTTTCAGTTAAAAAAATGCAATTCACTCAAAATATTGACACTCTTTGTAAATGAGAACACATGTTAATAATTATGTGAAGTCTGTTAGAGATAATAGACAACAGAAAAGCCATTATCTTTAATGTCCTCCTGCGTCTTTGAAATGATAATCATTGCACTAAAGGGCCAAAAATGATTGATGGACTTTCATTTGGAGCATACACCTGACACAAATTACTTGACATTTACTCATTTTTTTTGGTAAGATGAAGACAGAGTGGCATCACACATACCCAACTATCCTGTTTCTTGAAAAAGTATAGAAAACACTTGAGTTTTTGAGGATAAATTACTAACAAGTGCTCAAACATATTGGAAAAACTAATACAACCTCAAAATATGTGTTAAGTCTAGCAATGGAGCTATAAAATGCACATGGAAAAAATTGCAGCAAAGGAGTCCTCTTTTCTAAATAACCTCTTTTTCAAGATTACAGCATATCATAGCTTAATACATGATGAATAATGTCTTTTATTTAGTTCCAAAATATATGTCCTAATTTTGCCATTCTCGTACTTAATAATAAAACAATGTTGGTTCTGCAAATTTAACAGGGAAATGAAAAACTATTAATTACATGTGCCCATCAGCTAAAAAATTTGCATGGATATGTACAGACAAGAAATGTTAACGTAGAATGAATGATAGCAAAATTGTCTGCATATAACACTTCAGTCCCTCATCTGACATGAAAATATGTATAGATGACTTTCAGAGTGTGAGAAAGATGTTAGATCCCTCAAATTATATTCAAATCTATAAAAGCTAAGTTCTTTCAAAACCAATGATAGGGTTTGGGCTTTTGGTTGGTTTTATTTTCCAAAAAATTAGTTTATATTTTTAATGCTCATTGTTTTCAGTTTTCCTTGTTTTCATAAGCAGCTATGGACCTTATTGGTACTGTACAGAATCTACTTATAGTTGAATATTTTTGGTACAACAAACTTCATAGTTGAAGCCAATTTACATTTTCATAAATGTAACTTATAATTTCTTTTACTAAATGGACCATAATTCCAAGACAAATATTTTAATGTTAGTTGAAAATAGGATAGGTGCAGAAAGCATATGTCTAGAATGCTACATCTGAAATCTAAGCCTAAGAAAGTATAGAAATTATGAATAACATAGTCTAGATTAACAGTAGCACTTACAAAAGTATGTCAGTGATGCTTTAAATAAAGGAGTTAAAAAAGGAGTTATATTCAAAAGGCATTTAAAGTCTAAATGTCCAACAGAATCTACACCTAAAGTAAACTTATGAACTAAAATAATCTGGTGGATCTAGCCCTTCTCTTTCTTAATTTCCAAGAAGCTGCAACTTCTAAGTAATATTAAAAATGGGATGACCTCCATGCATTTGAAAAAGCTTAACTAAAGACCACAACACTTTACATGGCATAAAAAGTTCTAGATTCAATGGGCATTAATCAAGCCACATCATACCAGTAATTTATGTATTTAGATTAAATTAACTGAATTCATGAAAACCAGAGAGAAGTTTATTTGATTCATATTCAAGTTCAGAGGGACTTTCGTTTTTTCCCAGTAATTTCAACTTTTCCTGCTGCAGATTCAACCACTTCAGAACTATAAAATAACTATAAAATAAATCCCACTTCTTCCATAGATTATTTATCCACCTAGATCTCTGGGAAAGTCAGCAATCATCTCTTTTCCATTTCATGGACATCAGCTCCAAACACTTACTGCATTTCATTACTTCATATAAGATTATAATGCATCTCGTCTTAATTCAAAATAATTTTTATGAAAGAAGAATTATATTTTTAATATTTAAATATATTGCATAGTCTTTTGCTCTAATAATGGGACATAACTAATATATTCATCTAGCCAGTAAATTCTCCCAAACACAAAAAACCAAATTCTATCATCAAGACATAACATCAAACCCCCAGAATACTAATTTTTATCATTATCTACATAATAGTGCAGAACATTGAATAAACCATTGTATACATGCAGAGAAGATAAATGCACAAGAACAAGAGTTTCCTGAATTATTTCAGGGGGTGTAGAATGTGCAATATTTTTCCAAAATAAGTCATTATATTTCTAAAAAGAGTAAAATCACCTTCTATGCAGTCCTTTAAGAAGTTGTATTACCATTGCTGCTTAGATTCTTAATTTCCCTTCCTTTCTTCCCCCACATACTTGTCAGAAGCCTCTAGAACTCAGTGTAATTCAGTGTAACTCAATAAGCCATTTTTGTCTGGCATGAATGCAACAAATTTGGGAATCATGAAAGCGTTTCCGCTCTTGAAAAAAGTACAGCACGCTGTTTCAATCCATAGGACAAACGACAGAAAGTGGACTTTATGTCTTTTAACTGATTAACAGTGTCAAGATGTTGAAAAGACACTCAAAATGTCATCTACAGCATTTCTGCACTTCAAGACAGTATCAATTATATGTGTACCATTCTAAACAAACTTTCCTAAAGATCTCCAAATGCAGAAACACAATTTCCCTAGCCAAAATTTTTCTGCATTCCTTTGGTATCCTTGCTCTTAGAAAGCTTTCTGTAATTTTTCTTTGCAGCAGCTGCATGCACTTGATTACACTTATACTGTGTGTCTCAATCAACTTTCTCCTTTCTAGACTAAACAATCATAATAATTTGATTCTTTCCTTAGAGACTACTTCACTTTTCATCATTCTCCCTCTTCACCACTCTTCAGTTAGCAAATTTTTAATGAAGGTTGTAGTGCCTAAATCTAGATGCAGTTCTTAACTGAGACACGGCTGAGTGTCTCGCAAGCAATACTTCTTGGTCTATCAGAGTTCTGTTTTTCATTTCTAGTAGTACCACGATTTGACAATTCATGTTCCTCTTGTAAACCATTATAATGCCAAGACTCTTTCTGCTAAACTATTACCAGTCAGTTAGCCAGCTATACTCCATCTTATTTTTCAGGTAGCTTAATATCTTTAACCGTATTAACCTTATGGTTAATTGCATTAGCTTTGTGCTTATCTTTATCTTTCAGACCAGGTCTCAGATACATGAAAGCCTTCTGAAGGATCTACTTCAGTACATTTGAAGCCTCTCGCAAATAGGTGGTGGCTGCAGTTTGTATTCTGCTATCCAAGAAATAAGTGAAAACACCAAGGTAACTACAACCAGCAGAGAAGTTCAGAGTCCTCAGTGCACTCTCCAATTTTTGACAGTGAGTATATATATGTCTGAATAGAAATATATTCCATATTATAAATATTCATTTTATAAATTATATATTCTATTGTAATTATATTATATATATGAGTATAAATATGTATATAATATGAATATATACTCAGAAGTTTCCTTTCTGAGCATAACTTGCCAAATGATACTGGAAAACAGACCAGCCATTCTATTAATATAGAATCACAGAATCAATTAGGTTGGAAAAGACTTCTGACATCAAGTCCAATCTATGACAGAACACCACCATGTCAACAAGACCATGGCACTGAGTGCCACAGCCAGTCTTCCCTTAAACACCTCTGGGGACAGTGACTCTGTCACCTCCCTGATGAGTCCATTCCAATGGCTAATCACCCTTTCAGTAAAGAAATTCTTCCTAATGTCCAACCTAAACCTCCCCTGGTGCAGCCTATGTAGGACAAAATTTAGACATTTCTGGCTGAAAAAGGTAGGGGTCTATCAGCTGTAAGCAAAAAGTGCGCAGCATACGGTGAATTTTTTAATCTGTGTTGTCATACAGTGTTTACAACGTGGAGAAATGGGTAAGAACAGAACAAGCTGAAATTTCTATAGGCTTTCCACAGAAGCATTCATTTCATGGCCTAAGCATACAGATTATTCCAACTGGTTTCACAGAACTAATAATTCTGAGAATAAACTGAATAGTATTGTTTTATTTGGAACTGCAAAGGAGTTAAATAAGAATCAATTATCTTCTAATTCAAAAGATAAAATCTTATTTCCAATTGAAAAAGGAACTTTACTGTGAGGGAGGCACTGATGTAATCCTCATTCAAGGAGCAAAGTATTGAATTATCATGTTTTAATAAGCAAACCTGCACCATCTATTGGACTGTGATTTTTCTAAATACCAAGGAGGCTGAACTTAGTTTGTATAAGATGGTATGAAATAGGGCATAGTTTGTGCAGAGAAGAGGTTTAATGTAGTGAATGGATCAGTCTTAACAGGCATAGTTAAATAAAATAGCTCAACTATTTCAAACACAAACTACAACTCAAGATTTTATCACTGTACCTGTATCTTGCTCTGTAAGGCTCTTTTAGAGAACACAAAACAGGAATTTACAAATAAGTACATAATGACACACCATCAGCTAAATCTGTAATATATGATGAGCCTCATAAGATTCATAAGTGTTTCTTAATGTCTGTAGAAAGCATCTTTAACCAGACTATATAGTCCCCTATCATGTGACACTGGTACCATTTTTAAGACCAGAAAAGCAGACATTTATGTACTGAAGCAAAGAAAAAGATTTTTGCTAAAACCCTAGTAGATATGATTGTTAAAAAAAAGGCAAGAAAGTTTGAGAGCCAAGAAAAAGCACGAGAAACCAGAAATGAAACCAGCCAAACTGACAGCTTTATCTTGATCTACAGGAGCTCTCTGTTACTATCTACCAATAAACCCTCCTGTAAGTAAATAAAATGCCTCTCTACTACCGTATTGTTTGCAGCCCACCAAGACTGATGCACTGGAGCCAGCCTGCAGAGGCTTTCAGAGAGACCAAGAAAAACACAGGACCATCTAAGAGGGCCAACTGTCTGTAAAAACATACAGCTGCTACTATGAGTAATTTAACCAAAAAAGGTGAAAAGACAGGATATACTAAAAGAAAATGCTTCTGTACTCAATTAAAATTTTCTTTGAATTCTAAAAGGGAATTTATTTTTAATTTTTAGATTGACCAAATGATGGAATGTTTCACATTACTAATCACGAGTTCTCTAAACTCTCATGGAAACCCTACAGTTCCCATGGTTTGTAACACCATGTTTACAATCCCGTAAGTTTACCAAATTAAAGACACAGCAATAGATATAATTCTGAATTTATCTCTTAGAGAATTTATTTCTGTATTTTCCTACAGTATTTTAAAGGAACCTCTTTCATTTCATTAATTTCAGTAAATACATCCATTGTCTTAAAAGAGTAAGTTTACCTTTAATAACAAAGCACAATAATTAAAACAGTGATAGAAATAAAAAAAGATGTCATATGAAAATACACCTGTTGCTCACAAGAAATAATGCATATTATTATACCAATATGTTCTATAAGTATTATCCAATTCAATTTTGGATAAGCCAAGAGAGATCATTAAAAAATCACGCTGGTCAAACAAATGAGTTACTTTACAAAGCAGCAAGGAAAAAGAAAAACACAGTTTCATCTTTCAGTATACAGGCCTAGTTCTGTACCTGGTTTGCTGTCACCCCCTTGGAGAAGTAGATATACTCCCTTAACTACTGAGATTTTGAAATAAAAAGGCAACTATTTGTGCATATTAATTCCCCATTAAAATTACAGTGATTAACTTCTTCAAAGTTCTTTAGAAACCTGTATTTCCTATTACATAATTCTTTCTGAAAAAGGTAAATCAATGAAACGTAAAAATAAGTATTAGAAAGAAGGCGTAAGATATGTGAACTAATCCAATTTATGGATACAGCTGCTGCTACGTATCACATTTACTTCAAGTATTTTTCAAATAAAATATCTCAAATTATTTATCACAGAGATGTTCATGTCCAACTTCAGTGTAATATTTGAAGGACTGTAACAATTTTTTCCTTGGTGAGTATTTAAAAATGCCAGCATGTCCCCATCCAGGCCCCATTTCTAATTTTTTTTTTTTTTGCATTGCATGAATTTGAATTCTATAAATTCTATAGCCTTATTGATACTTTCATTAGCTTTTGCATTAAAACACAATACAGGGAATTTATGATCAAAGATGTTCTGAAAGATCTGAAAGCACCAGCATGTATACGTTTCGCATTCTATGTATTATAAAATTGAAGGTAGCAAGCACAGCTCACATGCAAAGTGCCCTCTTGTGGTTCCAAGCAGGTAAACTCAAAGAGATTTAAAACACAATAAATGTTTCAGTAGTTTCTGATGAGTAATCACACTGATTTAGGAAAACAGCATTGATTATTATTCAGCCTAGAACTTTTCTGGCAGCAAATACCACTAATGCCATTTCTTTTTCTTATCTGCACATCCCAGTTGGCAAGTGCCAGGTCTCTCTGTAATGGATCACGTCTGAAGCAGACAATATCTGTGCTACGGCAATGACAAAGCTACTGCGTGTCATTGTCTACATGATTGCCCTGTCCCTTTCTGATGCAACTCCTTAGCTATACTGGACAAAAAAAATTTGGCATTCCCTTATCAAAATGTAGCTTTAAATTTCATTTATCCATTAAAATTAATCTCAGTGAAAGAGAGGTTTGCTAGAGTTAACTAATGACAGGCATTAATTATAAATCAGGTCAAGGGCAGGTAATGGCCTGAAATACTGGCACTTACAGATATGAATTAGAACTTTAAATCTGTTCTCCTACACAGCATTTTTTTCTTCCTCACTGGGAAGCGAAACTTTCATTATCAAAGCCAAATTATCTTCCAAGGTAAATAATAGCCCTGCATTCTCAAGCAAGAGAATTGAGATTGAATCAGCAATCCATAGTTTGCTTGCTTGCCCCTTCACAAAAAATCCAAAAATTAAAAGAGAGTTTTCTCAAAATGAAAGCCTAAACAGTAACACACCAAAAAAAGACAAACAAAAAACCAATCAGTACCTTTTTGGCCTTGGTTTTCTTTTCGTAAGTCTCTGATAATGGTTTTCTTTTTTCCTGAGTGGTGTCTTTGGAGAATAAATATTCAAACTCAGTAGTGTCAAGTATATCAGGTTCTTCCAGTGATTCCCATAATGTAGGCATAGCAGTTTTCCTATAAAGGGAGAGGTAACAATAAAATTTCTAAACATTTATGAGAAACAATAATAGTTCTAACCATAACAGATGAAAATCCATGATAGATTTAAACTCAAAGCAACACAAAGAGCATTCCTTCCCTATACTTTGCTCTCGGTAAAGAGTCAAAAAGTTTTGCTAAAAGTTTTAGTTATTAGTTTCAGCTATTTAACCCGTGCCTGATAGACTATCAAAATGCATAATTCGTTTTGTACAGTTCTTTGTGCAACTACTGCAGCTTGTGCAAATACATCTCAAGAGATTTCTGCCACTTCAACTAGGATTAGGACTATTCAACGGCAGCTTTTTTGAGAAATTCCCAGTAATCTGTTTAGACCTATAAAAATAAACAATATCAACAAATAGTGAACAAACTTTATTCAAGCATATTTTAAGAGCATTTGGGGTAATTTGTATAGGACTTGATTTACTTCTTGTCATCTGCAGATGTTGTATGCTCATTTTTATCCTTGTTGCAATGCTGAGAAACTAGAGTAATTATGTGGCTTATATTTTGGGAGACTAGCCAGTATTCCTCTCCATTCAACTAACTGTAAATTTTAAATGTGGATTATCTTTCCTTCTTTTTTTGCCTTCCAAGACCAGTTTTAGTTTTGGATCAGTTGGGAGCTTGTTTAAACAATCCTTTAGATTTATCTGGATTAGGGGAAAATAATATGTAGTGCTACAAACACTGTACATCATTTCTGAAAGGGCTTTGTTTCAAAATTTCAATGTTTCAGGAAAATATGCAGGACAAAACTTTTGAGTGTTCTGTCTGTTTATCAGTAGAAGGTGGGACCACTTCTTCCAGCAGATGTCACTAAAAGGCAGTGAAATTATTTGCAATTTAAAAAAAGAGATGAAAACCACTATAAAATACAAATGGCTGATGTCACTAAACATAGCTGTAATATGAAACAAAATGGAAAACCTACCAATTCGAAAGGAACCAATTTTTTTTTTTATTTTTCAAATTTAGGATTTTTTCCAACTTAGTGCTCAACTGTCTACTATCATGAATATTTAAGGAGCTCTTTATTTTCTTCTATTAGTATCTGCTGATGCAGCATATTCTGTGTCACAGGACATGCTTAGAGCTCCACAGCTTCACTCTTCCTGATATTAGCTGTCGTGTCAGCAATACTGAAGAATGAAGGATTCTTTCTGGCTCTGCAACAAGAACTCCTGGACAGCTTCTGATCTGAGCAGCAAACCCTTGAAGGAATTTCTAGTCCTAATACATTCCATGAAAATGCTGGACCATTGTATCTGGTGACCAGTAGTTCATCAGAATGCTATGAATTACCTTGCAAAAGCTTGGTGAACAAGCACTATTGCAGAAAGAAAACTTTGATTTAATTGATTTAACGGGAAGAATTACAATGAAATTTATTTACAGACCAACTATTTATTCACTATGAAACAATTATGCTGAAGTAATATTGGGAAAGTAAAACCAAAATGTTCAAGCTTCCTGCTCCAAAATATTTCAGTGCTTTTAATTCTGAAAAACTAAGAGTATACAGCTGACATTTCATTTATTTCTTTGTTCCTGTCAAATATTTTATATAAAATATTAACACCTTGCAATGTTTTATTATACCAGAATAATGGCACTCTCTCATCAAAATAAATTCAGAGCTGTAAAGTAAAATAAAACTCATATTTAAATCCACCTAACTGCAGGTATTTACTTAACAGTGTTCAAATATAACAGAGAAACCTAAAGAGTATATTAATGATAATAGCAAATAATTTATAAAATTTATATAAAATCATTATTATAAGATAAATAAAATATAATAAATAATTTCCAGCAACTCATAATAAATTAAAATATATAATATAGTCCCAGTATAGAATACAGTATGTAACAGACTGTGTGTATATAATATTGCACATATAATATTATGATGTGTTATGACTGTAAGCCATATATAGTAATATAATTTAACTTATTAAAATGTTTAAATTTAACATCTTGGTAACGGCTGCTAGGCTAACATAATTTTGAACACAGATAATAATGATTTGAACTTTACAGTCAAAATGATAATGTAATTTCATTACTGGCATTAATGCAGGACCTGAATTAACGAACAACTCCTCATCAAAATAAAATAGCCTGTGTCACTTAAGCATCCTCCAAAAATCCGTTTTGATTCATCCCTCTTAATGGGCTCTATATTACAGTAATAAACACAAGAAGGAAAGCTAGCATCTCAAATCCCAAAGAGCAGCTGAGTAGCACTTGAAGCCACATTCCACCTTGGCAGTAAGATATTTGTGCCAGTCCAGAAAGTGTAAATAGGAGAACTGCTTTCCCCCTGTCTGCTAAATAAATGGGTAGCATCAACAAAGATCATAGGATCACTTCAAAAAACCTGTCCAAAAATTGTTTATTTATGCTTGTTTACCAAATGACCACTTACAAACTAATCAATGAAACTGTGTATTTTGTAGTGACTTTGGATTTGGTACAATAGAATACACTACTAGAATACTGTTACAGAACCACAGAGTGACAGAGTGGGTTGAAAGAACTTTGAAGATCATCTCATTCCAACCTCCTGCCATGGGCAGGGACAACCTCCACTAGACCAGGCTGCACAGGGCCCCATCCAATCTGGCCTTGAAAGCTTCCAGGAAAGAGGCATCTGCAGCTCCTCTGGGAAACCTTTCAGTGCCTCACCACTCTCACAGTAAAGAATTTCTTCCTTACATTCCATCTAAGTCTACCTCCTCTGTTCCACAGATTCTACTGATATTGGGAGTTGCCTCAACTCAGGTGCAGGACCTTCCACTTGGCCTTGTTTGCAGTCCTACTACTCAGGCATATCAAGGTCCCTCTGGATGGCCTCCCTCCCTCAAGCACATCTAGGATTTTCTCCCTGCACTAAATCACTGTAAGATGGGTATTTTTAAAAAAAATTTGTATCTAATTTTTTTCTCAAGCTGTAGAGGTCTTGAATTATGGACAAAAAAAACCCCTAAAACCCATCTTTTTGTTATGATGCAAAAAATTTTCATTTATAATACATATAATTTTAATTTAAATGCAGTATTTTAAACCAACTTAAAACAAGATTTTCGGACTTCTAGAACTGATTCAGTTTTTTCTAAAAGTGTGTAGATTCCATGTCTCTACATTGATTTTGTTATATATTCCTACACTGTTAACTTTTTATTAAGTCTTGAATAGTGTACCCATCCTTGTACCATGACCTCTAAGTAGCAACTCTAAGTCCAAGTAAATATATTTTACCTGTTATCTTGCAATTGTATTCGTGTCCAGTACAAAGGCTTCATGGGACGGCCAGGTTCAATGGCAGGTTTTCGAGGACCTTGGTTTGAAGATAAAGTGCTGTTAAAGAAGAACCCAGGCCCAGGAGGTGGAGGGGGTGGAGGTAACCCAGATCCAGGCAGTGGAGGTGGAACGGGAGGTCCCAGCCCTGGAAGCGGTGGTGGTGGTGGTGGTGCTTGAAAATTCCTGCAGCCTTCAGCAAGTGGAGGTGGCAGTGGTGGGCCAGATCCAAACTGAGATGTCAGTGAAGTTGGACCCATTGGCAAAGGTGGTGGTGGAGGAACTAAAGATGACAGTGAAGAATCAGGAAGGGGAGGAGGAGGTGGTGGTGGTGGTGGAGGAGGCAGCATTTGTTTTGTTTGACAAGACAAGACACTTTCTGATGACTGTACATTGTAATTGTCCTTATTTTCACTTTGGGCAGATATGCTATGTGTCAAAGAAGAAATATTAAGCTTTTTGGGTACTATTTGGTTATTTTTCACTGCTCTGTTTTCTTCTTCACTAGGCTTTATGAAAGTTTCTCTGTCAGTCTGTATACATACATTTCGATATGCCTTTGGTGGGTTATCATCTTCAGTAGAAACACCAATATCCTTTGCTTTTTCATTTCTTCTGTTTAATTTGTTATCAAGTTCATTCTTCAGATGTGCAATGGTTTCCTCAAGCTGAGCAGTTGATACAGCATGTTCTCCACGAATATGGAATACCCTGAGTTCAAACTGAGACTGCAGAGCAACAAGAAAAAAAACCCTTAGTGCAAGTATTTTTCTGAAGTGATTGTTTTGCAGTTATTAAAAATCTGCACATTTAAACTATGTTCTTGCATTAAGCAAAGAGAGAAATACTTCCCTTTCCCAGTTCTAAATGGTTTTATTGCAATTACATAATTGGACAATTACTAATCTTTAAAGAAATGTAATCAGGGTGTGTTTCAACGAAACATATTTTGTAACTAAAAATCCAGAACATCAATTTGGGCAAATTCTAAGTTGTATATTATCTTTAAGCAGACTTACTGTTTTTTAATTGAATTGAATGCAATAACTAATGGTATATTACGGAAAAAAAGATACATTTTTCAAATGTTATTCTATTTAATGACATGAGTTTATTGCTTGTTACATTTCACAAGAGACATAACATTAGGAAGTAAAAAACAGATTAAACACAACAGGTTGAAATTCATTCAAGACAAAACACTAAATAAACAAAGTAATTTCTCAATCTATTAAGTGTTATCAATGAAATTCACAGAGGTACACAAAAATTTGGCAAGTTTATCTTTACTGTTAGATTAAAATTTCAGTTCTTCCAGATATATATTAATCTAAAACTCAGGAAAATAAATATTAGAACCAAGAGAATCAAGAGGATTTCACTGAATAAGTGAGGAAGGAAGGAAAAAACCCCCACTTTTCTTACCGCATGTCAGAAAGATACAAAACACTTGGCACAGAAATATCTCCTTTAAATAATCCAATACAATCCAATACTGCTATTCCAGGTTATTAGGTCCCTACAAGTTACTTTATGTTATGCCATGATACTATCAGGCAGCTGGCTGATGTTACCATGATTCTTTGCAAGGCAACGTCTCCTGAAAGAGAGTTTTTCATGGTTCTTTTAGGATCCCTCTACAAAAGGAAGCCAACCTTTCAACAGAAATGGCTAACGAGCTGTGATTTTCCCAAATTCCTACACGCACAGCAATTTACACCTAAAATTCCAACACAGTGCTTGTCAGAAATGGTAACACAGCACTTCCTACTTACCATTCCAATTTGAGTATTAGGTCAGAGCCACTAGTTTACAGCATTAACTAATATACAAGTTATACAATGTCATACATGTGTAGCCTAGTATGGCAAATACAGTGTAATATATTGTGATTTTATACTGCAAAATGAAGTTGACTAGATATGCAAACAAGATACATTATTTCTTACAGGAGTATGATCAGCCTGAATTCTAATCAATTTCTTAAGATAAAATCCAAAGTAAACAATCTGAAAATGCTGGGTACAAAACGCTCCTTTACACTGGAAAGTGTAAAGGTGGGAAATCAAGTTTAAAGTCTTACAAAGAGAATCAAACAGAGATCTGCATTGGAAACAACCCAATTCCTATTAGTTTTATAGAAGACTCAGGACAAATATGTACAACAAAGTACATTTGCTTAGCTTTTTTCCTTTTCCTACTATTACTCTACTGGCACTCAGCTTTATTGTTAGTTCAATTCAACTATCCCAAGATTTTCTGCCGTTTGAATTGCTCCAGAGAAATTCCTTTTCTTTTTAAACTTGGCATACTGATCCATAAATGAGGTAATGAAGTAAGTTTGCCTTAAGGAATTGAACTGGTTTTTTGGGTTTTTTTTTTATCATAGTACTTTGCTCCTATTGGACATCAAAAACTCCCTCATAGAACAATTTACTTTGAACATTAGAGATTTTCCCAGCAGTAAATCTGAAGCCACCTTAAAAACACACTGTAAAACAAGCACAGTATCTAACAAAACTATTTATTGCATTTAAATGGGCAGGAAAGCAACTGTGTTAGTATTATAAGCCTTCCCAAATACAGATCTCCAGTCTTTCATTTACAATATACAATTGGTAGTTTAAAGTGAAAATTACATTTGAGGTGATAGAATGAAAAGCAAGAAAAAGTGCAAAACTTTCACATTTTCAGAATTATTTTCCATTACTTAAAAAAAACCCATAGACAAGAATTAAAGCTAAAATTACTAAGCATTACTAATTACAAAAAGTAAGTATTACTTATACTTAGTAATAAGTAATAAAACAACTTTTTATTTTAATTATTTTTCATCTCAGAGTAAGTCTTATTCACCAAAGTAAGATTAAGTACTATTGAAACCTACCCAGCTTATATACCTATGATAATATTTTCAACAAAAGTGTCAAGAATATGAATACTAATAAGTACTATTTTTTTATATATACACATAAATAATACATACGTGTTCTAAATAAAGGTCTGCTTCCTGGAAAATATTTCTTAAAATGAGATGAAATGCTCTAAAATCATATGATTAATCAAATGGAGAGCAAACATTATCAGAATATAATGGTTTGGTCACAACTATTTCAAGCAAGATGAAATGGAAAAAATTTCAGCAGGAGAAAAGGTATCTGAGGGAGGGACGGTGTGGGAAGAGGGCTGGAGGAGCAGAACATAAGAGAAGACAGATGAAACTAAAGCTTAGAAAGCCACCCCATGCATGAATGAACATGATTTATTTCTGAAGACAGGCAGAGGATTTTGAAACCTATCAAAGGAAATTTCTGTGTAAATTTCCACATAAAAATGAAAACAAGACACTGCAAAGAACAATGTGGGAGATGTTCATCTGCAAGCTTTAGATATAAAGGATATCAGTTTTTTTTCATTTGAAAACTTCCTTTGCCACTTTGCTGAGTGGTATAGAAGCCTGGTTGCTTGCTTCCCAGCAACACACACATAGAAATCCGGATTGTATAGCTGCATTCAACACCAAACAAACTAGTGCAAGGAACATATTTCTATTCCCCTGACCATTTCATTTCCTTGCAGCATTAATCTGCTCTTTCAGAGAGTGTATCAAATTAAGCCCTCAAGTCAAGTCGAGGTTCTCTGGCTTTTCATTGTATCGGTGACTGTTGCCAGTCAGCCATTGACATATTACTCCCTTTCCTGTACAAACACACACACACACTCAAAATTGATACAGCAGCCCAAATTTCCATGACAGTAGAGATATATTTTTTCCAGATTACTGTTACAAATACCATATTAGAGACATGGATGTTTCAATAAAACCTTATTATTATTTTTTCTTCATCCTGCTAGATTAAAAGAAAAAGCCTTAATGTGCTGAAATCAGATTTTAATCATCAATTTGAAAGTACATCTTGAGTGTTTTAAACCTAATCCATACAGCAATGTGTTACTGAAAAAGTTGCCTTACTTTGTTACAATCTTTCTTGCATTCATTGTCAATATTATATAGGCAAACAATATGATGCTATTAAGCTGAATTGCACTGTTAAAATGCAGAATTCACAATAATTTTATCTGACAAGGAAACAGTCTGAAAATACATGCTACAATTCAAGAAAGAGCTGCAGCATACTTAGCCACAGAAGGGATTGATCAGTGGTATGGCAGTTCTAAGGGAAAAGGATCTGTGAAGGACAGCACATTACAGATTGATTGAGTCAACTCTTTATTAGAGTAGGAAGAATTTTCATAGGCAAAAAAGTAATCTTTGTGCTTTATTCAGTACTAAAAGATGTGTGTTTTTTCAGTTTAAGAGAAATGTCATCCCTGTGTTCATGATCATTGCTATTGAAATTTGGGGCAGCTCATTTGGTCTTAATTTTCTGGGTTCAATCAACAATGCCTTTTGTCTCTACCTCACCCTTACTGGATAATGCTCCCCTTGTTTCCTTAGTTTCTTTCTGTTTCTATTGCTGAAGAATACTTTCAATGAACCCTAAAATTTCCTTCGCAAGACATGATTCAGCTTGAGTGTTGTCAAATGCTCTTTTCTATTCTGAATTCTAAAACTAGCCTTCCTAGCTAATGCACTTCTTCCTCCATTTTTCCACCCAACATCCATTTTGAAGAGGTTGAATATGCAGGCAGTTCTGTCTATCCTTCTTCTTGATTTCCTGTACAAACCTTCCAAATCCGGTCTTGCTTGGAAAGCAGGTTTTAGAGTTTTTGCACCTCTGATTCTGACTAAAGAATGTTCTTGCCTATTCTGCTTTTCAGGCCTCACTAGTGCAGTTGCATTTACAAATCAGTTTCTTTAATTTGTCAAGATTTGTCTGTATCTGCCATTGAAATGGACATGATTCATTTTCCTTGAGTAAAATCAACTCACTAAGCAAATGATCCCAGCTGACTCTCAGATCCCTTGAACACAGACATTTATATATAAGCTTAGAAGGCCTGTATTACCCTCTTCCTAAAAAATTACTTCTGGTAATGAGTAAAATAAAAGCCACCCCTTAAAAAAAAAAAAAAAAGACCCCTCTTACTAATATACACGATATAAGAAGATTATGCAAATATCCAAAAATACCAATACACTGTAACCTGGAAAAACACAGGAGTGTTTGGATTGGCTTTGAAGTGTCTTCCTGTTTTATTCCATTACACCCATCCCTCTGGTGTATGACTCCAGTGACCTCCTTTTGGCACCTGTTAAGTGACTTGACACAACACAGAGAAAAAAGGCAAGATATATTTTCTGACAATGCCAACAACTCAGCCTTGGTCCCACTGGACCCACTGGAAATTATGAAGCATATGCTCAAGGATGAGAAACTCCAAATATTGAATCAGTGTACCATACTGCTATTAACCATTACAGTATCAGATGATAAATCATAAATTAATCACAAAAGCAAAAGACTAAATCCTCTCATTCATGTAAACAAAAGGTTGTCTAAATGTCTTTGAAATGACAATGTAGATTGACAAGGACAAATCTCAATAGCTATGTGACAGCTTTTCTCTGTGTTCTGATATGTTAAAGAAAGATTACAGTCTCGTTTAATACAGTCAAATAGTCAATTAAAGGCAATCAACTCAAGTATATTTGTTGTTTTGTTACTTATTTATGTAATGTGATTTTACGTGAATAGAAACTTTTTAACCATGACACAGAATTGCTCTGATATGAGAAGCTGTAGAACAATGTGTATGTATGAATACAAGGAAAGTATAAATTTCTACAGCAATCTACATTCAAAAAGCAGCTGCTAACTTGTTATTAGTCAAGACTTATTTGCACCATAAATGTTTTTAAAAATCCTGAGAATTTTAACAGTTAAACGTAAAAAAAATGTTCTCTAAAACACTTTTCAGAGCAAGCAATATGCAGAACTTTTGCTTTGAAACTAAGAAGTTCATGCTCCACAGTCAATGCCTAATACTTTTTCACTAGCATTTACAGTGTAATTCTACCCTGAAAAGTGACTGTGTAAAAATGACACATATTTAATGAACAAAGCTGTTCTAGGTATATCAGAGACAGACCTCTTCTTTAACTGAGAAACACATACTTTTACAAGTTTTTACTCTAATTAGAATGGAAAAATAACGTATTAGGGAGAAAGTGAGCTTGATTTTATTCCCTTCTCTGACTTTTATACAGTGATTGTTACATCTAATTAGTTACTGATGCCAAGCCAGGAAAATGAAAAAAGTGGGAACAAAGAAGACACAAAGTATCTACAGATATAGTTATTAGATGTGGAAATGTTCCAGCAAGGAGGGATATTAAAAAAGGAGAGAGAAAAAAAAAAAAAAAAAAGAAGAAAAAGAAAAAAAGAGATAAGAATCATTGAGTTGCCAATGAAAAGCTTTTTTACAGACTTTACAGCTTTTTTTTTTAATAGTATTTTGGCCATCAAAGTAGTGTGCATAGAAATGAGACGAAAAACAAATTTTTTCACAGAGAGCCTCTAACTTCTTGGTTTTATTCATTCTAAGTAATTAAATCTTCAGTTTTTGGAAGAGTTCACACTTTTTATTCTTCTATTGTGTTGACAAAGGAAAGGAAGCTCTTTTTTGTTGAATCTCCGTCCTTGAAAAAACATACATTTGTTTTAAATTTTAGCAACAATCAGAGATTTAGCAAAGGATTTCTCCACAGGGAAAAAAAAGTTAAACCCATGCCAGTTTATATAAAAATCAAAATTCCTCTCTAACAAATACCTCAACAAACATAACAGCTACATATGGTATATCATCATTGTTAAGGGCACACAGTAAGGATTGTTCCTACACCTCACTGTAAAAAAGTAATGACTCAGACCATTCTCAAACATTCCCAGATCTCCAAATATTTGTGTAGGCAATGCATACAGACTCCAATTCTCTTTACAACTTGAAAATAACAAATATGTAGCTTTATAGAGGAAATGTAGCAAAAGCAGTTGGGACAAAATTTGACCACAGCAGGCATACAGAACAATGTTTTTCTATAAATATTTTTTATATTCAGTTAAATTGGCATTTGTGAAGTTGAGAAAGAAATAGAGTCTTATAGCCAGCAATTCTGGAGTATAAAATCATTAGCATAGTACATAATTAAAATATACCTACTTACACTGCAACATACAATTTTTTTTTAAATACCAAGTGCATGATTACTTATATATAGGACTAAAGATTACTTAAAATTCACATAAAATGTCAAGCACTAATTCACTTCAAGTTTTACAATTTAAATATTTACTGTGAAAATAGGTATTTTTTTAAAAACAGGCAAATGAACAACTGAATGAGTGTGTGAGAAAGCAATACACTCAATAACAGTAGACACTTAACAGGAATCTAAGGAAAAATTATTTTTGAGAAATGCTGTTTCATACTCCGTCTGCTCTTACTTCTGGGGTTTTCTAATTCTTTGTTAGAAAAACTTTAAAACCAGCAAACTGCCCTTCTCTGAATACAAAAAAAAAAAAATAATGAGAAACTGAAGGAATTAACAGAATATCTGCTTTCCCTACTGAAAAACATTCAAAAGCATGTCATTTTTATAGTGAATATTTAAATTTAGATATTTTAATGTTTTCTTTAATATTTTTATATTTCTAATATTCTTCCAATTCACTGCTCTAGTTTCAGTCAAAACTATTCTGAATGTAGCCAGGAACATGGTCATGACATTTCTGAATTAGTTTGCAATTACAACACATTTTAAATACTGCTTTTGTACAGACTCAGTGCTGCATACAAAGTTAAAATACATTTATTAAGATCTTCAGCTATTCTTCACTCTTCTCCCTCTATATAGTCACCTGTATTACCCCTTTGTTTTGTTCCCTTAACTCCTTTCCTAGCAATTCCCAGTGCTGTTCCCCCCTTCAGCTTTCCTATTTCATTTTCTATGAATATTCAACTGTGTCCTACATAGAGAACGTGTCACTGAAATAGCTATATTCATTACAGGCTTGTTGACACCCTTCACTTTTTAAAAATCATTATAAATGTATTCTTCTCCTAAATTAAATGTCATTCTGTAACAATTTGATCTTTCTATATGCTGTCTTCACCATCTTTACCATTTTTCAGGACTCAAAATCAGTAATAGCCAGGCAAACATCCTTCTACTTGCAAAGGCTGTGGTCCCGTCTCCAACAAGAAGTGCATGTCAGAAGATTTGCAAGCCTTTGGCCAGTGCATTTGTACATATTGAGTCTAGTGGATCTATAAGGACAATGAATAGGAAATAGCTGGGGGTTTTGTCTTTTTTTAGTAATATATATTTACCATGAGTTTAGGAAAAAAATAAATCTGCAACTGGACTTATCAAGTCTGCTGACAGTAGAATACAATGGGAACAGGAATTGAATCAGGCACGTGAAGTGATCCTTGGGTGTCCTAGCAGGGCCAGGAGTTGGACTTGATGACCCTCATGGGTCCCTACAACTCAGCATATTCTATGACTCTGTGATTCTGATCCCTTCTAGCTAATGATAAGCTTTCAGTGACCACCTAAGTATAAGGTAACAAACACACCTCCTTTTTTATCACTATCAGAAGAGTATGAACAGCCATGCAAAGCAGCTCTATGAAACAAGGACACTGTAGATGTTTTCTGATCAGGACTATGTATTTTAAGAGACTATTTTGTACAAGATACAAACCACCCCTTGCATTATGGGCTGCATACTGTCCTATATTCTTTTAAGCTCCAGCATCTTCTCTTGCAGCTTTTTGTGGAACTTCCACTATCTCTTAATGCTCTGGGTTCTTTTCCATGCTCCTCACAGAGTGATCTCCAGATTGCCTGATCTCCAGATTTGCTTTCCTCATCCTGATTGCCTTGTGTCTGCTCTGTAAATGTTTCTGTCAAGTAACATTCACCTAGATATTGTTTCCTGCCCACATACACATCCTCCCTTCAGTCCTTTCCCAGTTAAGAACTACCATCCAACCATTTTAGATTACACAAATTAACTCACTTTGAGAATTTTGTTATACAATACGTAGCTCACAACAGCTCATCTCTAGTTTTTCTTCAGCTGTCCTACATACATGTCATTTTACTCAGATCAAGCCACTTTAAAGGGGAAATAACTTCTCCATAACTTCTAATGAAATAATCAGATACAACCCTTGACGTGCCCTTGAAATTTCTTGGTAATCTTTTAAGATCCTGCAAACATTATGAATCCAAGTATATGGAAAAATATCTCTAATGATGTCCATTGTACTCCACAGCACACTTCACATTTAAGGATCCTATTATGTCCACTTCATCACCCTGTAAGTGATGTACTCTACTGTGGAATCTCTGTGCCTACAGTGAAGTCTCACTGGAATCTAAATTCTTCTTGTATCTGATTTATATCAAACAGAAAATTATTAATGCCTTGGATTGACTAACTTCTTACCACAGCACCTTTGCCAAACAATGTTATTCCTTGAGACGATAAAAAAACTCTAAAAATCTAGACTAAATGAGACTTTAAAAAGCCAACTTTTAACAGCATGTGCTTAAAGGGGTAAATTTCGGGTTATTAATAAATAATATTAACAATAGATAATTTAACATTTTATGTAGATTTTAAATGTTTGGTAGGTAACTTAAAAAATCCCACTAATGCTAAAGTTTCTCATTCAAATGAATGTTTTAAAAAATAATAAACCCATGAAAATCTTCAGCTGACAAAAACCAGTTTAAGCCTGCATGTATCTCAGGCAGCAGTGAATTCCCAGAGAATGGAATACCACACCCACTAGAATCTGCCAAAAAGTAGTATACAGCAGCTACCTGTCATGCCATGCAAAAGGGAGCAATCCTTGTAGAAAGTGACCATGTTTTGGTTCTTCCTAAATGTAAGATAGATTATGCTAGGAAAAATAAATCCTACATAATATCTAAAAAATAGGTATCTAGTTAAATTGAGACCAACCTATAAACTTCTAGGAAAACTGGTAATTTTGTGGACAATTTAATTGGCAAAATCCCTAAATATTGTTCACCTCTGCTAAACATTTAAATTCTGCAGAACAGAATGAGGTGATTCAGCATGCAACACACCAGTAAATGTAGATGATATATTGTGTGTAATTTCTCTGAGGCAAAGCTAATAAAACAATGAAACCACACCATAAGCTAAAAATTAATTTCAAACTTTTTTTGAACTAGGACCACAAACAGTTAACATGCAAAATGCAAATATTCCTTTCCTATCCCAAACTTCGTAGTTACTATCTTACTCTGCTTCTCACTTGCAGCTGCTGCCTTAGTCTTAGGACAGCCTCAGTTACTATGTGTGTACAGATACAAAAATACTAATACCTATTCTCTGCGGTGGAGTTCAGATTATGCAAGGAGAAAAAAACCCCAAATATTGCTAACAAAATACTTTAAAATACAATATGTAGAAATACATTTTGATAATTAAAATTCTATATGAATAATTTGTTTTGATGATAATTTACTTGAGATAAATTACAGTATTTTTTAATTGTCAGGGAAATTACATGAATCATTTTTACTGACACATTTGGCATATTTTACATTTGGTATGTAAAATGTGATAAACAATGCAAAGAAATGGCTGAAAACAAGTTGAAGTTTCAGTGACAAAAACTACAGAGGCAGTATGGATCCAATAAGAAAACTGATTGTAGCAGAGAGCAAGTTGTCTCTGATCTTGGGAGAATGTTTTTGGACACCTAACAGCTTTTTTATTACTGTGGCTGATTAAAATGAAAAGCCCTACTACTAAAATGTTCTTTTTGATGAGGTTTTTTGCCATGAACTATAGACCTTGCAGTCCAGTGGGATACAAATCCTTTGATCCTGTGCAGTCACATAAATTCAAAGTCGTAAACCAACATTGAATTTGATTTTATTAGTGTGGCTGATGTTGCCAGAATTGTAATGCAACCTTGTTTTTCTTCTCTTTTCTTCCTTTTCTTTTGGGAGAGAATGGAAAGGAGAGTTTACTGTCAACATTGCTTCACCATATAAAGAACTAATTTCTTTGGCAACCAGGCTACAAGATCACCCGTTATAACAAATCTTTGTAACTATATAGCAAAGCAATGATATATGTTGCTAAGTTGCTACCAATTATCTGGTTTAAGTAACAGTTGAAGAAAAAATCATTATTAGTAAAGCACATGGAAAACAGTAACCAAAGACAAAGTTACATATCTATAGAAGGATAATGAGCAGCAATGACTACTACTTCTCAACAGGAAATATTCAGTCAAATAGTACCATGATAATTAAAAAAAAAGTAACTCTACACTTTTAGACAATTTTCGTTCTTTATAATGAACATAAATTTTGTCTAAAAGCTGTCAAAAGTTTTAGAGATGATTAGCCTCTCCACCAAAATAAAAGAGTGTTCTCACGTGCAATTAAAACAACAAAAGAAATTCTACATGGATAAACAGAAGTATAAAATCAATTGTGGAAATGACCCTGTATTTCTGTAAAAGACATACCCACTTAAAGCTAACATCTACTACATGCTAATTATGCATCACCATACTACTCTAGACATTCCCATAATAGAATTTGAAAAAATATTGCACAAGAAAATGTCTTAGAAAAACCAGCCTTGGTCAATTACTCACAAGGGAGCAATCAGAACAATCTTAATTTTATCCATTTCCATCAATGTTTCCATGTAGTGCAGCTATGCAGAAACCCTTCTCTTCGACTGAACTAATACCTCATTCAGTGAACATGATGGGAGATAGTCCAGACAAAAGTTAAAAACTATAATGAAAAAGCAGAAAGCTTTTAAGACTTCTGCATTATGTATGCTGAAGTTGAAAGGTATTTAAGAACAAAGCGTGGACTCTCAGAAAGAGACACAACACCAGTATAGTAAAGGCATGATAATGCTGACCTGGAAAAGTAGATTCTACATTTGCTCAAACTGCAAAATTCCTGCAAGATGAGTCACCAGTCATTTTAATTAGTTTTCTTCAAGTAGTCACCAATGATACACGTTCTTTTAGAAAAAACTATTTTGGGATTCTGAGATCGAATGTATAGTTGCAAAGTAAGTTAAAAATCAACTGTGATTGAACATAAATGCAAATCAGTCTATGTACAGTAAGATTACACGCCTATCCTAACACATATTGTAAAGTCTAGTTTATAATTAAACATCCTGACAAATTACAAATTATGACAGTAGAAAAAACTAACAAAACTATTAATATTCAGATAAAATCTTGATTAATAAGCAAGGGAGGGTATCGCTCAATGACCAACAAAAATAAAATTAAATACTGAATGGACTGTATTCATTCCAGGATACATATTCTGGAGAAAATTGCCCACATATAAGTAACACTTGTACAGTGATGCCCAAACCCACATCCTTCTACCGTTTTCTATCCTCATTTCCAGGCTACCTCTTTTTGCTCTTCATCTTACCAGTGTAGTGTCTCAAGACTGCCAGTTCTAGTATCTCTACTCCCCATTATTTACCTAAAATTGTACCTTTCACATCTCCATACACATGTCCAGCTCTTGGTGTGAGCTTTGCTGTCCACTAGGTTTTCTTTCACATTGCCAAACCACGAATAAGAGGATCAGGAGACAGATTTTGAAATTTGAAAAAATAATTTTGAAAGCATCTTTTAACGGGTGATCCCCACCTAATCAAGAGCAACTTCTGGCAACCATTGATCAGTGGAACTTAGTTTTGACCCAGTGTTATTTTGTAACAACTTCGGTGGCTTTGTGGAAATGGCAATTGAAAGTTTGTTCAGCACCAAAAGATGTAATCAAATGATCACTAGATTTGCAAAGTCAGAAGCTCCGAAAATCCGGTCTTTACTGAACATGAGAAAAAATAGTTTTATTTAAAAATTTTTAACTTCCAATTTCAGACAGATTTTCCCTATATCACCAAAATGTTCAACCTTGACAAACTTGTCCCTGTTCTAAACACAGGAATATTAGAGCCAGAATTTTTAAACGAAAGTTTAAATTACGTATTTAATTCAGAAAAAAAGGCTTATAGCTACTAGATTTAGACCAGTACCTGGTATAGTAAATTTCAAAGCACAGGTAACTTTGGCAAGCAAGCATGGGGTACATGTTTTCAAAATCAAAATGGTGACTTTGATACTACTTAATTTTTAGTGGCTTTTATAATTCCATGATGACACGTCTATAATTTCTCTCGTAGACAACTGTTTCCTATGTTACAGAGGTCTTCAATATCTGTGAAAATAAAATATCATCCTGTTCAAAGTATGTGCTCTACCTTATTCTCCTGAGTGTATAACATATTTACTCAAGGCAAGGTGATGGGATAAATTACCTTGCACAAACTATGCAAAATGCAGCAGGTTATAATGAATTTTAAGAGTTTCATTTTAGTCCTAATTAAGCAGAATGTTTTGTAATGTGTCTAAATTTGAGGGGGAACTCAGTCTTGCTGAAGTTTTAATGCTATAAATTGTCCTGCTCTATGCACATTTTAACTATGTACTGCCACGTCCACGTGCTGAAACAGAGTAAAAGAGATTTTCACTGTTTTCAATATACGGAATGTGGTCTGTGGTAACTTCTTAAATAAACAGGAGAATCCTTGGATCAACATGTGGAATTAACAGCATTCTGCAGCTGACATGAAGTTTAAACAATCCAAGTCTAACAGTGAAATTGCATCAAAAATAACAGAATGGCAATATGGCAAGTGGCCATATTGAAAAAATCCACAACACAATGAAAGAAGACTCTTCTGGGATATTCAAGCTATCTGATAAGAAAATAATCACAACTTAAAAATACATTTAAAGGAAAATAAGGACGAAAAGCACACATTGCATCAAAAATATGAAAAACAGGAAGTTAATGGAGGAGAAGGAGGGGAAGAATTTTGTTACGAAGAAGTATCAGAGCACAGCAAAGATGCTTAAAACATCATCAAGAATTTGATTAAAGCGTATGAAATGAATATAGAAATTGTAATGTGCAAGTCTTTAAACCATAATTACTGAATTATGTTAATGTTGTTAATATTATTATATTAATTTAATATATATTATTAAAATAAATAAATATCTATATAGTTATATATTCATATTCTATATACCATATATTATATTTATATATATTTATATTTAATTAAAAACATTTGTATTTTTAATGGAATTAAATAAATATTTATATTATAATATAATATAAAATAATTATATTATAATATTAACATATGAAATATGTTAATAATTAAAGTACTGAACTGGGGAATATCTTCATACAACATGAAGAATCATTCCAAGCTTCCTTTCTGAATGAAGATGCAATTGTCAAGTTGTTCCAAAGAGATTAAGTGCTACTTGCTGTACAAAGTTATTGTTTTATTGCTCCTGTCCTTTGTTCCCGATTCTGCTACTTTGCCTTCTCTAGCATTAGCTATGCAAATTTTTCAGTACAGAAAGACTTTTTTCCTGCTGGGATGTTATTATTTTAGGAAATGCAAACTTTAATGTTGCTGTCATTGTCCGGGAGCTTTAGGAGTTCTGAAATTGATATTTTAATACAATTTCTTAGGAGTTTTCAGTCTCTTTTTTCTCATAAATTCTATGCTTTTTTCAGTCTTTACATTTTTCCCTCTCTTGCAATGCAGAGAGGCTCTGCAGTGAACAGTGAGAATTCCTTCAAGAGAACAAAGTAACCAAGAAGAAGATTCATAAAGGCACATAGTACACACACAGTGGTGTAACCATACATTTAGCAGTTGAAAGACTGAAACATTTCAAGTTAGGCAAGATTAGTGTCAATAATTAACCACAAGCTGGGAGACCTTCATCAGTTCACCACATGGAAATGCTGAAAAGCCTGAACAGCTCATTAGGAACGACTGACTAATAAACCCTTGCTGACCTTGGCTGCTCCTTTGAGCTGCAACTTCACCAGAGAGAGAAGCATAGGTGATACAAATTTTCTTCTTATACATGCATGCCGGAATACAAAAATCCAACAGCAAACACTCAAAGCAGCCAGCCACCTTATGGATGCATTTCATCTTGTAAAAGTTAAAAACAACAATTTCAGCATCCTGAAGCAAAATTTTATTACCTAAAGTCAGCATATATCCACACATATCCAAATGTTTGGGGTTTCATAAGTACTGTGGCACATCAAAGCTTTCAACATACTCATCATTGGCCCCCATATTTTAATAGTGGATTTCAGAACCTAGTGACTTGTGACATAACATGATATCCTTATCTCATGCAAGAATTCACATATGCATACACAAAACTGAGGGGAAAAAAATTTTCTTTTTCTCCAGAAAGGAGTAACAAAAATCTTTAAGACCACCCAGATCAGATTTTTTTCAACTTAATCTGCTCAAAAGTATTCCGGTTTGTTGTAACAGTCTACCTATAAAAAAGAATATTTAGAAAAATTAAAACATTGTAAAATGTTGTGATTTGGTGTTAAAACATCCAATTTCTGAGGTACACTCTGAAGCTGAGCTGGAATTTTACTTTTACATATAAGACACTTTAAATTGCCAAAATAAAACTGAAATCACACACTTCTATAAAGAGGTATTTTGATAAGCATTCTGGCATACAAGAGCTTTCAACACTATTTACCATTGCCTCCCATAGTTGAATTAAAAATTTCAAAATGTAGCAGGGAGAAGCAGCACCTTTTGTTATACTCATGTTATTTTATAATGCAAGAGCAATGGAGACCTTCATAAACGGAAGCATACTGACCATGAGGGAAAACAAATGGGAAGGTGAAAAGACAAAAAGACAAGGAAGGACTTAGGAAGCATGAAACTTGAAAAAACAGAATTGTAAAAGAATGAAATGGTGATCATAAAGCTAGAGCTTTATTACTTTATAAAAAACTTAATATTTTTATGCCTTTGTGGCCTCAGTACAAAATAAAAATAAATAATCTTTAAATTATCAGATAATTTTGATGGATGCTATGACTTTTCCTTTCACATTCCTTTTTCTTCCACATATTTCAATGTTTTCTGGGGCACTTTGAGGCACTGTTTTTAATCTCAATTTATGATATGAAATTGTCTTCAAAGTTAAGCAAGTTCTTCTGTGAAAAGGAAATTACTTTCTACCCACTTCTACATTTCAGCTCTTGGAACCTTCACAAAAAAAGCAAAAATGCAAACATTACCAAGGAGGCCACAAAGGTCACTATGAACACCTCATGATACATTCTTCTCTAAATGAGGCCAGCTTGCTCTTTTGCAATGTCACGAGCAGTTTTACACCAACGGCATTACCATTCACTATTTCTTAAGTTTCAATAACATCTTTACAACTGTGTTGGATGTAACTATACAGGCATCTCTTTCTAAAATTTGCCATGAGATACTTTAAGAGATGTAAAAATAGGAGTTTATTATATAATATTTATTGAATAATTTATAAGCTAGCTATAGCTACTATTTTTTTTATCAAATACCTATTAACATTTCTTACACTCTATTATATTACATGCATTACATAATGTTATTATGTAATATAAAAACCTAAAGATACTATTATTCTCAGTTTGGAAATATGTAAAAGATCTAGTGAGCTGGTGGAAGGCTAACAACCCGTATCAGAGAAAAACACCCGTGCATAGGGTACAGGGTTATAGGTCAGCTTAGGACTTTCACTCCATCTTCAAAAAGCAGTATTAAACTTCCATGTAACTAAAGATGAAGGAATATTTGGTACCTTCGTGCTAAAGGGAACAAGGAGACACTAGGGAATAACTGAAATTTTTACTCATTTTATTAACTTAGAGAAAACAAAAGTATGCTGCACCCTTGTGCAGCTACATATTGGGTTAAATATTAAGCACTGCAATCAGAATACTGCCTTCAAGAAAATTCCTTTCTTTCCGAAGTCAGGAGTCCATTTACAGTATTTTGATTTAATGTTGTTGTCATCTACTTACTTGGTAATTAGATACTCCCAATTTGGTTCTGCTGAATACTATGAAGGTGTTGACAGCTACAACTTATCTATTGAGCAACTTCAGTTCTAGCTCCGTAATGTGCAAGGTAATTGCTGACCTAAAACTAAAACTGCCAGATACACAAACAGTGGGCAGGACATTACCACCACATACACAGTCTCAGTTTAGAAGGAAGTATGAAACGTGCACATGTTTTTGGGAACTTTTACTGAAAGACTCAGCTGACATCTAGAGGCAAGACCAGGGAAAGCAAAACACTTAACAGTACAGAGCAGAAATTGTTTCATGTCTTAAAAATATATTACTCGGTATTTTGTAAATATTCAGTGAAAAATCCAAGAAATCCTCTGAACGCAGCAACTGCATTATCCATTTTAGACATGACCTTCACGTGGATGATTCAGTCGAATTATATACATTAATTACCCCTCAAGAGTTATGTGTTATGCAGATTGTAAGAGATGGTACAGATTCATCAGTAACTGACTTAGTGTAATACATGTTGTAATCTTAATTAGTATACACACTACATGACAAAAACTGATTTCCAGTGACATCAAATAAAGGAACAAAGCTTCAAGTTTTGGTGATAACATAAGAATGGCAAAATAAAACACAGTACTGTCATTCACCCTCCCTACCCAGTGACTGTTGTACATCTTTCAAGACTGCTACATTCACTGCAGCTTCACTGTCTCACAGATTCAGCACCACCCCCTAAAAACTAGTGGTGTGGGCAAAGTCCTGGTTGCACGCTGGGTAATGTGTATGAAGTTTATACGAAATTAACACAGTGATAACAAATACTGAGGAATAAAAAACAATTATGAATTCCTGTTCACATACTCAAGAAAAAAACCTTACAAAAAGAAACAGTACAGAAGTATAGGGCACGTTCTAATGCTAAAGAACAAACATATTACTCACTTATAAGCCACTATATACAGGTTTCAAGGAAGAGATTCTAGATAATGTTGCTTACTTTCACCTTCAGAAGACAGTTTAATAATATTTTGAGAACTTTCCCCTACATATACCTTCCAGAACTTAACATTTTTCTAAGCCTTTTAGGAATGAAAAAGACTAAGAGTATCCATCCTAAACTTTTGCAGAGAAAGTATGATAATCAAACCTTCTTTATAAACACCAAATACAGGATTTGGATCAATTTGCAAGAGAGCTGGTTCAGAGAAATGCCTGTCTGTAGGTTCCTTCAGTGTGTAGCACAAAATCAGATTTAACCCAAGAATTTCCCATAGTTCAGATATCTACCATCATATTTTTCTGTTATACTCTTAAAGAATAAAATGCAACAAGTTGCTACATTAAATCATGACACAATTTTACTTCCCCGTTATATGTTCCCATTGAAATTTCATAATGTAAATTTCGATACTTCACATTATACAATGTCATCTGCCCAATGATACTGTTAACCTATCAATGTCCTGGATTATCAGAACTCCTGTGTTAGGAGTTATGGAATGGAAAATGTTATTTTCCATTCTATTTGCCTTAATGATGACAAAGGAAATACCGAATGTTTTGCAATTGATGACCTCTATACTAACGATTTAGCATATGAACCTGTATTAGAACACAGGGCAGCTTTGCTTAAGAATATATCATAACTGGTCAGAAAAGGAAGATGTCGTTAATTTTAACTAGGGGTGATCACCAAATTCAGTTACACTGCCATTTAAGTTCCTGCTTTTATGATAAAAACACTTTCTTGTAGAATTTCATTTTACTTGCCACAGCCAAAGAAAAGTGAGTTCTAATACTAAACTGTGTTATTTCTGATTTTGGTAACTAGTTGGACAAGTTTGTACTTTAAAAAAGGAGACATCAATAAAGAGTGCTCAATACTAAACTTCAGGAAGTCTCACACATGCTAATTATCCTATTAAAATTACGGAAAACTGCTCCTACAGAAGTATGTTTCACTGAGAAAGAGTAAGTAGTTAAACACCAGTGCCAATGCAAAAGTACTGCACTGCTGAGTTAGCAGGAAGAATTTAAGAGAACCAACAAGGAAAACAACAAAGACAAAACAAATAAAACTGCTTTTTGACATCATTTATGAGTGCAGGTATAGATTTTAACCAGATTAATTTTAGCTGAGTTGGCAGTCAACTGAAAACAACTTCTAGAAAGAAACAATTAAATTCTTAACATTTTGTAGAAAGCATGTTTGCACAACTTAAATCTGTAACATGCACTAGTCAGGGAAAGAAAGTAAATCATTACAAAAGTATACCTTTAATGTTTCAATTTCTTCTTTGTGTTCCCTCTTTAAATGCAGAATGGCAGCTTGGTACTCTGTAGAAATAAAAAATTACATTCCATTAGAGTCAGAAATCAATGTGCCATCTTCAGCATAGAATATTTCACACAACACCACTGGGTCCAGAATGCAGGTGTAGGCTCTCAAATAAATGACCTTTTACACTGGTGATGGAAAAGAAAATCTGAACAGAGTAATTAGCATTTTTTTCTAAGACCACATGACCAGATTTTCCATGGTGTTTCTGAGAGAAGAGGATAAAGCAGAGGTCTTCCATGCAGAGAAGGGAAAACAGAGGAAAAGGTATGACAGACTGAAATTACAAACGGAAACTTTTTTGCTTAATTTTGCAGATAAATGTAGAACTGATAGGATATTATGACATGCACATGCATGCACACACACCTGCCCCACATGAATTCTAAAATAACATGCATCAAATACAGTGATTTAAATGGAACTTCAAATATAGAATCACTACACACAGTCAAATTGGATAAAACAGCAATCACAAATACAAATGAAGATCTCAGAAAGTACCAAACAGCGAGATTCAAAGAATTCTTTGCCTTCATTCTATCAAAGATTAATTACAGAGCTTAAGTACAGAATACTGTGAATGAGATACAGGACAGATCTGCCATTTAGTGAGAATATAACAAAATCCAAAGGCTGAAAGCATAAAACTGGAATCCAGAGAAATTTAAATCGTCAGTGAAAAAATGAGGAGGCCAGGCATTGATCACACAGGTTTAGTGATGGTATAGATTTACCAAACGCACCTCTAGGACCACTAATACTATGGTTCCCCTCAGTCTGTATGATGACTGCATTTGGTCAGATGAAGAAAGAGAAATCCTTTCAATACACTGGTGTAAGGGTTTAAGAGACTTCAAGAGAGCCTTCTGTGAGACACTGGCCCAGAAGTTACAGCCCTCCTAAACAAGCAACTGGAGTTTGTTCTTAGATGATCAAATTCCCACTTCTATCTGGTTTCAAATCAAAATTCACCCGGAAGTTTATTTCCAGTTTCCTGGCTTGGCTTCTGCTTCCTCAACTAAACGCTAATTTAAACAAGGATTGAAAATAGTCCAAAGAATTTAAATTTTACTGTCAATGTTCTCTATGACTATGGAGTTTGCATGAACCATTCAACAGCAGGACTAACAAAATAGCATTAAAGTACCAAAGTATGGACCAAAGTGCCAGATCAGTAAAATATTCCAGTGCTTAGGTGCTTTTTTTATTTCTTTTTTCCTTTTCTCTTCAGAGCACATGAAGGAAAGAGGAAAGAAAAGACAACTTGACCATCACCCTGAAATCTGCATGACATGGAAGCTTTTAATGTAAAGCTATTTTTTTCAAACACAGGTGAAGCTATATGCAAGCAGCTGAATTGACACACAAAATCAAAAGGAAAAGGGATCAATATTTTACAAAGCATAAAATAAAAACCTTGGTGATTCCAGCTAGTTATAGTAGCTTAACTTCTCCTTTCCCTCTAACAAGTCTCTACTTAGAGCTTTCCAGCATGGGAAAATTGCCTGACTGCTCTGCTGCAATCACAACCAGTTAGGTCTACAAACGTTTAGATTTTCTGCTGTTAATTCCTTTGACTGGTTGATATTCCCTCTGGATACAGGCTCTGCATATCCATTCACCTAAACAGGACTTAAAACAGTTGCCTCAGGTCCCCAGAAAAAGTTGTGACCCTTCTGGCACCTCAGCTGCTTAAGCACTAAGTTTGCAGGGCATGAACCTTATGAACGTCCTGACTTGAAGGTTAGCTCTTTAAGGTCACATGACAACTGAAGCAAACAGGCTTTGAAAATGCTCCTAACAATCAGTTCTTAGTTTGGCTAACAGAAGGATACAGATCTATCTTAACAAAAGATCTACTTTTTTGCAGGATTGCCCAATGCTTAAAATTCTTTGGGATTTGGGTAAGAGAGTCATAATTCACCTATGCAGACATAGACCTGCACTAGCACCAGAAGCAGATTTTTCACCATGTCTACCCATTCCCAAACCTCTGTTGCTTATTTTTTTATCTTGGCACAAACATCTGTGCAATTAGAGAATGACGGAAGAACCCCCGTGAATGAAATCTAACACGGTGTAAGAAATTTTAAAAATTTTTAACAATTAAGAATATGTCATTGTTGGCACATGTTTTTCACTGTCTCTATTTGAAAGCTCGAAAACAAGCACTAGAGATTGTTTCGTTTAAGCTTTGTTCTAAAGCAGAGGTAAGATAGAGAGTAGCAATTCTTTTACTGTTTACTTATTCCTTTAAATATACTTAGAAAGTACTGAGATATAAGAATTAATAATCCTAATTTCTTAAAACGCTGCTATTGCATAAAAGCAAGTGCATCATAAACTGATATACTGTAAGATTTAATAGATTGTCTACTATGATATAAACTGACATTCAACAGCATAAGCGTCTTTTGGTTCTTTCTACCATTATATTATTTTTAACTAGAAGAAACTATCTATTGGATAGAAGCTAACACCAAGCAAAGTCCTTCAATTCTCAAGCAAATGTTTATTTTTCTGTACAAGATATTACACTGAAAAACACATCAGAATTATATTGTTTTGCATACTATAAAGTAACTCATGTCCATTCCTTTTCTATGTTTCGTGAAGTCATCTTAATTTAGCATAATTCTACATGGATAGTTAGCATCTTAAGAAAATATTAATTAATTAATATTAATATTAGCATCTTAAGAAAATAACCTGCATATGGCAATCAAAATCATTAAAGTGCTGAAGAATTTGACTAGACAAAAGAATTGCATTCATGTAATTCCAAAAATCAGTTCCTTAACATACTGGCAACGGAATAATAAAGTTTAATTATGCAGTGGTGTTGGGATGCTGCTTAGAGTGGTTAAAAATCACAGCAGCAAAGTAAACGATAATGACATGTTAACAGAAGGAACTGTACTGGGAACAAAATATAAGTCAGGCTTTATAAACTACTGAATTCTTAAATTCCATTTAACTCACAAAAAAAAATTCACATAGACTACACATGAGATCCAGAAATACCACCAAATCACTGGGTGATTTGTCTAGGTTAAAAATTAATGATGCCAGAGTTTAAGGAATCCGATATGGCTCTATGTGTAGCCAGTCTGATTCTCACATGATCACTGCAACTCATTTGGCCTTACTGGTTAAGACACGTGAACACCTGAGGGCAGCTCTCAGAGACAGCCCAGATACAAGGTGGAACTGTAGGACCTCCCACTTCCCGTGTTGCCGTACCTCAAGGATCTTCAAGACTGACATGGAAAAAAGGCTTCTAATCACAAACCACAGAATGGCTGAGGTTAGAAGGGACCTCTGGAGGCCATCTGGTCTGAACCTCCACCTCTCCTGGAGCTGGTTGCCCAGGACGATGTCCGAATGGCTTTTGAATACTTCCAGGAATCTCCATCCTCCTCATCCTCTCTGGGCAACCTATGCTAGTTTCTCAGTCACTTTCACGGTGAGAAATTGTTTCCTGATGTTTAGCCAGACGTTTCTGTGTTTCAAGGTGTCCTCACACTGATCCTGACACCATACAGCACCTAGCTCCCTCATTTTTACACCCTACGTTATAATTCCGAGCTGATCCTTGTGTGACTCTTTACCTAGTTTGTGCAATGTCAGGCGGGTTGCATTTTCTTAAATTTAAAGAATCATTAAGGTTGGAAAAGACCTCCAAGACCAAGTCCAACCTTCGACTAAGTATCCCCATGACCATTAAACCGTATCAAGAAGTGCCACATCTACTCATTTTTTGAATACTTCCAGGGATGGTAACCTGTTTCAATGCTTAACCACTCTTTCCTAATACCCAAACTGAACCTCCCCTGGTGGCACTTGAGGCCATTTCACCTTATCCTGTCACTAGTTGACTGGGAGAAGAAACCAATCTGGTCACTACCTTCTTTGAGGTAATGAGCAAAAAGGCCTCCCCTGAACCTTCTTTTCCCAGACTAAACAACCCCAGCTCCACTGGCTGCTTCTCAGTAGGACTTACGTTCCAGATCCTTCATCAGCTTTGTTGCCCTGGACACGCTCTAACACCTCAATGTCAATTTTCTGAAGCTTTAAATTCTTTTATTATGATGGATAACAGAAGGCTGATTGTACGAATATCCTGTTCTACTTGCCTGGTCTCCAATCTGCCTGCGAGAAGACAGTGGCTGAAGGGCATAAATAGGTTAGCTTCCCCTTAAGCAGATATTACTCTTAAGGACTTTTGAGACAAATTAAATATGGCAGGTACTAAGTGCTCCTAACCTGAAAAATGACCAGATGCAAATTAGGATTTTGTTTACTGAGAAAATAATTTAAAATGTCACTCCTTCACAAAGGGCATTCAAGCAAAAAAGTAAATGATCCCATTGCACAGATTCCACTCCAAACAGCTTGGAGTCTCAGTTTTTGTTTTCTACTTCTAATTTACTACTTTTTCCTTTGTTTTGAGAGTATGTCATCCCAAGAAAAATTTAACAGATGATGTAAGTTGTTGCCCACTTGGGCATATTCTTTACTTGTGCAATCTGATGCTTCCTGCAATCAATAATTATAACCTACTGCAGCTGATGCAAATTTTCATAAAACCGAACATTTTTTCTAAGATAGTGAGATAAAGCAGAAATCCATTAAGAAGCCTTAAACAAATTTTGTTACATTTGCTGATAATTAGCAACATAATACCATGTCACTGTAAAATGTTTCACTAAAATATTTTTTGAAAGTAACATGAAAGTTGGCAAAGTACACAGGAAGCTGCACAGAAGCCTCAGTGAACACTAAACATGTACAGTGACATGACAATGCAAAATTTCCTTTTTCTATGTTGTTGTTGGAAAAATAAATTAATTATTCATTGTAAAAAAAATCCACTTACTGTGAAACTTAAATTTCCATTTACTTCCATGTTTTGTCATAGCCAGCAGACAACATCCTGATGAGAGAATGCTAAATTTGTTCAGGTCTCCCCTACTTTTACGAACTTTGTATCAGCTGCAAATTCTCAAGTATTATTTTTCCAGTTCAATGCTATTATTTTATTCTAGTTGTGAACTTGTTATCTGATTCGTTTTTAATATAAATTTTTATTTTAATACAGTTTTTTGTCTTACCTTTTTCCTAATGAATAGCTTGCTAAATGCTATTTGATAGTAACATATATATATCACATTTCCTTGTTCAACTGTATGTTCTTATAAGGTTCTTGGGAAAAAATAAAACACAATTTCTGAAGTGATGAACTAGAGAATTGTCATGATCCTGTTCCGCCACCCATTGATATAGTCAATATTAGAAAGTATCAGAACTTCCAGTCATGCTACATTTGGTTCTGCCTACATGCAACTGCAGGAAAAAGTAATTCTAATTAGTATTTTATCTGACTTCAAAAAAAATTATTTTAGCATTGAACATTGCAAAGACAGAACCAGTGCAAACAGGACCTTCCTTCCCTAACTGACAATTTTGGTATCAGTCTGCTTCATGATTTTAAAATATGTTGTCAATATGGATCATATAAAGGTAACATTGACTAAAAACATACCAGTACATCAGGAAAATATATTATTTTCTTTATCATTAGGTACTACAACATTTGAAATACTCCATTTAAAGCCGGGTATTACCATCTACCCAAGTAATGGGCTGCAAGAAGGAAATAAATTGTGTTTTAACTACCAAGTGCAAAGACGAACTAACTCTGTGTCCTGTAATTTCATCAAACATGGTATGCAAACATATAAAAGAATCACTGTTGAAGCACAATGGAAAAGCTGAGGCAGCAACCCCAAACAATTAAAAATGGGTGAATAAGGAAGATGGACACGACGTGAACAAAGGGCTTAAAATGCTGTATGGCAGCAGACATGGAATTTGTTATAGAATCACAAACATCTACTGTGTGAAACAACAGAGTATCACGCATTGTGAAACAGTGGACAAATGCCTAAAACCTTTTAGACATCAACATCTGCTAGAGCAAAAACTGTACAAATACACAGAGAAAATTAGGGTATACCGGTATGACACCAGAAAGTTTTATTCATGTTCTCTTGAACAGCAATTTTTAAATTAAAAAGTACCTGGAACCCAGAAAGTTGGCAGATACCAAAACTCACATATGCGGAAAAAGAAATACAATACAGAAAAGCCGCTTATCCTTAGTTATACAAAAAGCACAATCTTTTCAATAGTTATTGTACTTTAGGAGTTTTAAATTTTAAAACAAAATAATTTCAAACAAAGGAAAAGATATTCAATATACTGGGCTAATTTTTAAAGCAGTGCATTTTCTAAAATTTTGGCCCAGAAAGCTAATCTTGCATATAAAATGTGTAACACAGGACTGCTTGAATCTACCCTTAATAATCATAAAAATCAAGTATCTAAACCAGCAGAATATTCTAGTATTAATAGGCCTTTGGTATCTGAATATGAACAAGTCCATCAATATTTACTACTTTATTATTTTTCTTGACCTTCGAGGATAAACCTGGTCTCCAAGCAATATACCTGTAATTTCTGTGGGCCCATTTGGGTCTATGGTTTCTACAGAGAAAGCTGAGTTACAATACTGAAGTGCTAAGGACATTGAATGGATGGTTAAGTTTCAGCTGACTTCTTTAAAACACACTGAATTCCCAAATAAGTACATCTCTAATCCTTTTAGTTACAAACTCCAATGATCTTCAAAATATGAACCATGTATCTGTATGATCAGTATTGCTAACTGTGTTCAAGAAGTTGCATAGGAAGAGATGAGTGGTAGGATTTTCTTTTTCTGTTCCATGAACAAGTCTAAGATGTTGTTTACTTATTTGTTTCATTGGAATGAAGGGAAAAAACATGAGATTTTTATGGGATAGGCAAATAAGATCTGCCCACTTGCCCGGTTTCCCAGCAGGCAGGAAATCACACAAGTGGCCTGTAACTACAAGTACCTAAGTGTTTCTACAAAACTCTGCACCACCACCAGAGTCCTGTGAGGAAGAGCCCACTTCGAGTGAGGTGTAGTGATTTAGGAATGGTACTCCCCAGTTCGGTGCCCCCCACCAAGACTCTCCCAAATGACACACTGCTCATTGTTCCTCCTCCCCCTCTCCCCTCCCGCTGCAGCGGGATGGGGTTGAGAATTGGAGGCATCAGAAGTTAAGATCGCAGGTTGAGATATGAACAGCTAACTGGAAACAGCACTGAGGTACGAAAACGAACAGTAATGGCAACAATATTAGTAACAGAAGTATACAAGACAGAGGGTGATTCACACGCAAAAATGCTCACCCTGGACCTGGAGACAACAAACAATGCAGCACAGCCTCCCCCCTCCTGCCATGATTTTTCGACTGGAAGCCAGAGTGCCTTTTCTCCGCACCCCTAACAATGTTGTTAGGCGGTATCAAATAACATTAGAGTCCTGGATAAAACTAGGACATAAGGCAAATGGGAAATGCTAACAACTGTCTTGTGAGGGAGAAAGATGTCTCTCAGAAAACACTGCCCACAAGTCCACTTAATAGCAGCCTATACAGACAAAATAAGTTTCCTAACCTACGATCACCAATGGCATGTGCAGGAAAATTCTAAGTTCCAATATAAGTTGCTTCAGTCAATGCAAAATTGTCTTAACACTGTCTTATTTCCTAAGAAGTATCCATGCAGCTGTAACAAACATGACTGGACTCTCATTATGAAACTTCAAAGGGAACAGGAGGGCCTCAAAGTCCTTTGGATTTATTTCTTCTAATATGATGTCTACTCACATCATCATCTAAACGGTGTTTCATGGTAGAATTAAGGACTAGTTCTTCAGTGACATAATGTAAGAAGGCTTTATCCTGGTCATAAGGTTTGTTTATAAATCTTGTAACATAATCACATTGAATCCTCACCAACATCCAGTATTCCTAACTCAACTACAAAAAAGGATCAAGAAAAAGAAGAAACCAAATCTTAATCCTTACAAAGTTTTAAGATTGATATTTTGTAATTCCATGAAAAGCATGACAACAGGAAACTACCTAATGAATAAACATACACAGAAAAATATAAATGCTTTGAAACGTATCTTATTCAGTTTTATCAGTTACTCCAGCAAGCAATTGCAGAAGTGATAAGTTATTGTAAAAAAAGAGGAATACTATCAGAAACTCCTCTTTTAAAATTCACCCAGCTTCATTTAGATATTACACATTTGACCATAATTGCCCATCCCTGGAAGAGTTCAAGGCCTGGTTGGATGGGACATCAAGCTACCTGGTCTAGAGGGAAGTGTCCCTGGCCCTGGCAGGGCACTTGGGACTAGATGATCTTTAAGGTCCCTTCCAACCCAAGCTACTCCATGATTCTGTTATTTGATAATTCGAAAGAGCTGCTTAAAAGGAGCTTCTGAGTCATGAGCATTTGTTCAAAATGTCTTCCTAAAGCTTCACTTAAAATCCAAAAACAGCCAAGGCTCTGCGTGTTCTGCTCTTGGTGCGTACAAAACTGAGCAAGAAAACACACAAAGACACAGCAGGGGCTGTAAGTGAAATAAACTTGCAAAAATCAGGTTAACATAGTTAATTCTCTTCCCTAAAGGACAATTAAACCTCCTTTTCCTTCAAAAGACATTCCTACTGATTCATTACTGGGAGGAGTCCTTGCCCATGGCAGGGGTGTTGGTACTAGGTGATCTTTAAGGTCTATTCCAAGCCCTTAACATTCTGTGATTCTATGATTACTAATGACATTATCAGTTAGCATATAATTAACCCTCACATGGTTGTCAATAAGATTTTACTGGATTCCCATTGTCAGCCTTAAATATGTTTGTTTTGAATAAGGATCAGTGTATGTTCAAATACTTTTCTGTAACTCTAATGCAAAGATTTATCATCACTTTAATTTTCACTACAGTTTTTGCTCCAAAGACTTTCAGGATAAACACTGCCTGATTATAACATGTCTAATTACTAGGCATATTAGATTAGCTCTAAAATGGGTTACATTTACCTGGAGTTGGCTCACAGCCAAGACAAATTGGGGGAGACGGAGGGGGAAGACAAGAAAGTTATACACCAGTTCTCAATTGTGATGTTCTTCCAACCAGACTTCAAATCTTAACTTGGCAAAATTTCATACTCAGCACTGTGAGATTAAGAAGAAATTAACCTAAATTCCACTCACTTTAGTGGGATGGCAGCCATTGAAACTGAAATACGATAAACTAGGATTCTGAGAAAAGTTCCTGACCTATTATAGAACTTCTGCAGTCTTCCCAAATTTTTAGTTCTAAACAGTGGTAGACATTGCAGACTCAGGCTTCACCACTTCTACTCCATCAAGGAAAGATAAATACTACCTTTATGGTAACAAAAGAGACCAAAGACTAGACACAGACAGACAACATTACACCATTCCACCCACCTGGTGGTCCCTCCTCGTAAAACTTTAGGTGAGCTAGAGACAAAAGCATAAGCAAGATTGTATTTAAGCTTCACACAGGGAATTTGTATTTTATACTCATTAGCTATGTATTCTAGCAGGGAGTTTCGCCCACCCCCTGCTTTTCATTCATTACTGAAAATATGTAACTCAGTCGGTATTTTCAGCTCCCGCTTATTTTGTCTTGCAAAAAATTATACACTGCCTGTGAACTGCCTACTTTCTGAAGTGTTGCTAAACACTAGCACTGTCTGTCAAATCAAATCAAAAAGCAAGTACTTAAATAAATTTCTACCATGGAAAAATACTCCATGATGTTCCTTGGTTAACCACAGGCCACATGCAGTAACACTATGAGAACAAAGCCACCTCTGTAGTACCCTCCACTACCAAAACCAGGCCATGCAAACCAAATACACTTGGAAATATTTCTGTAAAGCTCTCAGCTTGATATATGCACAGAATTGCATATCATATGCTGCAGAATGATTAAATCATTGATTTTATTCATTCCTCAAGACTTTCAATTGGAAATAACAATCATGCTCACTCATTGTATTTTCATGTTGTGTGGTAAATAAAGGAGACCAAAGCAGATCAGAAAGCTTAGACTTTTCTGAGAGATTAATTCCATAAAATCTGCTTAGAAGACAGAAGTTTGGGGTGGGAACACTTTCAAGAATTCCTCATTCTGTTTTTTGTTTCCAAAACACGTATTTAAAAAAAAAAAACTTCTTAGTCTGTGCAATAACAGTGACTGATATTGCTGATGTGTGACAGACAAAACACGCCACCAGGTGGCAGAAATAAAACATAAAATATTCCTAATGATTAGTAAAGTTTGAGGCATGCTTCACTGTTTTGCAAAGAAAATACATACTAAAGCATGCATGATTTTCCTAATGAATAGAAAACTGAACATGAAAAAAAAATTGGGATGTTTTGGACAACCTACATAAACAAAATGCCTAATGCATGTTCCGTTTTATCATCACACAGAATTTGTCTGAACACAAAACAGCAACGATGTTTACAAATATACTCAATACATGCTCATGAAAATCTTGTTATAATACTGAGTGAGATGCATTCTTCATCAGTGTTTCAAAAAGAGAAGGTACAAGCATTCACTGGTCAATCTGGTGACCTGAAAATTCAACCTACAACCCTGGAAATAATGGATACAGTGGGTCACAATGTTTCAAAGGGAAATTTTCATTCTTCCAAACTGTTTCAAAAAGCAAGTATACACATTCATATATTATTCAGTATCACTCTGTTGTGTTCACAACTCTGTTATGCAGGAATTACCTTTTCTTCTTTGGTAATAAAACAACTACCTACTTGAATAATTTTAAATAAAATCTTATATGAAAACCTTTCCCACAAAAATCTCCATAACTCACAGTTCAAATAGACACATTACTCCCCAAACTTTACATAGCAATTTAGGAAACTTCTCTGCCATAATCTCAAAACTTCATGAAGAAAGTAGAAGCTTTGAAGTTAAATGACCTATACAGCCACTTCTGGTCAGTAAACTCATTTTTGCAAAAAGCCATACATATTAAACTCAGTGTGTGGAAACATGCAAAATAATGTTAACACAATTTAGAAGTAATTAGAGAACAAAAGCTGGAAAACTTGAGTGCAATCTACCTTTCTTGAGATGTACCACACCCTGTGGTATAAAGAAAATCATTAACTTATAATTGCACTGATTCATTAAATTTCAGAATAGTGAGGGTTTCTTAATGTTTTCTCCCTGCGTGGTAACCCTTGGTCCCATTTTCAATATTCCCCTTGACTACAGCATTTGTTCCCTCCTCTATTTCCCCATGTAGTTCCCGTCTTTAACCACCAGGTGTCAGAAGGGAACCTACTCACCACAGCTACACCTTTTTAATTACTTTTTATTTATTTTTACAGATGCATTGATGCGACCTTCCAGGCTTTCTCAGGCTACAATCATAAAACAGAATCAAACTTTCAGAATTTTCTTCCAATAAAAATACAAATAATCAACTTTCAAAATGCAATTTGTTCAGTCTTTGATTGGTTTTTACAAAATGTAACTGCATTTAAGCATCCTTTTATAACTAGGAAATTAAAATTCATTTATGCTCAAAGAAACGCACAAGATTACCTGTTTTTTAGAGACAGGGGATTGGATAAAACAATACTGCATGTTGTTTTAACACACGATTCTAATCCTCCTTCCCTCAACCCCATTCCATCTATTCCTATCTGTCCTCTCTTCTTCCCATTGAACTTGAACTCTTTTACAGACCCGTAATTCAACACTTGTAAGGATGCCAATTCCTGGGAAATGAGCACACATCCTTCACTTCAACTTCATTTTTGTTTAATTTTTGGGGTTTTTTGTTTCACTTTTAAGACAAGGAAGAACCCTCCAAACCTAAAATTTCAAACATTCTCAGCACCTTAAAGATTTCGGTACAGTGAAAATATGATACATATGAGAAAAAGGGACAAATGAAGAGAGACTTGTGGAAAACAGCCCAAAAGAAGCCAATAGTCCAGTATCTACTGTCCAGATATTAAGATAATAAAAAGGACATCAGAGTAAACTTACTATATGACATGAAATACCTTCACGATATCCACTGAATTCCCTAAGAATAATAGAACTGTATCCACAGAAAACCAGCACCCCCTTGATGGTCTGTTATGAAAATGAGGAAAATAGTTACTCCTCTTTCTGACTGCAACGCAGTATAAAGCACTATTCAGAAGCAGTCACCTGAGTAACTTATCTGCCTGGCCATTCCTCAGCTGTGAGGGGTTACAGTTACAGTTAATTTACCTGATAGCAGAAATGAATAGTTTCGCTTGTCATTTCACCCTCCCAGAAGGGCAACATTAGAGGTGCTGCTGCTGGGGACATTCAACATTAATTCTCTCTCAGTAAACATCCCACTTGGTATTTACAAAACCAATCTATTACAGATCATGTTCACCAATGCAATATGGTAAACAACTAACACTTTATCAGCAAACATGAGGAACAGATTCATTACGGATTTTCTTCGATGAATTACAGACTCTACCAACTTCAATTAGCACAAATTTAAAATACAAAGTACTTACTCCAGATTTGTAACACCTTCACAACCACTGTATGCTATATACAGTAAGTATACCTTGAGAATGCTTGTATACTACACATGCAGTATAGGAGCACACTTAGTCAAACATGGGTGTATATGTGGGTGATGTAGGCACAATACACACAAACATGCTGCTTCCCCAGTACAGTCTCAGCACCTCTCAAGTTCTGAACTGCTGTCAAACTTGTAACATCAATGTATGCAAAACGAAGAAATGCACAATAAATAGGGTTGGGTTTTTTACTGATAAAAGTACATGTCTGAGCCATAGCAGAGGGAGCAAACTTGGCAGGGCTGATACTGAATTTATCTAAAAAGAAAGGCAAAAAGCAGTTCTAAATGCAGGTGCAAATTTTCAGAAAGCATCACAACACGTGAACAGCGAGACTGGAGAACAGGAAAGGGAATTCAGTAAAACTCAGAGGCATTTCTGTTACACAAAGGGCTTCATATATTTTGAAACAGAACCATGGAAATAAAATACAAAGGCATTCTTCTTGTATCCACAATTGTTCTTTCACTGTGTTTCAATTATATAACAAGAATCATCTCGTAAAGCCCTGTGACTGTTTTGGGTCTTCGCAACATCAGATTGCTCGGGTCCACAGTGGGGTCTACATTTCAAAATAAAAACTACAGTAAAAGAAATCACACAATTTGCCTTCATTATATTCAGGCAATAGACTGATCTTGTCTCTAGGAAAATATTAAACTTAGAAATCAGCTTTCTACTTTGAGTGGACTGAAGCTGCTCTGTATGTGAATCTTAAGCACGCTGGTATCCATGGCTACACAAATGTGTGTATCCAGACATGGCTTTGGATACTGTAAAACCTGTCCTTGTCAGGCATCTGCTGCAAAACATGCATCCAGACTCAAAAACAACAGGTCTCTTAAAATTACCACATTTCTATAGAAAGTATGCATAACAAAAATAAAGCAGAGATTTTCACTGAAAAAATGGAGCATAACTCTTCTTCCCCCTCACCTTGTAAAAATATAATCTTCAGTGTATGGGAAAGCATGAACATTTTATCACATGGCCTTAGGCACAGACAGTTACCATTCTGTAAGTGTGGGGCTGGGCTGGGTTTCTTTTTTTAAGATTTAAGTTTAAAAAGTCAATATTCTTTCCTACTCTGCATCTCTATCTAATGCTAATAGCCTATAAACAGAAAGGGAATTTAATTTGACTTGAAAAATAGGTCAGAATTCTTATCCTAATTTTACAGATGGATAAACTGAAGCTTGGAAAGGTCCCAAGTCTTTCCTGAAACCATCCCAGAAAGTAGCAAAAGGACTGAAAATGGAACACAAACATCTTAACAACAAATATTAATCATCAACAGGTGCCTGTCTTTTTGTTCCTGTCTCAAGAGGCACAGTATGAATGACAGTGTTAGCTGATGTGGGGAGAGAAAAGCAAAGGATATTTTTGTTGCTTGATTGTTTTGAGCATGTTTTTTGTTAATATTTTCAAAGTAAATCTTAGCACACAGTGCTGCAAGATAATTTGAAAAGTGCTGTAGTGATCAGCACCATGTACAACCTGTCTGTGGCTATAGTGATTTCCAAGCAGCATTATACCCAATACCTTCTAAATCCATAACATCATAGCTTTAGCTAGCATAACTAAAGGAAAAAAATGTCATTGTTACTCTAGAATATAGTATGGCTACAAAAATCTGGCTGGTATTAAAACCCTCAGCTTCTCCAGAACATGCTAGTGTATCTGTCAGATTATGAAACACCAAATAGCATGCACCTGTCATGATGCACAATAAATGCAGTAAAATGTAGTAAAATAATTTACAACAACTTTATGCATTCTGAGGTCACATCAAATTGATCAGTGACCATTAAATCACAAAAGCACTATCTTGAAGCAATCCAAAGTATTCTGTTTGCTATACTGCTGCCTGATCTAATTCACTACAGTAAAACTTCTAATAGAATCCCAGAACTAAACCCCGAACCACACTGAAATTAAATAAACTTAAATTAATACATTTTTTTTTTTACTTAGGGTGAAACCAACTGTTGGTAGCCACTGTCACAAAAACTTCCTTCAGTACACTTGACAACATCAAGCATTGTCTTTTTTTAAGGACAAACACAAACTGTTCAAGGCCACAAAGGAAGCTTATGTTAAAGAAAGATAAGAAATCATGCTCTTATCTTTCATCCTTTTGTTCTAATCATTATGCCTCTCTTTCTCTCACATAAGCTGGTTATTCCCTGCATTTACATCATGGCCATAAAGCGATTTTCTTGCTGAGAACTCAGAGTATAGGGGATCAAGGATTTGATATATTTGAGACTTTGCAATAAACCTCTGCCACTATTTTGTATTTCATTTACCATTTATCCAGACATTTTTTGCGTAATAAGAGCTTTCTCAGACACTTCCTGATTTTCTTATTTACTCTGAAAATTGTGCTTACATTATCATAGACTGTTATAGAAATTGTGGCATCATAGGGATACCATTACCTCACTGCAGATTTAAGGATGATGAACAGACAGACTGTGAGAAAATGAGGTTTTTAAATTTAGAACAGACATTTGAATTAAAAAGAAAACATTGAATGAAAAAATGAAAAAACCTCACTAAATGAATTAATGTTTCAAGTGGCTTTTTTTAACGTTTTCTCCAGCAGGAATGTCAATGTACTTCTCTCTCTCATTACTTTTTACATTTCTGATTTGCTAAGCAAAAGACTAAACTCGCTCTGTTGTATATAAGAGAACTAGTTTGATCCTGAAGGTTAAAATGGTATTTTTAATAGGAAGAGCAGAATCTGTATATCTATACCACCTTAATGTGGAGACTGTTCTTCAAACATAAGTAGTTTTATGAGCTGCAGAACCCATGTCTAAACTTCTTTTCTTGGACATGTGTCTGCAAGTGCTGACCTAGTCATACACAGTAGTTGAGTTATTCATTGTATGTGGATCCAATGTGATGTCGTATCACAGATTAATTTCTTCAGTATAGACAGGAATTTGCCTCCTCTCTCTGGCTAGATATTTTCACCACACATAATGGTTGACACATCTACCCTTCTGTCAAAATTAATGCTTAAAAACGTGAGAAGTCTCCCTGAGAATTATGGAGGAAAAACAAACAAAAAAAACCCTTATAATGAAAGCAGAGGAACAGAAATTAGGACCAAAAATATATGCACAGAAATGTCTTTGATTCCATGGAAACTATTTCCATGGAATAACCATAAATTAAAATACCCTTTTTCTAGTCTTCCAGGACATAAATGTACTACAGACTTTCTGGACTTCAGCTATTTTAGACGCACTTCAAAGAATTTCCAGTTTCTCTGGAGAATCATGCAAGCAGCTTGTGCTAATTACAGAGAGCCAGTGACAACGCAGTCATTAGCTCTATGGAAACACAGGAACTAAAGAATTAAGAAAACATGAGATAAACCAAAATATTGTAACATCATCCATTCAATTCAAAATTAACAACTCAAGATTCAGATACAGCAGGAGACAGTATTATGACTGCACATGCAATTATCAAATGCATGAATAAAACTTGTTGTTTAGTTTTACCCTTAACTTCTTTTACTTCTAATATTCCTAACAGGCCTAGTCAGCCTCACACACGTGTTCCTTGTTATGTCCATTTGCTTTTCAGTTGGTTTCCCACACATCAAGCCAGACTATGAGCCTCAGGAGGGAGTTAGCTACTCCTCCAAGCTGCTATGAGTCATTGTGATGTCTGCTGCGTAGGCCAAATTAAGCCTGAATTTCTTGCTTCCACTAGGCAACAAGAACAATGAAGAAAAACATGACAAGGAGGTGAGAAAAGATCAAAAAGCCAGGAATACTCTCCCTCAATATCCCTACCTTCCTGTCATAGTTGTCATAGTGCATGGTGATGAAGAAAGTAAATCAAAGACACAGCATAGAATTGCAAAAGAGATTACTGTATTCCAACTTTCAAGTTTTCAGTCTTACTTAAATCCTATTTTATCATGACAAATGAAAAAAATCTATGGTACCTCATAAAGTATGTACACATTCGTGTACCCTGTTAGAAGTACAAAGACGAATGTTGACAAATTTATCCTTGGATTTGAACATATATTTTGTCTAAGCATAAAATAAAGCTGTGCTAAATGAATACTTACCTAATAATTCATCCTCTTATTATTGTTTTTATATAAATTCCTATTGTTTTGGTAGATGCAACTCTTGATCACAGAAATTAAAACACTAACATAAACTGTTGACTGAAAGATAATAAAATGAACCACTTCAGCATTTTTTATGATACAGATATTCAACTATTCAGGAACATCAGTACAAGAAAATTGGAATCACAAACATCCTCGCCACACACAGTTTTTGAACTCCATTCGAAGATCAAGAATTTTTCATTTGATCTTAGTTGTCAGGACAAGACACTGAGGTAAGAAATAGGGTTTCTGGTTGAGACCAGACAGTTTAAATAATGCAGATGATTAACCTGCATTATAGCTTATTTTCAAGAAGCCCACCTATTAAAAGGGGGCGTCAAGAAGCTTCTAAAGTATTAGTGGCTGGAAGGGAATTTTGGATGCCAAGGGGCATGAGGGGAAACGCCAGTATACACAGAAGGTACCTACTACTGTCAGAGAGAAGATGGTGAATTTATAAGTTTTGCTGTATTGCCACTTTCATATTCACAAAAAACCCCACAAACCCCAGCAATAAGATCAACATTGAATACAAACGCCATTCTTTTATTCGCATCATCACTACTTATGAAGAGTACCTTGCTTCACTTGTAGGAGACTATATGAATTTATTCCTGTGCATAATGTTTTAAAACAGTCACACAAGTCCTCAGAAAACCCAATGTAAGTGATCCATCATGTGCAACTTACAACTGCTTTCTGGGCATCCGTGAGTGGCTGAATGAAACAAACCTGCCAATCTCTGAGGCACACCTGTAACTTTACTGCAGTCTTAACGTACACTGCAAACATGGTCTTTGCCTACTTCCTTTAAAAGCACTACTTACATCCCATCCCAGCTGAATCACCAGCGGTTTGTTTTCATTCAAATCCCTCTGCCAGACGCTGGAGCAACTAATGAACTGCAGAATCTGGTCTATAAAAATTTGACTTAGCAAACAAACCATCAACATGTTGATGACACTGCCACCCAAAATATCACAGTAACAAGAGTAACAATTTACACGGGCTCTAAGCCAGTCTGTCTTTCCTATTCAAATTTCAAGAAAGCATGACCTAATTTTTCTACAAGTAGTAGAATCTGGAGCTTTTGTTAATTCAGTTTTCTTTTCTTTCTTTCCTTAAGCATATGTTTTGCGACAGATGATTACAGTCATTAGAAGGAAAAATATTTATTTGGGTAAAATGAAATATAGCAAGCATATAGCCTATAATAAAAACCTAAGAGTAACATGAACTTGCCAACAGCTGAATACCTATCCTGGTCACCTAAGTGATAGACTCCCACACTTCAGACCAATCAGATGCACCATGAATTCAATTCTATATATTGAATTCAATTCTATATATTAGAACCATGTTGTTTCTGTCAAAACCAAGTTTTCTCAATCGTCCAACAACTTTTACACTTCCAGTATTATTCCCACTTTACAAAAAAAAGAAAGATTAAAGCAGAGAAAACTGAAAAAAGAGGGAGAAAGACTAAACAATAAAAAGCAGTAGATAGAACAGATAGGAGTACTGTTTCTCATATACAGGATGGAGTCCCGCTGGAATTAGAAAGAACCATACAGCGTTACCCTGAAAATTTTTCACAGCAAAGTAGTATAAAAGCTTTTTTTTTAGTTCCACTTAATACTTTCTAGGTGTTATTTTCTAAAATCTCCAGGTACCTGAAGCAGAGGTGGTTTATTGTCTTTCACTTTAATATTTCAGACTATTCCTCAGTTTATGGGTAATTTTTAAATATCAAGGACTTTACTGTTTATATTCAAGAATATAAATTTGAACCAGAGTTGTGGTGGCTAAAATAATCCCTTTCTCCCTTATGTTATGTAAATATCTAAATAACAAAAAAACCCAAGAAATATTTTTTCTGTGGAAAGCTTATCTGATAATTAGCATTGCACTTTGGACATATCCTTTCATACAGTTGCACAGGACAATATATGTGGCTAGCTATAGAAGTGACCTGACTGGATATGAGCATTCCTCTGTTCATACTCATGTTGCAATAATGGTATTGTTTACATTCTGGACAGTACCTGAAGAAAATCTGCAGCCAGACCAGAGTTCAGCAGGGAGCTGCCCCCTGCACCAAGGCATCAGAAAAGGCAGCCGTGTTTCCATGCATTCACTAATCTGTCACTCAATTGAACAAAATTCCACTGGAAATGGGTAATGCAATTTACCAGAAAAATCCACTCCTTTGCTCACAAGTTTGTACAGGCAAGTTTGTAGTTTTCAACACATATTTAGCCATTTGCATGTAAAAATCAGATGCTGAATTAACAAGCAGCAGTAAACCACACATACAAAACATAAGGTCTGTTTTTTCAGATAAGAAAATACCGTGACTTATCACCATCTCTGCATTAAACAAGATTAAAAATGTCAGAAACTAATTTCTGCAAATGCTTCACTTCTTTGTTTTACCTGCTTCTGTGTACTTTAATCCTACTTTTACTTCTTCGTGCTTTGCTTTTGGTGGCGGCCAGACAGTCTGGAGTCTCCCTGGAGTCTTGTCATCTTGCTCTGAGGGACTCAGGTCAGGCTGTTAAAATTACGCAAGAAAAAATTAAAGTCTTCAGTATCAATTGATTCCAAACAGCAACTGCCATGCTCAGCTCTACACATGTGCTACAGAAAAGATTATCTGTCTCATTCTACTGACCGAAAAAGGGCTTGGTTGGTTGGAAGGGACACAAATCAGTGCAAAAAAATATTTTTGAGGAGGAAAGAAGCATCATGCATGTGACACGCAATGATTTGTTGAAACTGTTCACATCACTGTGGAGAGCTGTCTATCCTCTGGTGAACCACCGAGATGGTCACAAACGTTAGGGTTTTTTCCTGTATCTTTATTCCAGAGTGAAAAGACCCACCTGTGCTCCTCTTACAAGTAAACATTAGAGCAATTCACCTAAGACATCATTTGACAATACAATTTTCTGGAAGCAGAGCTAGTTGATGAAATTCCTGCCCCACCCCCCGCAGATTGCTCAGTCCACACACCAGGTAATACTGCCACATCAAAGTAATGCTGCAGCTGTTAATGGGACTGCACTGTCAACTGGAATGCTAAAATAACTCTTTAAATGGGGAAGGGGTGGAGGGGGAACGACCCACTAAACAAACATTCCTTTAGAGGGGTTTTTTTTGTGTGTTTTTTTAGATCTCAAATATTTCTGTAATCTGACTTACATGTTACTACAAGTAATTGCATAGACACAAGTGCAACAACAGTGAAACCCTATATGGAAATGGCCCCATAAAGGGCCCACAGGAGCAAGGGAAAGGAAAGGCTAGACCCTCGGACTCTGGCTTTGCCCTAAGAAAATACAGATTTGCTCTAGACCGGACATTAAGCAGACATTTATAAAAGCCACTCCTGCTGATTCCTGTGCCTCCTCCCTCCCTGTGTGTGATGACAGCTTCCCAAATAGGTTTGCTGTGAGACACACGAACGCTGACGCCAGCACAGCGACTGGTGTAAGCAGGAAGGAGCACGCCAGCAATGGGAAGGGCACGCACAGGCTGCAATTGCTGTACATGCCACAGCCAATGAATACCTGTTTTCTCGTCCCCAGAAGTAATTTACTACAAACTGGTATTATCAGTCTACCCAAGTGTTGGCCAAGACTTTTTATATGTTTTGGTTTTTTTTTTTTATGTAAGAATAAAAATTTTAAAGAGAGTATAACCAACAGAGAAAATTAACTTAAGTAGCTTCAGGTTTAAGGTCAAATCCTGAAAATTGAATCATTCAGGTAATTTCCCCTTCTGCCAGCAATAGTCTCCTGGGCTGATTACATCTGCCAAAGATGTGCTGTAAGAATTTTGAGATGGGGTAATGCCAACCCAAAGGTTACTCATTTAATTAAAGAGTTCAAATGACATTCAAAGTCATTTATGATTGTATGAAAACTTTGCATTCATTTTTTTTCTTAGAAACATACTAACTACATTTCCATATGCCGAAGAGCATTAATGTTGCAAACACTTATATTAATCAAAAACTTGAGTTGTCTAATTGAAACTACTAAGTTACACCAGGATAAGCTTAAATGCTTATCAATATTGGAAAAGCAAGTTATATGCATGTAAACAAGAAAAAAAAATTACTTCACATTGTACGTCTTGAACAAACTGAGCTGAAAATCACCCACAAATTCTTTCATCAACTCTTGTCATAAAATTATTCCTACAGGTAAAATGAAGTATTACTTTTTAAAATATATTCCTCAATGAAAGAAAACAGAGTCAGATTGAGAAACTATTAAATAATATTACGTAAATATCTGCAGCATCAAACTGATTTAAAGCCGTAATTAACATATGGAGAACTGTTATGTAGAAATTTTGTAAAATCAGAAACTAATTTTTAAGTTCTCATTTCTAATTCAAAGGCTTTTACTGTCATCATCAGTTGGGGCTGAATTCTGCTACAACTGCAGATGATCAAAAATTTTGACAAATGAGCCCCAAGATTTCCTCGGCTAGAAATCCAAAATTTGAGATTGCCAAAATAAGAGAGCAAGTTTGACATTTTGATCTTCAGTCCCCACCAATAATATTTAAACAAGACATTAATTTTTTTATCCTTCTACTTCCAGAGCTTAGGAAGAAAAAGTAATTCAACCTACAGATTTGTCTGATGGTCCATCCCCAGGTTTTGATTTTGACCTTTCAAATACAGCTTTCAAGGTCTCTTTTTCATTTCTCATTTTGCGTTTTAGAGCTTCCAGCTCTGAAGTATCCGCAGTTGTTTCTTTCTTGGGAGGCCGAGTGAATAAAGCTTTAAAGGCATCCAGTGCAGATTCAGCAGGGCTTGATTTTATCTCCTCAGAGGGAAATCGTGGTTCTCTTTTGCTGGAGGCTTTGTTCTCTTGAGCTTCATCACTGTCCTCGGTCTCCCCAGATCCCTCACCAGAGTCCTCAGGTCTATCTTCATTCTTGGAGACCTCTATGTTTAACAAGTGCGAGAGTTGTTCTAGGAAAGTGGGATTTGCTTTAGGTTCAGACGATTTTTTTTTAATGGTCAAACCTGATGCAATACTGGATTTCTTAACAGGCTGTCGTAATTTAAGCAGAGCTAAATCATTCTCCCTTGGTTTAATTTCTGTAACAGTTTCCCCATCTTCTGAGGTTAGTCCCTTTTTCCTCACACGTAGTCCACTGAAGAAAGCAGGCAGCTGGAAAGTCTTTTCAGCCAGTGCTGTTTTTTGGAGTGATATATTATCAACTGAAGGTCTTTGTTCTTCATCTGAAAGTTCTTGAGGGCATTCCCCTGTAGCAAGAAAACGAGTGAATTGCTCATCCATTAACATTTTGTCTTTTCCACTGGAGTCATACTCTAGAATACCATCCAGCTCTTTTGGGAGCTGCTTAGAGAATGGTGGGTGTAATTCAATGTCGTCTGTATCCACAGTGTCATCACTGTTGCTGTGCCCTTCTGATTCTGACTCTTCCTTATTTTGATTGCTATTGTCCAAGGCCTCAGCAGACAAAGCAGCATTTTTTAGCCCGTATTTGCTTGCATTGTTCTCATCGGTGTCTAGATCCTTATTCTCCGTGTCCGATTCTGTGTCACTTGTTGTATGAACCAAAGTACCTTGTACAAGAATAGCATCCTTGTCATCATTGTCCAATTCAGACAAAGAAGTCTGAACAAACCTCAAATGCTGAAGAAGTAATTCGTTTTGGTCAGCTAACTCCAGCTCCAGGCCTGCTTGCCTGCCAGACATTGGGTCAGCTTGGCCACTGGTACTATTCACGCTGTGCTGATTTTCCGAGTCCTCATTACAACCATTATCATTCCTCTCATGCCAGGTGTTAGCATGAGTATTTACATTGCTGTGCAAAGGTTGAAATGCTTTAAGCACTGTTTCTTCTTCGGGACCTGTAGATTCAAACGTGGTTGTAAATCCAAACAGTGTTTTCACGGAAAATGTAGTGAGAGGGTCAGGGTCGCTTTCTGCTGTGTTTTTCAGATCTAAAAGTTCACTACAGTCAGGCATCCCATTATGTTCTTCCATGTTGCGTGAAGCAGAGAATAGGTTCGCTTCCAGCAGTGCTGCTGACTACTGAGCAAACACTCACTGCGTGCATTCAGGCTGCCGGCGGGGCTGGCTGCCGGCACTGCAACAGGCGGCCCGGCCCGGCCCGGCCCGGCCCGCGCAGGCC